>JAREIK010001970.1:0-600000 GCA_029783825.1 Sapria himalayana | reverse complement strand
GGAAGTAGAAGAAAAATAGAAAAAAGAAGAAATGGAAGTAGAAGATAATGATGATGATGAATAAGAAGAGAAAGAGAAAGAAGTAGAAGATGAAGATAAAGAAGATGAAGAAGATGAAGAAGATAAAGAAGAAGTAAAATAAGAAAAAAAACAATGAAGAAGAAGAATAAGAAGAATTATAATAATAATAGGAAGAATAATAATAATAATAATAATAATAATAAGACAATGAAGAGGATGAAGAGGGCTAACATGATGAAGAAGAGAAAGAAAACAAAGAATACTGAGAAGAGGAAGAAGAAAAAAAAAGAAGAATTAGAAAAAGATGATGTACAAAATGAAGAAAAACAAGAACAAGAAGAGGAACAAAAGAAGAAGAAAAACAATAAAAAAAAGGAAAAGAAGAAGAAGTGGATGTAGTAATAGTAGTCAAAGAAGAAGAATAAGAATAAGAAGAAGGATAAGAATAAGAATAAGAAGAGAAAGAAGAGGAAGAAGGTGAAGAAGAAGTGGAGGAAGAAGATGAAGAAGAGGATGAAGAAGAAATGGAAAAATAAGAAGAAGAAGGGGAAGAAGAAGAGGATGAGGATGAGGAAGAATAATAATAATAATAAGAGGAAGATTTGGAAGAAGAAGAAGAATAAGGTTAAGAAGAAGAAAAATAAAGTGAAGAAGATGAAGATGAAGAAGATGATGATGAAAAATAAGAAGAAGAATAAGTAGAATATTAAATAATATGAAGAAAAATAAGAAGAAGAAAAAGGAGAAAAAATAGAGCAAGAATAAGAAAAAGATGTGGAGGAAGAAGAAGTAGAAAAATATGAAGAAGAAGTACATAAGTAGTAGAAGAAGAAAATGATGATGATGATGATGATGATGATGATAAATAAGAAGAATTCAAAGAATATGATGATGATGATGAATGAATAATATGAAGAAAAAGAAGAAGAAATTGAAGAAGAATGAGAATATGAGGAAGAAGTAGAAAAGATGAAGAAGAAGAAGGAGAATAAGAGGAACAAAAAAAAAAAAAAAGAAGAATAAGATGAAGAAGAGGAAGAAGAAGAAGAAGAAGAAGAAAAAGAAGAAGAGGAAGGAGAAGAAGAAAAAAAAGAAGAAGAAGAGAAAGAAGAACAAAAAGAGAAAGAAAAAGATGGAGATGAAGAAGATGTGTAAGAAGAAGAAGAAATAGAAGAATACAAAGAAATGAAAAAAATGAAGAAAAGGCACAAGAAGAGGAAGAAGAAGAAGAAAAAAAATAAGAAGATGATGAAGAAGAATAAGAAGAGGAGGATGAAGAAGTAGTAGTAGTAGTAGAAAAAAAAGAAATTAAAAAACAAAAAGAAGTGGAATAAGAAGAAGAAAAAAAAGAAGAAAAAAAAGAAGAAAAAAAGAAGAAGAAGAATAAGACAAAGAAGGAGAATAAGAAGATGAAGATGAAGAAGAAGAGGAACATGATGAAGAAGTGGATGTAGAAGAAGAAGAAAACCAAGTAGAAGAAGATTAAAAAGAAGAATAGAACAAAGAAGAGGAATAATAGGATGAAGATGAAGAAGAAGAAGAAGAGGAACGGGATGAAGAAGTCGAAGAATAAGAAGATAATGAAGATGAAGAAGAAAAAGAAGTAGAGGAAGAAGAAGAAGAAAAAAAAATAAAAAAAAGAAGAATAGGAGGAAGAAGAAGAAGAAGAAGAAGAGGAATAAGAAGAAGAAGAAGAAGAAGAGAAAGAATAAGAAGAAGATGATAATGAAAAAAAATAGGAAGAAAAAGAACAAAAAAAAAAGAAAAAGAAGACCAAGAAGTTAAAGAAGAAAAGTAGAAGAATAAGAGGAAGAAGAGAAAGAAGAAGTGGAAGAAAAAGAAGAAGGAGAAAATGAAGAAAAAGAAAGAGAAGAACAAGAAAGAGATGAAAAAAAAGAAGAAGAAGAAAAAGAAGAAGAAGATGATGATGATGATGATGAAGAAAAAGAAAAAAAAGAAGAAGTAGTAGTAGAAGAAGAAGAAGAAGATAAGGAAGAAGAAAGCAGAAGATGAAGAATAAGAAGTGAAATAAAAAGATGAAGTGTGAGAAGAAGAATAAGAATAATAATAATATATTATTATTAAAAAAAAGGTGAAGAGAGGAAGAAGAAGAAGAAGAAGAAGAGAAGAAGAAGAAGGAAGAGGAAGAAGAAGAAGAAGAAGAGGCGGAAGAGCAAGAGCAAGAGGAAGAATAAGAAAAAGAGGAGGATTAGGAGGAAAAAGAAGAAGAAGAGAAAGAATATGAAAAAAAAGAACAAGAAGAAGAAGAAGAAGAAAGAAAAAGAAGAAGAAGTGGAAGAAGAATAAAAAAAGCAGAAGTAGAATATGGGGAAGAAGAAGAAGAAGAAGAATAGTAATATGAAGAAGAAGAAGAAGAAGAAGAGGAGGAGGAGGGGGTAGAGGAACAAGAAGAAAGAAAAAAAAAGAAAAGAATGAAGAAGAAGAAGAAAAATAAGAAGATGAGGGAGAAGGAGAAGAAGAAGAATAAGAAGTGAAAAAAAAAAGAAAATTAAGAAGAAGGAGAAGAAGAAGAAGTAAAAGAATAAGATGAAGAATAAGTAGTAGTAGAAGAAGAAGAAGAAGAAAGATAGGAAAAATAAAATTAAGAAGAAGAATAGGAAGAATATGAAGAAGAAGATGAGGAGGAAGAATTAGAAGAAGAAGATGAGGAGGAAGAATTAGAAGAAGATGATGAGGAGGAAGAAGTAGAATAAGATGAAATAAAATAAGAGGAGAAAATAAGAATAAGAAGAAAAATAATAATAATAATAATAAAGAAGAAGAAGAAACAGAGAATAAGAAGAAGAGGAAGAAGAGGAAGAAGAATGAGAAGAACAAGAAGATGAAGAATGAGAAGAAGAAGAAGAAGAAGAAGAAGAATGAGAAGAAGAAGAGGAGGAACAAGAAGAAGATAAGAAGAAGATAATAAGAAGAAGAAGAAAAGAACAATGAGAAGAAGAAGAAGAAGAAGAAGAAGAAGCGGAACAAGAAGGAAAGGGATAAAAAGAATAAGAAAAAAATAGTAAGAAGAAGAGGAGGAGGAGGAGGAGGAGGAAGAAAAAAAATAAGAAGAATAAGAAAAAAATTAGAAGAAAAAGAAGAAGTAGAAGAAGAAAACAAAAAAAGAGGAAGAAGAAGAAAAAGAAGAATTGGAAGATGCATAAAAAGAAATAGATGAGAATAAAGAATAAGAAGAAGAAGAACAAGAAGAAGAACAAGAAGAGATAGTAGAGAAAAGAAGAAAAGAAGAAAATGTGAAGAAGAAGAGGAAGAAGAATAATAATAATAATAATAATAATAATAATAATAGAACGTAGAGAAAGAAGATGAAAAAGAAGAATAAAAAAATAAGAATAGAATGAAAAGAAAAGAAGTTGAAAAAAAGGAAGAAGAAGAAGAAGAACATGAAAAAGAAGAAGAAAAAATAGATGAACAAGAAAAGGAGAAAAAAATAGATGAACAAGAAAAGGAGAAAGAATAGAGGAACATGCAGAAGAAAAAGAATAAGAAGAAGAATGATAAGAAGAAGATAATGATGATGATGAAGATGAAGAGGCTAAAGAAGAAGAAAAAGAAGTAAAAGAAGATGAATAGATAGTTAAGGAAGAAAAGGAAGTGGAAGAAGAAGGAAAAAGAAGAAGAAGAAGAGAAAGAAGAAGAAGACGAAGAAGAAGAAATTGAAGATAAAGAATAAGATGAAGAAGAGGAAGAAGAAGAAACAAGTAGATGATTAGAAAAAGAAGAAGTGGAATAAGAATAGGAATAAAAAGAAGACGATTAAGATAAAGAAGAAGAAGAAGCAAAAGAAGTAGAAGAAGATGATAATGAAGAATAGGAAGTAGGAGAAAAAGAAAAAAAATTAACAAGAAGAAGAACAAGAAAAAAAATAGAATAATAATAAGAAGAAGAACAACAACAAAAGTTGAAGAAAAAAAATATTATGATGATGATGTCAAAGAAGAAGAAGAAGAAGAAGAAGAAGAAAGATAATGAAAAACATGAATAATAAGAAGAAGAAGATGCAGAATAAGTAGAATAATAATAATAAGAATAAGAATATGAAGATGAAGAAGTATTTGAAGAGGAGGAAGTGGAAGAAGAAGAAGAAGAAGTATAATAATAATAATAATAAGAACAAGAAGAAGAAGACGAGGAGGAGGAAGAAGAGGAAGAAGAAGATAAAGAAGATGATGAATAAAAAAAAGAAGAAGAGTAAGAATAGGAAGAAAAAGTTGAAGAAGAAGAAGAAGAAAGAGGAGTGGGAAAAAGAAGAAGAAGACAAAGAGGAAGAAGAAGAAGATGATGAACACAAAGAAGAAGAAGAAGAAGAAGAGAAAGAAAAAGAAAAAGAAGAAGACAAAGAAGAAGACAAAGAAGAATAAAACAAAGAAGAAGATGAAGATGAAAAAAATAAAGAAGAATAAGAAGAGGAGGAATGGGAAGAAAAAGAAGCAGCTATAAAAGAAGAATAATAAGAAGATGAAGAAGATGTGGAAGAAGAAGATGAATAAGAGGAAGAAGAGGAAAAAGATGACGATGATGATGAAAAGGAAGAGAATGAAGAAGAAGAAGAAGAAGAAGAAGATAAGGAAGCAAAAGATTAAGAAAAAGAAGACAAAGAAGAAAAAGAATAAGAAAAAGAAGAAAAAGAATAAGATAAAGAAGAGGAAGAAAAAGAAAAAAAGTAAGAAGAGGGAGAAGAAGAAGTGGAATAAGAAGTAGTAGTAGTAGTAGTAGTTAGTAGTAGTAGAAGAGGAGGAAGAAGAGGAGGAGGAGGAGGAGGAGGAGGAGGAGGATGAAGAAGTAAAAGTAGAAGAAAAAAAATGAAGAAGTAGAAGGAGATGGAGAAGAAGAAGAAGAAGAAAAATAAGTAGTAGTAGTAGTAGAAGAAAAATAAAAGAAGAAGAAGAAGAAGAAGAAGTAGAAGTAGTAGTAGTAGTAGAAAAATAAAAGAAGAAGAAAAAGAAAAAGAAGAAAAAGAAGGTGAATAAAAATAAGAAGAAAAGGAAGAAAAGGATAAAGAAGAAGAAGAAAGAAGATGAGGAAGATGGTGAATTAGAGGAAGAAGAAGAAAAAGAAGAAGAAGAAGAAGAAGTAGTAGTAGTAGTAGAAGAAAACAAAGAAGAAATAGAATAAGAAGAAAAAGAAGAGGAAGAGGAATATAAAGAAAAGAAAGAAGAAGAAGAAGAAGAAGAAGCAGAAGAATAAGAGTAAAAAGAAGAAGAAGAGGAATAAGAATAAGAAATATAAGAAGAAGAGAAAGAGAAAGAAGAAGAAGAAGAAGAGGAATAAGATGAATAAGAATAAGAAGAGGTGTGGGAGGAGGAGGAAGAAGAAGAATATGAATAAGAATAAAAAAGAAGAAGAAGATAATAAAAAGTTCCAGAAGAAGAGGAATAGCATGAAGAATAAGAAGAAGAAGAAGAAGAAGAAGAAATAGAAGAAATAAAAAAGAGAAGAAGAATAGAAACAAGATGAAGAAGAGGTAGAAGAAGAGAAGAAGAAAAAGAAGAAGAAGTGGTAAAAGAAGACGAACAATAATAATAATAATAATAATAATAATATTATTATTATTATTATTAATATAGGAGGAAGAAGAAAAAGTATTACAAGAAGACAAAGAGTAAAAATATGAAGAATAAGTGGAAGAAGAGGAGGAAGAAGAAGAAGAAGAAAAATATGATGATGATAATGATGATGATGATGATGAATAATAATAATAATAATAATAAGAGCAAAAAGAAGAAGTTGAAGTAGAAGTAGAAGAAGAAGTTAAAGAAGAAGAGGAAGAAGAAGAAGAATATAATTAAGAATAAGAAGAAGATGATGATAATTAAGAATAAGAAGAAGAAGAAGAAGAGAAAGAAGAAAAAGTGGATTAAGAATAAGAAGAAGAGGAGGAAGAAGAAGAAGAAGTTGAAGAAAATGAAAAAATTGAAAATGAGGAAGAAGAAGTAGTAGTAGTAGTAGTAGATGAAGTCAATTAACAAGAAGAGAATAAGGAAGAAGAAACAGAATAAGAACAAAAAGAATAAGACAAATAATAGGAAGAAGAAGAAGAAGAGGAAGAATAAGAAGAAGAAGAAGAAGAAAAGAAAAAGAAGAATAAAAGAAGAAGAAGAAGAAGAAGAAAAGAAAGAAGATGTAGAAAATGTAGAAAAAAAAGAAGAAGAAAAAGAAAAAGAAAAAGAAGAATAATAAGAATAATAAGAATAATAAGAGTATAAAGAATAAGAATAATAAAAAGAATAATAATAATCATAAAAAAATAAGAAGTAGAAAAAAAATGGAGAGGAAGAAATAAATTAAAAGAAGAATAAGCAAAGGAGGAGGAGAAGATGTGGAAGATGATAAGGCAAAAAGAAGAAGAAGAAGCAAAAGATGAAGAAGAAGAAGAAGAAGAAGAAGAAGACGAAGAAGAAGAAAAGGAGGAGGAGGAGGAGGAGGAGGAGGAAGAAGAAGAAGAAGAAGAAGAGGAAGAAGTAAGAAGAAGAAGAAGAAGACGGAAGAGTAAGAAGAGAGAGAAGAAGAGGAAGGGGAAAAAGAAGAAAAAAAAGAAGAGGAAGAAGAAGAAGTATAATAATAATAATATTAATAAGAAAAATAACATGAAGAAGAGAAAAAAAAGATAAATAATATGAGGAAGCGAAATAAGAAGAAGAAGATGAGGAAGAAAAATAAAAAGAAGAGGAAGAAGAATAAGAAAAATAAGATGGAGAAGAAGAAGAGGAGGAAGAAGAATATGAAAAAGAAGAAGAAGAAGAAGAAGAAGAAAATAAATAAGATTAAGAAGAGGTAGAAGAATAATAATAATAATAATTATTATTATTATTTTAAAAAAAATTAAGAATAAAAAAATGGAGAGGAAAAACAAATTAAAAGAAGAATAAGCAAAGGAGGAACAATAAGAAGATGTGGAAGAGATGAAGGTAAAAAGAAGAAGTAGTAATAGAAGAAGAAGTAGAAGAAGAAGAAGAAAGAGAAGATAATGAAAAAAAGAAAGAAGAATAAAAAGAAGATGAAGAAACCAAGAAGAAAAAGAAAAAGAAAAAGAAGAGAACGAAGAAGAACAAGATGAACAAAATGAAGCATAAAAAAAAGAAGAGGAAGAAGATCACGAAAAAGAAGAAGATAATGATGATGATGAGGAAGAAGAAAAAGAAGAAGATGAAGAAGAAGAAAAATAAGAAGAAGAAAAAGATGAGGAAAAAGATGATGATGAATATGAATAAGAAAAAGATGATGATGAATATGAATAAGAAAAAGATGATGATGAATATGAATAAGAAAAAGAAGAGGAAAATAATAATAATAATAATAATAATAATAATAATAAGATGATTATGATTATGATGATGATGATGATGATGAGGAAAGGGGTGATGAAGAAAATAAAGAAGAGGAAGAAGAAGAAAAATAAGAAGAAGAAAAAGAAGAAGAAGAGGAGGAGGAGGAGGAAAAGGAAGAAGAAGAAGAAAAAAAAATTAGAAGAATAGATATAAGAAGAAAAAGTAGTAGAAGTGAAGAAGAAAAAGAATATGAAGAATAATAATAATAATAATAATAATACGAAGAAGAGGAATAAAAAGAATTATAAGAATAAAAATAAGAATAAGAAGAAGAATAATTGGAAGAATAAGAAGAACAAAAATAGGTAGCAGAAAAATAAGAAAAATACGAAGAGGTAGAAAAAAAATAATAAGTAGAAGAAGAGGAGGAGGAGGATGAGAAAAATAAGAAGATGAAAAAGAGGACGAAGAATAAGAAGAAGGACCAAAAGAAGAAGAATAAGAAGATAAAGATGAAAAATAAGAAGATGATGAATAAGAAGAAAAATAAGTATAAGGATAAGAAAAAGAAGATGATGAAGAGGAAGAGGAAGAAGAAGAGGAATAGAAAGAAAAAGAAGAAGAGGAAAAAGAAAAAGAAAAAAAAAGTAGAAGAGGAAGAAGAAGGAGCAGAATAAAAAGAAAAATGAAGAATAAGATGAGGAAGAATAATAATAATAATAATAATAATAATATTAGGAAGAAGATGATAATGATGATGAATAAGAAGAAGAAGAAGAAGCATAAAGAGAATAATAAGAAGAGTGAGTAGTTGAAGAAGAAGAAAAAAGAAGATGAAGAAAAAGGAGAAGAGGAAGGGAGAAGAAGAAGAAGGCAAGGAGAAAGGAGGAGGAGGAGGAGAAAAAAATAAGAAGAAGAATGAAGAGAAAGAAGAAGAATAAGAAGAAGAGAAAGAAAAAGAATAAGAAGAAGAGAAAGAAAAAGAAAAAGAAGAAGAAGAGAAAAAAAAGAAGAAGAAAAAGAAAAAGTAGTAGTAGTAGAGCAAGAGGAAAAGAATGAAGAAGAAGAGGAAGAAGAAGAACATGAAGATGACGAAGAAGAAAAATATTTTGATGAAGAAGAAGATGAAGAGGAGGAGGAGGAGGAGGAGGAGAAGAAGAAGAAGAAGAAGATGATGATGATGATGATGATGATGAATAAGAACAAGAAGAAGAAGAAGAAGAAGAAGAAGAGAAAGACTTAGAAGAAGAATAAGAAAAAAAAAGAAGAGGAAGTAGGAGAAGAAGAAGAGTATAAAAGAAAGGAGAATAAAAAGAAGAAGAGTGAGAAGAAGAGGAGGAGGAGGAATAAGAAGAAGAAGAATAATAATAATAATAATAAGACAAATAAAAAGTCAAAGAAGAGGAAGAAGCAGAAGAAGAGGAAGAAGAAGAAGAATAATAATAATAATAATAATAAGTGAAAGAAGAAGAAAAAATTGAATAGGATGAGGAAGAAAAAGAAGAAGAAGAAGAAAAAGAAGTATAAAAAGAAGCTAAATAATAGAAAAATAAGAAGATGAAAAAGAAGAGGAAGAAGAAGAAAAATCTAAATCAGTAGAAAAGAGGAATAAGAGGAAGAAGAAGAAAAAGAAGAAGTTGAGGAAGAAGTATAAGAATAAGAAAAAAGAAAAAGTAGAAGAAAAATAATAAGCAGAAGAATTAGAAGAACAAGAACAAGAAGAAGTGGAACAAGTAGAAAAAGAATAAGTAGAAGAAGAAGAAGAAGTAGTAGTAGTAGAAAAAAAAATAAGAAGAAGAAAAAGATGAAGATTATGAAGAAGGAAAAGATGATGATGATGATGATGAATAAGAAGTAGAATAAGAAGAGGAAAAGAAGAATAATAATAATATTAAGAGGAAGAGGAAGAAGTATAAGAAGAAGAAGAAGAATAAGAAGAATAAGAATATGAATAATAAAAAGAAAAAGAAGACAAAGAAAAGGAAGAAGCATAAGAAGAGGAAAACAAGAAGAAGAAGAATAATAATAATAAGTGGAAGAATGATAATAATAATAATAATAATAATAATAAGAAAAGAAAGAATAAGAAGAATAAGAATAAGAATAAAAAGACAAAGAAAAACAAGAAGTAGAATAAATGAAGAAGATAATGAAAAAGAAGTGGAAAAAGAAGAAAAAGATGAAGAGGAAGAAAATAAGAATAAGAACAAGAATAAGAACATGTGTAGGAAAAAGAAGAAGAAGAAGACATAGAAGAAGTACAAGAATAAGAAAAAAGAAAATGTATAAGAAGCATAATAAGTAGAGAATGACAAGAATAAGAATATAGGAGAAGAAAAAAAAAGCAGATATGCTTTGTACTTGGTTCATTCATATATGTATTAAATTCCATTAGAAAGCATCAAGATGTCATGTGCAATGTGATTGTGTATATGATGGAATGGATGACAAGCATTAAAAGAGATTAAGAGAAATCTTCCATATCCATTTCCCCTTTTCAACCGACCATGGTCATTTTCCTATTTAAGGATTTTGATCCACATCGATGAGCATGATGCCCTTCTTCTCCACATTGAGATCGTAGATATTATTTTCTTTGATGATGTATATTTTGATTTTTTTTATTATATTTGTCTTGTTTATTTTGTGTTCAAAAAAGGAGGAAGATTCTTTGCTTAGAGATTAGTAATACTCTTAGTGTGAGAGTTTTTCAATACTTCATGTAATAATTTTTGTGGGTGGTTTGGAGTGTATTTATTGGTGTGTTTATATGTATTTATACTTTCATCTTAGAGATTTCACTAACTTTATATTTTGAGATATTTTGATCAATATTAGTGAAATCATACCTATTTAGGTATAATTTTTAGACTTAGTAGAAAAAATGCTTGAAGGAGAGAAGAAGCAATGAAGAACCATAATATTTTCAATGTCATAACTTTAGTCCGCCTTCTACTATGTTCCCAATTAATTATGGCATTCTTTCTTGATTATAACTCTATAAAATTAATCATTGTAAATCTTTATATAATTATATGTCATGATTTTACCACCTAGATAACATAATCTTTCTACTATGCAATATAGTATTCATGACCAAGAAATTATACTGGACTTTCAACCATATTCTATCTAAAATATTTAATTGGCCATCACATTTTTTTCACATCATGGTAGTGAAGTGCTCCACTTGTATAATTAGTTAGGGAAAATTTTAGTGCCATGACTTATTTGTTATAAAGTAAAATACTAAGTATCTCGAGTCATTTATTATTTTTTGTCATGACATTTAGTTCCAAAGAGCATGTACTCTAGTCATGGTATTTTCCAGTATCATGACCTATGCTCCATAAAGAAAACACCAAATCCATGGTCATTTTCAACATTGTGACTTTGGGTTTCAGATAGTAAATGTATCAATCATTACCATTCATAGTGTCATGATATTTTATTCTAGAGAGATGTTATCTTAGTCATGACCATTACCAGTACCATGACATTATTCTTTAGAGAAGAGTTTCTTGAGTCATGAATCTCATTGCCTATATGACTTTAGTACTATAGAGAAGATCCGATGAGGTATAAGTCTTGACCTCAAGCTAGCACCACAACTTCTACCTAAAAGGATCACATGTTGCTCCAAAGAATTAAAGCCACAATTAAAAAAAATAAAAATTAAAAGTGGTGGAAATTGGATTTATAGAAAAGAATCACTACAAATTCTAGGTTGCATGACTCTAATCCCTAGTTAGAAAAAAATTCTAGGCAAACACAATAATACTTGATTGAGTTATATGTTTTGATGATTAGATTCCTATTTGGGCTTGCAATGGAAAACCTCGATTCAAATGAGATACCTTTGAACACATCTAGTGTGAAATATTTCCTAATATTAAGCTAAATTAATATTTAGGATTGGGTTATGTACATGTATGTGATGGACATAATACTATTATATTACAAAATATTTGTGTTAATATTATGTTGTATAATGATGATGGATAAGGAGGTGTTATAGAACTTAAAATTTGGTTTTTGCTATATCATAGTTTTGTTCATGTCAACCATGGTGGATGTTGATAGATTTATCATAGGATACACTCATGTGATATGGCAAGAAGGTATTGACAACCTTTATAATCTAACTATGAGACAAATATGAGTGAAAATCCAAGATTGAAGTAAGTTTAATCTCGACAAATATTATGCTCACAATGCTAAAAGCACAAACATACTTATAACTAATCCATTATGCATATTCTAGAAGATGTTTCCTTTAGTAATGTGGGGTTTAAGTAGAATGTATAACTTAGGAGTTTTATTATAGTATGGAATTCATTCATTTTCCATGATGGGATGGTGATATGTAACTCATATGGCACATGCAAGAAGAGATTACCAATATGGTGGTGATAGCTTTCAAGTCAAATTCTCTTATATGATTTTTATAGATAATATTCATAAGAAGATATATGTTAATTTTTGCAAGTATGGAGCTTATTAAATTAAAAAACACATGTATTTATTACTACATTATCTCATATTTTTTAGACATTAGAGGTTTAAGAATAGAAGTTCATATTCGAAGTAATCATCAAGGATAGTTGACAATTTGCCTAAAAAGATTAGATGTGTTAATGACTCAAAAATAGAACAATGTGTTGCTTTTGTGGTAAAATACTAAGAGGACAAATACGAGGGGATCATCATATGTAGTGACAATCTAAGGATGAAAACCACCTTAGATACTGCACCTACTTAATAGACTTGTGGAAGGTGTATCAAGTCATGGCATAGAAAATATCATGACTTACCATTAATTTTTTCCTCTCCAAGTGATTTAGTTAAATCTGTCCATTTAACCCTCAAATAAATGAAGACACTTCAAGAATTGTATGCAAAAAAAAAACCAAAAAAGTTGATGCATATAATGTTAAACATCCATTTTATTCATTGAAAACACTATGTTGAATTGTAATGACATTTAGTCTTCCACCAAATTTTTTTTTAAAAATAAATGTCAACAAATCCTATGAATTTAAAATTGAGAGGAAAAGGAGGGATCACAACGATCATCTACAATAGTGTCTTGTGATACTTTTTTTGTGATTTTACTACTAGTGTTATTTAGATTTTAATTATGGGGAACAATTTAATTTTTAAAATTAGTGTTCTTACAGTTTGCAATTTGTTTACATAAAGTTTATGAACAATATTTCAATTTTATCGAGAAACATATTTCTTATATATGAATAATTTTATGGTTAGAGATGGAATTATGCAATACTCAGAATACTGAGTTTAAAAGGGAAGGAGGTCCATGTACATGGATCAAGCTAGAAAGTGAAAAAACTAATAACAATGTTGAGAGACAAAGTTCATGTAATGATTCACGAAAAAGATTTAGAGTTGTGGAAAGGGGGAGATAACTCTCAAAAATGAAGCACATAATACATGAGAGAAAAGATGAGAAGAGAGCCAAGAAAATTTCACTATTTGATTTAATAAAAAGACTTACAACTCAACAAAAAACCTCTTTAAAATTTAAGATGTAAGTTGAGAAATAATATCCATGTTGTGACTTCATTAATTAATGTTGAGACATTAGAGAATAAGGTTGAAACATGAATTCTTACGTTTCTCAGTATCATATCTTGAATTATATCAAGATATGATACTGAACATTTATTGTAGTTTCATAAGTATGAGCCAAACCTAAGATTCTCCTACTAAATTAATACTTCTTCTTCATCCTAGTCTTATCTTTCTACCACTAGAACTTTTCTGCTCTACTATCTTTATCAATTAATCAGTACATTTCTTCTTTGTATACACTTTTTCCAATCAAATATGTCTCTGATCAACATGATCACTAATGAAGTATTACTAGATGTTGATGTGCTTTGTTCGAGCATAAAATGATAGATTTTGTACAATATGAATGGAACTCTAGCTATTATGTTTGAGCCCTAGTTCCTTCTACTTGAAGCCAAGCTCTACATATAGTCTTCTTATCCAGACAATTTTCTTACTTGCATGGGTAAGCACTATGTATTCTACCCTAATGGATGAGAGAGCAATAGCAAGTTTCCTCTTGCTCATATAGATAATAGAGCCACAATATAGTCTTCATATAGATAATATAGATAATAGCACGTATCAATAGTTTCACTAACTTCAAAGTTCTTCTCATGAATTTTACCACCAAAATACAACACAAAATTAAGAGTATTATGAAGATACTTGAGCACCTTTTTAATAGCTGTTGTATATGTAATTTGTTTTTACTTAATAATCTGTTTTAATATTTTCATGTAAGTGCAGGAAAGGATATATTAAAAGCTCGGGGATGCAGTAGTAGCACAATAACGTAGGTCCCGCTGTCCGGTCAGTGGGCCGAAATTTTTAGAGCAGAGCCTGACCTGTTCCATGATCTGACCCACTTCGGTTAAATGAACCGGATATTTATTTTTCATATAAAACGATTTGTAATTTATTTTTTCGAGCGGCTATTTTTGACCCGTTTGAACTGTTCATCATCCCTCTCCTCTCTCTGCGTGATTTCACGACTGATACGTGCTGCATACTATAAGATGTTCTGTTTTTGGTTTTAATCTGTAACGCATAAGCGTTTTCTGGTGGAGGTAGCTATTCGTACTGAGCGACTAGTGAACCACGTTATTTCCTGTGTTGATTTCTCGTTTTGATTCTGACGTGGATGCTTGTTGGATTGGGATATATATTGCTTGTTTTCTGTGTTTCTGTTATTTTTTGTTTCTTAATCTCACTACCCGTGGAAGCACAATTACCTAACAATAGTATTTCAATGCTCATTCATTGGTTTAGATATAAACATTCTAAATAATTCCACAACATGCGAAATATCAAGTCTCATACATGTCATAGCAAACATGTAACTCTCAATAGTACTAGCATATAGAATGAAAGTAATATCTTCTTTCTCTTACTAAGTAATAGAGCATTTCTCTACTATCAACTTCATCCTAGTTTCCATAAGAGTTTTTACTGACTTACAATCAAATATATTTTACTTTTGAAGTATTCCCTCAACATACTTCTACTTCCTAAGATAGAACATCCTCTTTTTCTTATCTTTTTGGATTTGCATGCATAGTATAAATTTTGTTGTCCCAAAATTTGTCATGTCATACTTTTTCACTAGCAATCATTTTACTGCATTAATCATCTCATTTTTATTTCCACCTAATACCATAACATCAACATACATGGTTAGAATAATGTAGTTATTACCTAATTGTCATGTGCACACATAGTAGTCAGTCTCACCTCTATTAAATCCTAGCTACAATACATACAAATCTTACTTTTGATAAAACATCTTTGGAGACTACTTTAGTTTGTATAATGATTTTTCTAACTTGCACACTAAGTTTTTCTTCTCTTTCACCTTGAAACTGATTGGTTGCTTCATATATATATTTTCCTCCATGTCTTCATGAAAAAAAGTCATCTTCATGTCTAGTTGCTTAACCTTTATATCATACCTAGCTATAGCATCCAAAACCATCCAAATGGAGGACATCTTCACTAATAGTGAGAAGATCTTATCAAAGAAAGCACCTTCAACCTAAAAGTATTATTTAGTAATCAGTCATGCCTTGTACTTTTCTATATTTCCATCATATTTTATCATGAATTTGAACACCCACTTGTATCTTATTTCCTTCTGATTTAAGAGTAAATTCACAAGGTTCTAAGTATTATTCTTCTTTATTGACTACAATTCCTCTTTTATAGCACACTTTTACAACTCTAATTTCATAGAGGCTCTTGCCTCATTCATAATATTTGGATCATCTCATGTACCATGTTGAGTATGGTATGCACTATCAATATACCTTATAAGTGATGTTTTAACCCATGTAGAACTCCTCAATGTATACAATGTCACTTCTTCAAGAGCATATGTGCCACAAGTAAAATAAAGGCATGACACATTTTGTGATGTCATGACTAGAAGATGTTGCAACTCACTTTCTTCATTAGGATAACCCTTGTCATAATTGGCTATGATTTCTAACTCTTGCACTTTATGAACATGGTATTTCTACTAAAGATGACTTTTCTTATCTTTGGCTTTTCGAAGCTTGTAGCCTTTAACACCTTTCTTATAGAGGTGTTAAATGGTTTATGCCATGTCGGCATAGACCATGTCAATGTGGCATGGCAATGCCACCATATCATGTTGGACACGACATGATATGATTTTTATCCCATGCCTGGCATGACATAGAAACTAGCTAGTTGGCTTGGCATGACACTGTTGGCCTGCATAGTGTAGGGCCATGTCGAACTATGCTAGACCATCCATATCTGAAACTAGTTGCATGAAAATAAAATGGGTGACTAACTTATATAGTCGACCAATTGTAATCAGCCATGTAAGTAAGATCTAGCTTACATGGCCAGATTTTTTAAAAAATAACCTGCCTCATTAAGTGGTCATTTGATGGGACTTGACTTATGACTCATAGTAGGTCCCATGTCCTAGACTAGTAGAATCATGCCACGAGGCCAAGCACATGGATTGTGCCTAGCCTAACACAAGGAATGACTCGCGTTGACCCAACACGGCATGAGCCATTCCATGGGGCAGCACAATCCATGACTAGGTATGGTTCAAGACCATGTCATGTTGGGTCAGGCATGGTTGAACCATGTCGTACCATAGGCCATGCCTGGGCCAACCAGCCTAGTTGACACTTCTCCTTCCTTATAGCCAATTAACTGATACTTCTCTAAATGAAGTCTAGCTTGTTATTCATTTTCTTTGGCATATGGACATATGCATCACACCCAAAGACTATATTATGAGCTACACTTGGATTTCTTCCATGCAACACTTAAAATAGTGTTTAATCTCTTCACTACCAATGTAGAAGTGTGGTTTTTCATATAGCATGCTATGAAAACCACATCATACCAAAACTTATGCTACAAACATGTACTTCTCATGCACCTCATTTTATACATCAATAATCTATTCATCATTTTAGCTACTCTATTTTTTATGGTGCTATTATGATCATGTTTTGCCTAGTAATATCCTGCTTAGTGTTCGATACTCAATGTACTATTTTTTTTGAGTTATTTCATAGTGTTTTGATGATGTGTTTGTATTAAAATTAGGCATAAATAAAAATGACTTTAGAAAATGATGATTTTGATAAAAATTAATTAATATTAGTGTAAATAAAATATAATTTGAGTATGATTTATGGACATAGTGAAAATTTGATTTGAAGGGCTAAACAACAAAGGTAAAGTCTTTACATTTCTAATGTCCTAACTTGATCACACTAAAATATACCTTTAGAGTAGTTTTTGTAGCCTTTCTTGGCCACAACTCTATAAAATAAGTCATGGAAATCTTCATTTATTACACCTCTACCACCTAGTTGTCATAATTTATTTACTATGTAATACTTTTTTCATGGCTATGATATTTTTTTAGAGTTGTATTTCATTAGTAATAGGATACATTTTTTGTCATGACTTAATTTTTATATCGTAACTAAGTTTCACACTGATACTTGAAGTTATGGTAATCTAGGATTTCAACTTATTCATTATATAGTCAACATCACATAATACCAAGTAATTTTTAGTTGTGAACAACTTTTTCTAATGTGACATTTTGTTCAAGAGAATAAATACCTCAGTCATAATCATTCTTGCTACTATAACTTTGTATCCAATAGAGAAAATCTCTCAGTCATGATATTCTTAATGTCAAGGCTTTTTGCTCTAGAGAGATTCTACATTGGTTACAACATTCTTATCAGCATTACTATTGGTTCTAAAAAAAATAACCTAAGTCACAACATTCTTGTTATCATGACATTGATTTCCATAGAAGAATTACTTTAGTTTCAACATTCCAGAGGAGATTCAAAGAAACAATAAAGTTGCACCTTTAGCCTTAAGTCACAAATGCTAGCTTAAAATGTCACACAATAACTCCATGGGATCTTGAAGTATAAAAGGGAGACTTAATGGTCAAGAGCATGAAAACCCCTAGGCAATGTGAATTACAATTCCCACTTAGAGACAAATTCAAGATGAACATGAGTAAGGATTGATTAAGAATAGGATTTGAGACTTAGATTCTCATGTTGATTGTCCTTGATAATCCTTGATTTGATAAAATGAACCACAAAATATCTCACTTGAATTCTATCCTAATATTAGGTTAAATTAACATATATGATTAATTTATTATATTTATTTATGGTGATTATGATTGTATAGTATTTTATTTGTGGTAATGTTATGTTTGGAATATTGATGAATATAGATGTTATTTAGAAATCTAATTTAGGATTCTACTCAAATATAGATTTATGCATGTTGGTCAAGGAAGATAAGGTAAGTCACAAGACACACTAATGAGATGTGACTTGAAGAAATGACAAGCATTCTACTCTTATCTCTTGAGATAAACTTATGTGTAATAATCCTAAGTTGATATAAGTTTAATTGATGCAAATATGACTCTTATGAAGCTGAAAGTATAAATGAATTTATAACCAATCTATTATATATATTCTACCAGAACTATTGTTAAAAGATGTGGGGTGTTTGATACTCCATGTACCAAATATTTTGGTTCACATTTGATAAGATTATATCATTGTGTGTGTGAGTATTCTAGTGATTATTAGAAATATTTTATTAAATTTTTATTTTGAGAGAAATTAAAGAATGTTAGTAAAATTATAGTGATTTTGGGTAATATTAGTAGACTTAGTGGAATAAGGGCTCGAAGAGGAAAGAAGTAATGAATAATTGTGATAATTTACTTGTCATGATTTGGGTATATCATTCATAATATTTTTTGAGTAGTTATAATATTATTTCTTGGTCATAACTCTACAAAAAATAATTATTATATTCTTTATATGTAATAACTATGCCACCAAGTCTACTTAATTATTTCATTATGAAACATAATCATCATGACTATGATATTTTCTTTGAGATATAGCTACACGATCTCAAAAATATTGAATGATTGTGATAGATGTGTCAAGTGGGCAAGGCAGCCCAAGGCCGGCACGAGGCATTGCTTGACTGAGTCGTGCCTTGCCCAGCACGACACGATCAAAAACCATACCTAGCCTCATGTCATGTTAGGCACAACCCAGCTTTCTGGCCCAAAGGCATGGTCTAGTGGCATGACCTAGCTTCAAGCCATGAAACTTGGGCTAGGTTTCGAGCATGGTCCAATTGGACTGAGCCCAAGCTCTCATTGTGCTCACCCAAACCCACCCCTAGTCGCCCTCATGCCTCACCTAGCCTCCTCACCCAGACCTTTTGGAACCATCATGTTAGAACCAACTAAATAGTCCAACAATAAATTTAAATTGAGATGCACCTAGTTGTTTGATGCACCCCCAATGGTTATGGCAGAAAATGCGATTGTTGTCGGTGTTCTACCCTAAAAATTTATTTAAAAATTCAAAAAATTTCAAAAAAAATAATTTCAAAAAAAAAAATCTTTTTGATATCTATATATATTCTCACTCACTTCTCACCTCATACTCACTCTCCTCTCTTTCTCTAATTTCTATCATATTCTTGTCCCTATTTTCTCTCTCTTATCTCGTCTCTCTCACCTCTTGGAATTTGGTTTAGGAGTTTGTCTTTTGACTTTCCTATTACCTCTTGGTCTCAAGACTCAAGTGTGGACTACAAACATTGGATATCAGACATTAGATAAATGACATCAATAATCAGCATTTCATAAACAGCCAAACATGTATTATTTTTAAAATTTTATTTAATTATTTCATTTTAATTTTTATTAATAATTTAATATCAAATAATATTTAATTTTAAAAATAGAATTAGAATATTAATGATAAGGACTGCTAAAAATATAAAAAATATAAAAAGTTAAATAGTGATTTTAATGATGAGGACGAGATTAATATTAATGTAAATATACATAATTTTAATATTGGTAACCCTACAAAAAGGTCTGAGACTGCTAAAACCTTTTTTTCTCCTATGGTCTCAACCCAAACATCTAAAAAACAAAAAAAAAGATAGAAGAAAAAAAATATAGTTTGAACTCACTTTAATATTATATAAAATAAAAATATTGGGGAATTAATAGAGAATTGGTATAATGTAAATATTGTAAAAAAATATTAACCTGTAGGAGTGCATGTGGGACTGGGCACCTAGAGGCATGCCAAACAATACACCAAAAACATAGTTCATTAAATCCTAGGCAAATCAAACTGAGCAGTGGGATCTTTGAGGTTGGATCTATTTCAACTTCTATGTTGACCCCCTTCATATACCACGATGAGTTAGGGAGGGAAGGAATGATCAAACTAATTTTCATCATGGGTCTTCCAATTAAATTTTTGGAGGATAAAAGTGTAATTAGTATCATACTGTACAAGTCGGTCTTAGACTTGGACTCAAAGTCCTAGCCTCCTAGGACCTAGCTATGATAGGGCTAGGCTAAGGTAGAAAATCGAGCTCGAACCAGCCTAACTTAGCATGGCCTGGGACACTAAAGCATGACCCAGGCTGAATCCGGCCAGACTCGGGTCATGGCGGGCCACCCAAAATTGAGTCATGTCATGCTAGTCATGGCATGGTGGTATGATTGAGCCACCAAAATCCATGTGATGCCGACACTGTGATATAGAAACTTTATGCTCTAGCCATAATTTTTCCAATGCTGCTACTTTATGCTCTAGAAAAAAACACCAAAGATGTGACTACTTTTAGTGTCATGGCTTTGTGATATAGAAACTAATTACCTTAGTTACAAAAATCCTTTTTCCATGACACTTTACTAAGAAAACAAATGTCAAAGTCATGTCTAATTTTATAGTCATAGCTTTGTGTTATAAAGAGCAATGATCTCAATCACAATGATCACATCACCACAACACTATACTCAGAAATCCAAGACCAAAGTCATAGCTAATACCATTGTAATGACTATGTGTTATAGTGAGTAAATGTATTAATCATAGACATTCTCAATGTCACGACATCAATGCTCAAGAGAAGATTCAAAGAGATGATAAAGTCATAACCTCAAGTCTATGTTGCAACTTCCAACTTAAAATATTAGATATGGATTCACTAAGTATAAAGCATCACTTAGAAAAATTGAAGAAAAAAAAGAGAGAGGAATTGGGGGGAAACATGAACCATGTTGCTAAGAGCCCTACGCGACATAATTATGACCCCCATTTAGAGCAATCCAAGGCAAACACAAACAACCATTGATTAGAATTAAAAATTGTTACTTAGATTTCACCTTGGTATTCATTGGAAACTCTCGAATCCATGTATTTTTACTTAGATTTTCACTTAGGGGTGGTGAATGTATAATGTTTTGATAAATTAATGAATTTATGAGTTTATATTACTGGTCTTATTTGTGTTTGGAAGTTGATGTATATAGATACAAAATTGAACTAAAACTTAAAGTCGTATGAATATATATGTTTATGCTTATTTGCTATTGTAAATGTTAATAGGTAAGTCATAAGATATAGTCACATAATAAGGAAAGAGGAAAGTGAGAACCTTTCTATTCTTAATATAAGAGATAAACCAATGTGTGAAAACTCACAGTTGAGATAAGTTTAATTATTATGAATATGGTGCTAAGGAAGTCAAAGGTGCAAAAATATTTAAAATCATTCCATTGTGTACTTTCTAAAAGAACTAACCTTCAAGTATTATGAGGATTAAGTAGAATATCTAACCTAGGAGTTTACCCATAGTGTGGGAGTTATGTGTCGGCTATGATAAATGATGATATATGTTATAGAATGCATGTAAGTGAGGGAGACTAGTAAGGTGGTGATTTCCATATAATTTTGTCCCTCTTGTATGACTTCCAAAAGTAAGATTCATGAGAAGATATATATTAATTATCATGAGTATGTTGCTTATGAAGTCAAAAGTTCAAACATATTTAGTACCATATCATTTCATATTTTTAAGATAATTACATGTTAGATAATAGAAGTACATATTCGAAAAATCATCAAGGGCAATTGACATATTACCCAAAATATATAAATGTAAGAATAACTCTTGCATGAAACAACATATTACTCTAGTGCAAAAATAATGATAAGACTACTATGAGGAGATCATCCTTGGTAGTGATAGTCTAAGGATGATGACCATCATGTATGGCAAGAGAGCACATAGATATTTTCATACTAATATATCATTTATTTAAAACTAAATTTGACATTGACCAGATACTAAAAAAAAATATCATCATCACAAGGATGTAAGCCAATTCATGAGTTTGAGTTTTTTTTCCAAAGATCAAGTACATTTATTCAACTCAAGTAGTAGTAAGTTCATTGTTAGTTGATCAAATTATCTATATAATCCTATAGGAATTGATATCTAGACTTGTATCTAATTTATTACTTATATGATATATATATATATATATACACACTTGTGTAGCTACTTTGGATGAGAGGTCATTGTCCAATGAGATTTTTGGATCATGCCAATTAATGATAGTTTTGGCACCCTCAAAAAGTCATAATAAGTTTTTGGTATCGTTGCATGAGATTGTTTGTTATAGTTTGATTGGTGAACTTGAGTTGATATAATTATCCTTGTAAAAGGATATGTGTATTTGTAGTTGTATGTATATGATTATTGCTTATAGTTTATATTGTATTCTATATTTATTATTTGTACTGATTCTGTAGCCACCACCAATTATATGAGTGAAACTTATGGAACTTAGTTCATATCTTTGGACCCAAAAATTTAGATATCAAAGAAATGAATTTATTTCAAAAGAGCAAATGATATTAAAGATCGGATAATGTTTTCCATCCATACTATTATCCTTACTCTCAAATTCATGGAGGTCGACTATATGAGAGTCTAGAACAACTAGTACAATATGAATATATACATTGGATAGACAAACTATCACTTGAAGATAACATTTTATTATTACTAATAAAGACAAGAGTAATGATGAGGAAGAATATTGAATGGGGAGAATGGAAGACAAACTCAAAAATAGATGATTTTAGAAGTTATTCCTCCCAAAGCTGTAACAATCAATGAGGAAATAATAAAGGAAAATAAGGTAAAAATAATGGATGAATAAAATAATGATGAGATTGAGGTTGGAGTGTAGTAAAATGTCAAGATACCTAAAAAGTCATGACTATCATCACTAGACCTATAAAAATTTTGACACTAAAAACCATTGATCAACATAGAGAGTACAAGGTGAAAGGAGATAAAATTATACTAAAAAAATAGTAACTATTTTATGTAATTTTTATACTATATTTTGCCTAAAATCAGGATTTATTTGTAATGATTTCACAAAAACTTAGTTTGATAGAATTTTGATGAATAATTGTGAAATTGAGAGTTAGAATGAAATTTATGATTTGGTGGAGTTGGTGATTAGAAGAGGAGCAAAAGGTTATGCAAGTCATAGTATTTGACATGTTATGACTTGATTATACATTTGAGTACTAATAGATTGGTTTTGACATCCATCCTTGGTCAAAACTCTTTACACATAGTCATGATAATATTCAACACCGTGACTATACCACCTTATCGACATAATACTTTTATTGTAAAACACATTCTCTTGGCTATGAAGATTCCTTAGAGTGCTAATCAAACTAGCTTGAAATAACTTTATGGCTATGATATTAATTTCTTGTGTTATATATAGTTTGTTTTGATAAATTATTTTGTATAACCAAAATATTTTTTGTTTCAGTATTTTTTTATATTAGTTCAGGAAAGAAAATATTGAGAGGTTGGGAATACAGCAATAGCACAATAATGGGGGTCTCACTGCCCGATGAGTGGACCGAAAAAAAATTTGGAAAAGAACCTGACCCGCTCCATTTATTAATACCGAGAAACTATTAATATAAATATATATTTTTTTGTTTCTATTTTTTTGATGCTACTATTTTTTTTCTGCATGACTATTTTTTCATCTCTCTCTCTCTCCTCTGTGTGATTTTTTGGCTGCTGCTAACAAATTGTAAGAACATTTTGGTTATATATAAGCATTTTTCTAGTGGATCTTACTAGTCATGCTGAATGACTAGTAAACCACGTTATTTTCTGTGTTTCTGTCGTGGTTTTGGATCGTGGTTTGATATACATATATATATTGTGGTTTTGGATATATCATTTGCTATTTTCTTCTTCTTCTAAATTTGTAAAATTATAACTAGTTGGAAGTAGAATTCCTAACATCTTGTCATAGCAACTAAGTATGTCATTGATACTAAAAGTCGTGAAAACCTTTAGATGTTATGACTTTTTCTTTACCTAAGCATAAAATACTCAAGTCAATGTTATAGCTCCAATCTAGAGTCATAAATTTTGGCTACATAATATTAAATAGAACCAACCAAACTCAAATAACAATCAACACAAACACTATGACTCTTGGCTTAAGAGACAAACCAAGGTCATAGCCTTCACCTAGTATCATGATTTTATGTTATTGAGACTAAATGCATAAGCTATGACTACATTCTAGTATTGTGAGTTTGTGTTAAATAGATTAAAAGTACCATCGTGATTTTTTCTAGTGTCACTAGCATCAATTAGAAGAAAATGACTAAAACCATGACTCATATCTAGCATTAGAACTTTGTGTTAGAGAAATAAAAGATTGAAGCCATGAATTTTATCCAGCATTAAAACTTTTTATTAAAGAAACTTATACCAAATACTTGAATATATAACAAAAACCTTAAGAATTCAAAATGGGATCCATGAGAGGCATGAGGAAAATGGCCCAAGGGGCTCTACAACTATATTTTTGGGGTAATCCATGAGCAACATGGGTGATATAAGGTACAAACATAAACATAGGAGGCGAGTGCACATTTCAACCCCTGCTAAGACAAATCAAAGAGGAATTGAGTAAGTTTTTAAGAATTTAGGGTTTGAAACCCAAATTCTCTTGAGTTTTAAAATTAGGCAACTGAATTTCTATGAGATGAATTTCTACATGTATCATATTTTATTCATTATGATTTTAAGTTAAAAAAAGAATTTAGGAATGGTGTAATATGTTTATTGTGATGGATACTTTGTTTAATATCTTAATGTGATATTTTATTGTAATATTATTTGGTTATAGATGATTCTGTAATTAAATAAAACTAAGACTAGTGTTTTGATTAATGGCTAGTTCGTATGTGATTGGACTGGTAGATAGTGATATGTAAGCCATAAAACATACTCATATATATATAGTAGGAAGGAAGCAACAGTCCTTCCAACCATGATGTAGGAGACAAACTTATATGTCAAAATCAAAAATTAAGGTATATTTAATCATTGCAAGTATGATGCTTATGATGCCAAAATCATGAACACTTATATAGGTCACTCTATCATGTATGTCTTAGAGATACTGACTCTCTATTAATATTGGGTGGTAAATTGAATATTCTCTTAAGGGTTTACCTTTAGTGTGGGAGTTGCCTATCAAAGTGAGAGATGGTGATTAATAAGCCATATGACATGCATAGATAGATGTGATTCATATTATGATGACAATCTTATGAGTTACTTTTTTTTTGAACACCAAGGGCTTCAGGGCCCACTTATGTGGACTCTTACATCCCCTTGGGCCCCCGGAGAACCAAGCAGGTAAGGAGAATTCCCCAGTACCCCCCACTGGTAAGGAGAATTCCCCAGTACCCCCCACCGGTTATGAGTTACATTTGATTGTATGACTTACAGTGATGAAACAAAAAGGAAAGTAATTACTAATTATGCGAGTATGGTGCTAATAAAAGTGAAAATACAAATAGTTTTATTACCAACATCAATTCTTAATAAAGAATGATACTAGGGATTAGAGAATAAGAATGCATATGCGAAGCAATCATTTATAGTAGTTAACAAGTTGTCTAAAAGAAAAGAACTTGCGAATGACTTCTGAGCGGAGATGATATATTATCTCAATGATAAAAGACTAAGGGAATAACTATGAGAGAATTAATATTGGGAAGGTTTCAATAGTTAATAACTACCTTGTGTGCTTGTAGGGTAAGATGTCATTCCATAATTATTTAGCTTCATTCTATGACTGAGCATAATCATGACAAGGTTATTTATGAATTCCATTACAAATAAAAATATAAATCATCTCTAGATTCTAGAATTAATAACTTGAATCCTTTATCATGTTTAGTAGAATAGCTGTTAATTATTATTTACTAACTTAATATTGCATATGCAATTTTATGTGATCAATATCTAGATAAAAGATCTATTTTATTACTTGTATACTTACAAAATGATGTTGGACAAGAGATCCTAGCTCAACTAATATTTGGGATATATCTAACCATAAAATTAGGTATTGTAACAAAGTCATAATAATAGAAAATCCAATAATTTTTGTTTGTGTAGTTTGATGAATAAACATATTACACCACAATCCAGACACTTCATAATAAATTTCAAAATTAGAGACCATATTCTTAAAACAAAAGTCTACCATGAAACTCAATCCTGGTCATATTTATCTTAGATTTTTACTTCTTATTTTGGTGTGGATATTTGGAGAGAGATTCATTTCTCAAGGATGAGTAATAATTCTTAGTGTGTGAGTTTGTTCTACACTCCATTTACCAAATCTTTTGGTCATTTGGTATGCTTATCTTGTTGTATGTGTATGTATTCTTGTATTTATTGGATATGTTTCATTAAATTTATATTTTGATAGAATTTTATGAATGTTAGTAAATTTATAGTGATTCTAGATAGGATTGATAGATTTGATGGAGCAAAGGCTTGGAGGAGAGAGCAAAAAAGGAGAGTCGAGATAATTTTATTGTTATAAATTGGGTACATCTTCCACAATTTTTCTTGAGAAGTTGTGACATCCTTTCTTAGTCATTACTCTACAAAATATAGGCATGAGATTCTTTTTATGTCATAACTCAACTAATGAGTTGACATAAGTATTTCATTATGCAATATTATCATCAAAGTAGTAATATTTTCTTGGAGACATGGCCACATTATCTTTAAAATAATTAATGACTATGACATTATTCTATCATCATGCCAGCCAAGTAGCCCACTAGTATAAATAATCATGGAAATTTATAGAGTCAAGACTTATTCGATGTAGAATCAAAATAAAAAGAATTTTGAGTCACAACATTATTTGACACTATTACTTTTTGTTCTATGGAGCAATTACTCATGTCATGGTTTTTCCAACATTATAATTTTATGCTCTAGAGAGAAAATACTAAAGTCGTGGCTAATTCTAGCATCATGACTTTATATTATAGAGAATTACAAATTTAGTCATGGTAATCCCAATTCCATGATGCTTTGCTCAGAAAGTCAAAACCAAAGTTATGACTAATTTAAATGTCATGACTTTGTATTATAAAGAGCAATTATCTCAATTATGGAAATCTTAGTATCATGACATTTTTCTCAGAAATCTAAGACCAGAGCCATGGCCAATCTCATCACCATGACTTTGTGTTACTATGAATAAAGGTATCAGTCAAGATCATTCCCAATGTCATGACATCAATGTTCTAGAAAAGATTTGAAGAGATGATAATGTAAAAATTTCAAGTATTTGCTATGAATTACAACTTAAAATTTTACATGAATACCTATAAGTATAACAATGACACCTTAAGAATTGAAGGAAACATGGAAATAAAAATTGGGGAAAACACAATCCATAATGCCAAGAACCCTAGGCAATGTAATTCTAACTTTATTTGGAGCAAATCTAAGGCAAACTTAATTAATCTTCGAATTGAATTAGAAAAATTTAATTTGGGCTTTCATTAGGAACCCTTGAATTCATAAGATATCTCTCAATACATCTCATGTGATTTCCTTCCCAATATCAAGTTAAATTGAGATCTAGGATTGATGAATATATTATATTATGATGAATTAATAACTTTATGAGTTTATATTTATATTTATATTTAAAATTTATATTGTTGTTTGGATGTTGATGAATATAGATATAAATTAGAACTAAAACTTAGGGTTTTCTTGAATATATAGTTTAATGCATATCATTCATGATTAATGATAATAGGAAAGTCATTAAACACACTCACGAGGTATAGATTGAGAAAAGTGATAGCCATTCTAATCTTAATAAATGAGATAAACAAATGTGTGAAGACTCAAAGTAAAGTTTAATCATTATGAGTATGGTACTTACGAAACTAAATGAACAGATATATTTAAGACCAATTCATTGTGTACTTTCTAGAAGAACTAACATTCAATTAATGTGGGGGTTAAATAGAATTTCTAACCTAGAAGTTTCACCATAGTTTAGGAGTCATGTATCAGCAATGATGAATGGTGATAGGTATCTCAAGAGACACACGCAAGTGGGGGAGACTAGTAAGGTGGTGACAACCTTGCATGTCTTTACCTTTTGTATGACTTCCATAGGTAAGATTCATTGAAAGATGTATATTTATTATTATGAGTATGACACTTACAAAGTAAAAAGTACAAATATATTTAGTACCACATTATTGTGTATTTTAAAGATAATTAGAGATTAGAAAATAAAAATACATATCTAAAATAATCATTAAGGGTAATTAATGTATTTTCCAAAGTGTATAGTTTTGAATGATCATTACACAAAACATTGTGTTGCTTTGGTATTAAAATATTGATGGGACAACTATGAGGGGATCATCCTTGGTAGTGAAAGTCTATTAGTGATGACGACCTTATATGCAAAGATGGTACATATGTATTTTCACTCTGATATACTTTTCATCCAACTATCAAATATGACATTGGCCAAATACTAGATAAACATCATCATTCATAAGTATGTGAGCCAACCCTAGATTCTAACTATTTTTCTAAAAACCAAGCACATATATTCAACTCAAGTAGTAATTAGCTCACTATTGGTTGATCGAATTATTTACACAATCCATGTAACATTGATATATGGAAAAATATTTACTTTATTACTTGTATGATTCATATAATTGTAGAGTTATGTTGGATGAAAGGTATTAGCTCAATGAGATTTTAAGATTATGTCAATTAATAATAATTTTAGTACCCTCACAAAGTCACAACATGGCCTTATGTAGAATGTCTAACCAATGAGTTTCATTATAGTGTGTGAGTTATGTATTGCTCATGGTAGATGATGGTGACATATAAGTCATAAGATACATATAAGTTGAGATATTTTGTAAGGTTATTATAACCACTACGAGTCATTTTTTCTTGTATGATTTCAATAGGTAAAATTAAAAGGATGACATATGTTAATTGTCATAGGTATGCTACTTATGAAGCCGAAAGTACAATACCATTATTATAAAATCACTTCATATGTTTTATAATATTATAGGTTTGAGAATAGAAATTCATATTAAAAGTAATAATCAAGGATAGTCGAGATATTACTTAGAAGTAGACATGATGACTTATAAAGGGAACAAATATGGTTTAAATGATAAAATATCGAAGGCATGACTATGAAGAAACCATCCTTAGTAGTGATAGTCCAAGATCGATAATCACCTTATATGCCAAGAGGGCACAAAGTATTTTCATACTAATCTACTATTTTTCCAATAAATGAACACAATATTGTCCTAATAATATAGAAATTTCATCATACATAAGAAAATAAGCCAGCCCTAGGGCTCAATATCCTTTCTAGACTCAATTTTATCGATTAAACTCGAGTAGCTGCTAATTTACTATTAGTTAGCCAAATTGATCACACAATCCATATGAGGTGGATATAGACACTTGTATCCTCTTTATTATATATATATATTACTCATATACTTGTGGATCTATATTAGATGAAATTATGTGTTAAATGGGTTGTTCCTGACATGACACAAGATGGGTTCCCATGATGTGTCCTGCCAGCACTACTTGATGGTAGGTTAGCATTAGCTCGACATGGCCCAATTGGCCCATTTTTTAGAACTACCATGTTGGCTCATGCCTGTTCAGATCTAGGTCATGCCAATTCTACCACCTAAAAAAATATTTTTTATTATTTTAATTATTTTTTTCTGACATTAATAGTGATGGGATAGTCTATGTCAATGTTCTTGTAGGGATAGAGGAAATGTCCCATTACATTTAGCATAACGGGTAAGAAAGGTAATGAAGTTTTTTAAAAACTCATGCCTAGTACTTGTGTGGATCATGCCAATGTGTCATGCATGTGTGTCGTGCCTAGCATAGCATGAAGCATAGCTAAACTTGCCCCAACATGGAACAAGCCATAATACTGGCTAGTATGACCATTATCTAGGCATGATGTTGGATCATACTGTGTCGGGCATGACATGGCTAAACTAGGCCATGCCTCATTGTCATGCCCATGCCAGCCAGCCTACTTGGCACCTCTAGAAAAAATCAATTGCCCAATTAACTTTTGGGATCATATCACAAATGATTAGTCTTAACTTATAACAAAGTCATAATATGCTTTTGGTGTCATTCTGGGAATTATTTAGTTTGATTAATTAACTTTAATTGACATAACTATCATTACATAAAGGTGTCAAATGAGCCAAGTGGCTTGAACTTGGAAAAAGGCACGACTCATGGCAAGACAAGTTTTTTTAAAATGTAGATATTTTTAAAATGATACTTTGTTTATGTCGACCATTTATCATCACTGACATGACTTTGATAAGATAGTTATAGACGATGTCCTATCAATTATAATTTTAAAAAATTATAATTTGTTGAGCCATCGGTTTGCATCTGATAGTTCCATGGCAAACATCTGATAGTAATCAAAAATCTATCTTAAAAATAATTAAAAAAATTAAAAATAAATATTTTTAAAGAAAATAATTTCTATAAGTAGCATATTGTTATAATTAATTTGTCATAGTCAATCTACAATCTCATCTCATCTCCTCTCATCTCATCTCATGGTTCAAAGAATCACTATTTGTGCCTGCTTTTTTATTAAAATTTTAAAAAATTGTAATTTGGTGGAATGCTAGTGTTAGTTTGGTGACAAACTATTATAGGCCAAAGAATACAAGATGAAGTCTCTAAAGTGTCTGTTATACACATAAACTTAAGGTATACATTACATTAGAATTAATTTATTTTATTTACTACTTTTTAGATTAATAAATAAATAAATAAAAACATGTACAAATTGAAAAAATATTACTTTATTTCTCCTACTTTCAGTCTAGTCAATTATATTGAAAAAATAATAAAAAGTGAGTGTAATGAAAATAAATTATACTAAAAAAATTTGAGACCAAAATTATGTTATCTCTCATGGTCTCCACCAATGTGCCTAAAAATCTAAAAATATGTAAGCTTTAATTAATCTAGATGCACTTTAATATAATTAAAAATAAAAGGACTAGAAATGATGATAAAAATTATACACAATATATATTGAAAAAAAGTATATATTTGTACAAATACTAGTAGCATTGACCATCTTAAAATACATACTAATCAATATACCAAAAACATGATTTATTAGATCCCAAACAAACTCAACTTAGTAGTATGATCTTTGAAGTTGGATCAACTTTAAATTCATTGAACCTTTACATTTGCACTCAAAGGGAATGTATGGACAAATTGATTACTAGTATGAGTCTTTTGATTAGATTTTTAACGGATCCTACAATAATTAATATTAATACAAACTTAATTCCAACCTGATTATCATAAAATTCCTAGGTGCACCAGTAAGAATAACATAATAAAATAATATATATTAAAAAAAATAAGTAGTACAAAACTTAGAAAATATAGTGAAGTGTTCTCAATGACATCCAACATCTAGATTCTTCACGATGACACTTTAATCATATACCTCACCGGCCACTATGTCAATTCTAAGTGGAAACTAATAAAAAAAGTGTAGGATTTTTATGATCTAGATCAGCCATTCTCATGTGGTCCCACCATATATGAGTGTCTGTTGAGGATCATTAAAGAATATGATATTCATAATAGAATTTTTAGTATTATATTCAATAATACTTTAAATAATAGTGTCATAATTAATATGTTTGTTAGAATAATTAGAGAAGACCCTCGGTTGATATTTTTTATATTAGGTGTATATGTCATGTAATTAACCTAATAGTACAAGTGGGAATTAAAGTTATATTCCCGATATTAAAAAATATAAGAAATTTACTAAAAAAGCTTAGGATATCTAGTAGACAACAAGAGTTCTGCACGTTAGGCTTGGAAATAGTAATTTAATTTCTGAAATTTTTAAAGACTTTTTATGATGTGATGAATATGTATTCATCTATGTACCCTTTCACCACATATATTATGCTTGGGTATATTTGAAATAATAGTAATAGGTTTAGCAAGTATAGATGACTTTATAATTTTAGTGTCATGGCTATTGAAATGAAACCCAAGTACTTAAAAATACTAGTTCTCAATTCAATTTCTTTATTTCTTTGCTACTTATATGGATCATAGGGTTAAACATAGAAAAGTTAGAAAACATATTAAAATACACATCCACCTATAGTAAATAAGTAAATGAACTAGATGATAGGATCCATAAATAATTAGATAACATGTTTACATATTACAATGCTAGATATGATAGTTTTAGTGAGTCTGAGTATAGACATCGACACCATATTTGGAGATAATTACATTTCTATTTAGTTAGCTAGGGACAACCAATGAAGTGACACATTGATCTATCTTAGTAATTAGATATTGATTATTACTCAATCATATCACATAATAACATTAGAATTGAGATATATTGAGTTAGTTAAAATCATACAAATCCACCTATCGCATATTATATAAGATGACATGTGATCTATTGACCCCTCCAATATCTAGTATAATATCAAAATCTTATTTTTCTATGGTTGTGAATATTATTTTAAATAAGTGATTGAAATTGTAATTAAATATCATATTAATTTCAGGATTAAAGGACTTGAAGGATTCAATGATATGTATTTAGGATAAAGTGAAGTATCTACTAGTGGATTATGACTCATATGACAACGAGGATATTGAAGCTACTCCTAGTTTCAAAATCAGATGTGATAATTTGAATCATAATATAGATATAGACTAATCATAGATATTAGAGAACTAGCATGCATGTTATTGATTTTTTTGGTAATTGTTATTAATTTTTTAATTTATTTTTGTGTCATATGATCATAAAACCAAGTCCACAAAAGTGAAATAGATCACAAATATATTTTTTTATTGAGTTCTTATTTTTTTTCATTTTTATATATAGTGTAATGTAGTATAATTTTAAAATTTTTATTTGAAAATACTAATATTATACTTTAAATAATTAAACGTAGAGATAAAAGCCAGTTATGCAATGACATTATGATAATGACAACTAGCATGGGACTAGAACATGGTAGTCTAGCACTAGTAGTGAAGTGGTCATTACTTAGCCTACCAGTGGGCACTAGACTGGATTTTCCCACAACTAACTCACCCATTCTATTGTGCATTGGATAGTCTAGATTATTGTCTAGGCCTGGCCACGTTCCACTACCACCATGTAGTGGCCATTATTAGTCAACTAGTGCCACTAGAGTGCACTAGTGTGGACAAAGGCCACTAGCCAGTGGCACTACCATGCAACATCCAAACTAACCTAACATGAGTCAATGTGCCTGGTTGAGTAAGATGGGTCATTATGTCGTGTCAAGCTAACCTCCCACAAAACCATGCTAGCATGACATGGTTAGAGAACCCAATTCATGTAGAGGTGTCAAATGGGCTGTATGGCATGGTTTTTGGTGGCCCAAATCGAGCCACCATGTCATGTCGTGCCAGGCACGACATGACTCAAAAATGGTCGGCCTAGCATGGCATGACCAGCCCGAGGCTGGTTGGATTCAGGTCGGGTCATGTTGGATCATGTTGAGCCATGCCAAGTTAGGCTAGTTGGGGCCTGGTTATTCCATCCTACCTAGACCTAGGCCCTAGCCTAGCATAGCACGAATATTCCCCCACTGGCCACCAGTTGCAGTTGTGGAATTGTAGATTAAATATTTTATTTTTTTTTCAAATTTCATATTTTAAATTCAAAATGTGGATTAATTGAAACATAACGACATTACATAATTTATTTATTTTACATAAATGATAAATCACAAAAAAATTAATTCTTTAACACTAATGACAAAGTATAATAAGTAATCAAAATTTTCAAAAAAATATGTTCATCCCATCATTTATCATTCAATCCAAAAATAAATAAATTAACACAAATTTAACTTATAATAATAACATAAAAAAATTTTCAATCTTAATCATAATAAATAATAATGCAGGCTCAATGCATCAATCCCAATGTCCATCAGTATGAGTATACAACTGATCATCATCACATAAGTATCTAATGGTATAACTAGAGATTAGCTCAACCTCCTCAAAATCCTATAAGTTATCATTTGCTAGTAACTCCTCCGCTGTTGTTCCAGCATGATCTCAATCCTAGATGCCCAACATGGAATACTCCCAATACTTCGTGCATGCTAGTGCCTCAATAATATATAGATATAATCTTGATCTCCTATCCAAAGTGATATTAACTATAATAAAAAAAATAGACTTTGATGTTATGCTCAATACCGGAGAAGTCGGTAGATCATGTGTTATCTTAGACAGCATGGGATAGGTGGTCTCATATGATTTCCACCTGTTTAAAATTTCAAGGTTCTTGTTATTATTATGTAATAAAATTGAGTAGTAATCAGTATATAAGTACCAAGAAAGCTCATTCCTATTCGAAGGTCTATCTCATTATTTTTTGCTCATTAACTAAATGGAAAAGTCATCAACTCCGAATAAGGTACTCATATCCGTACTCAGAGTATGGCTACTACTACTACCATATTTAGTGTCATAGTAAGTAAACAACTTAGTCAACTTTTTGTGAATGAACCATTTTAGGTTGGTGATCCTGGTTCATGAACGAGGATAGGTATATCAAAATATTCTCTACCCCTTCCACCTTAACCCTAGGGTCCATATAGGCTGCCAGATAATTAAGAGATAGAATGATGAGCTAGTACTTTAAGTACTTTGTTTCCATCTTATAAGCTATGTCACTAATTATCAGGCCATCTTTAAACTTCCTAATCATGCCATTAATATTGCATATGCACTTGAGTGCAATACAAGTGTTGGGAGTATAACTAAAAAATACATTTTCATCACGTCATAAAAAAATTTCAAATTTTTCATAAATGAATTTCTTATATCCTAGTCTCTGTCATTAATAATTAGTTCATCACTATTATTATTGACGTAGTTGGATATCACATGTTCATATCCAATACATGACTCTATAATCAAGTATGGGTAATTCTAATGGTGTGTCACAACTATTTAGAATTTCTTCTTCTTTAGACCCACAGATAAATAGTAACTTTCACACTCATATTATCTGCTAGGCATCCAAAGATATTTTAATGAGTTATATATTTTTTCTAAAGTAGGGGAAATAAACTTCATCTCTGCTTTTACTATGGGGTTAATGATGCGACACAAGCATCTAACATGAATTATCTCTCATAATGACTCATCTTTAATAGTCCTAACAAATATGTTAATAGCTACTCCATTATTAGATGCATTATCAAATGTCATACTATATATTTTATTTTGAATATTATATCTCTAAAGATTCTCATCATGCACTCACATATGGTCTGACTATCATGAGGATGAAGAATCTCTAAAAATATTAATATCTTTTTATTTAGTGTTCATTTAAAATCTACAAGGTAGGTAGTGAGACATGCAAAAGATTCATCATCATGACTAGTCTAATATAAAACATCACAGACATCATGCCACTATATTCCTTAAATTTATTAATTATTATTTGTATTTCAAACTTAATATTTTAGTATTAGATGTGTTAAATGGGATGGGCCAGGCTGGGCTAGTTTTAGATGGCCCAACCAAGCCATCGTGCCATGTCTAGCCCAACACAGCTTCATCACAGTAGGCTCAGCATAGCCCATCGGCCTAGCTATGATGAAAACGTGATGAGTCAGGCATATCTGGGCTGAGTTTGGACCTAGTTCGGGCCAATTTTAAAATTTTTAATTATTTTAATTCGAAATATTAAAAATATTATAAATTTTAAAAATTAATTATTTAATTATTAAAACTTAATTACTTTAATAGTTTTTAGTTAATAGTTAATCGTTAAATTAAAAAAATAATTAATTTTTAAAATTTTATTTTAATAAATTTAATAAAACATAAAGGTTATTATAACAACTAAATTTTTAAAACTAAATATGTAAGAATTAATAAAACTTAAATATAAATACAAACCAATGCAAATCACAAAAACTTAATATTCAAGAATCAAGCCTCAAATTCAAAGTAATATAAAAAAAATATAAACAAAGACAAAGACAACATAAATGAGTAACTCCAAAAAAGTAAAATAAAAATCTAAAATATCATCAGCAAACAGCATTACAACATATGATAAATCAAAATGATGAAATAAGATAAGTATTAGACATCAATGTCTCAATCTGTCAATCATCAACATCATCATCATCAAATAGTCATTAATATCAATATCACACAAATTACCATTAGCAACCAACTCCTCCACTTTTACTATAGTCCCAGCAAGATCTTAGATGCCTAAGCTTGAATCCTTTTAATCCTTTATACATGCTAATACCTCAACAATATCTGGCCGTAATCTAGATCTCCTATCTAAAATAACATTCACTATAATAGAAAAAACAAACTTTGATGCTATGCAAGATATCGGATGAATCAGTAGATTTCGTGTCATCTTTGATAGCATGAGATATGTGGACTCATATGATTCTATCACTATAATATATCAAGATTCTTATTATCAAAATGCGATAGCATTGAGCAGTAATCGATATCTAAGTACTGAGATAGCTCGCTCCTATTCGACGGTCCGCCCCATCATTTCCCTTTTACTACCTGAATTGAAAAGTCATCATCTTCGTATATGTTATCTATGTTCAAACTCAGAGCCTCACTAGACACTACTACTACCACAATACCTATTATTCTAGTATGCAAAGAGCTCAGTTAACTTCTCGTGAATGAACTTTTTAGGTGGGTCTTCCTGGTTAATGCATAAGGATTTGTATACCCCTTCCACCTTAACCTTATGGTCCATGCAGACAACCAAATAATAAAGAGATGGATGGTGAACCGGTACTTTAAGTACTTGGTTTTCATCTCTAGAAACATATCACTAAGTGTCAAGTCATCTCAAAACTTCTTAAACATGCTACTAATGTTACATATGCATCTAAGTGCATTGCAAGTGGTGGGAGTATAAACTGACTAATATATGTTCATCATGTCATGAAAAATCTTCAAGAATTTTATTAATAAAATTTTTGTAGCTCAGTCAATGTCGTCAATAAAAAGTGCATCACTTTTACTATCGACGTAGTCAGATATCACTTGTTTGTATATAACACATAACTTCAACATAAGGTAGGTTTAATTCCAATAGAGTCTCATATACAATTAGAATTTCTTTTTCTTTAGACCCGCAGAAAAATAAAGACTACCCAACTTCAATTTCCTATGAGGTATGCGAATATATTTTAGTGAGTTACATATATTTTCTAAAGTGGGGGCACTCACCTTCATTCCTACTTGTACTATCAGGTTAATGACATGACACAAGCATCTAGCTTAGAAAATCTTTCTTAATGGTTCATCTCTAATACTCCTAACAAACATATTAATCACTACTACATTATTAGATGCATAATCGAATATGATATTAAATATTTTATTTTGAATTTTATATTCTCTAAAAATTTTGATCATACACTCAAAAATGGCCAGGTCATCATGAGGTTGGAGAATCTTAGAGAATCTTTATATTTTTTTATTTTGTGTCCATTTAGAATCTACATAGTGGGCGGTAGGGTATACATAAGATGCATCGTCATGACTAGTCTAGATATCGGATGTCATAGACACCACTCCACTATATTCCCTAAATTCATTAATTATTATTTCTTTTTTTAATTTATAATATTTTAGTATGTCATTCCTAGATGTGGATCTAGGAATCCTATGATATGTATGCTAAAAATATGTATGCACGATACTGGATAGCCTTGGATACTCTGAAAACCTAAATGGAAAACCCATCACGGTGATTAATTTCATCATGTCTTCCCTCTCTAACTCGTTGTAGTATATGAATAAGATAAACTTTGAGATTGAACTGGATCCAACCTCAAAAAGCCCAACATTGAGTTGGATTTGCCCTATTGTACAATGTTTTTTGGTGTATAGTTCGACATGTCTCTTAAGGTGTCCTAGTCTCACACAAACTCTTATAGTTTAAAATATTTTTATAATATTTGTACTGTGCTGATTCTTCTTTAACACCCCTAATATTTATTGTTTTATAATATTAAAGTGAGTCTAAACTACTGATATTCTTTTGGTTTTTTAATTTTTAAGATGTTTGAGTTGAGATAACCAAAAAAACTAAAGTTTTGGCAACCTCGGACCTTTCTGTAGAGTTTTCATTATCTAAATTATAATTAATTTCATTTTAATTATTAAAATTATTATTTGTTATTTTTCTTTTATTTTTTAATCTTTAGATTCGACTTAGGACTAGGAGTTAGGACTAGGAGAGGAGAAAGAAGAAGATTTTAGAAAAACTTAAAAAATAAAATCTAATAAATAAAAAAAATATATCCATAAATTATAATCCATAAACTTTGGCTTTTTTATGTCCGTACCACACATGCACCACAATCCACACCACACTCGAGTCCCAAAGGTGAAATACCAAAAGCTCGAAACCAAAATCATGAACATGAGAGAAAGAAAATTAGAGAGAGAGAGATTAGATAAAGATTTATGTTTTAAAAACATAAATATTAGAATGAGGAGATGAGGTTTATAGATAAAGAAAACATATTTTTTTAAAAAAAATATTTTCTTTGATTTTTTATAATTTTTTTTAATTAAAAAACAAGAAGAATCCTTGGTGCCATCGGATTCTGCCCCATAGCTGTTGGAGGCAAAATCCAATGGCTTAGATTTGAATTTTTTATTTTTTATTTTTGGACCATTTAGTTGGTTTGACCGTCAAACCATCCCGAACAATCATTGGTTCCAAAAGCTTCGGCTTCTAGAATAATCAGGCTCGGGTATGGTGGTTGTGGATTAATGACCGTGGGTCGAGTCGATTGAGTTATGGGCCTGATAGAATTTGGGATCCGTCCAACATCAAGCTTCGAGATGGGGTTGGGTAAGGGCACCGCTTGGTTCGTGCCGAGAATGTGTGTCCACGGGCCATGGTACCAGGCCATGCCTAACCTAGGACATGACCTGATTGACCTATGTATGGCACGACATGAGCCATGCCATGAGCAAGCCCGACACAGGCATGGGCATGGGTATGTACCATGTCATGCTTAGTCGAGCACAACAGAGTCAGGCTGTGCCTCGGGATGGGCTAGGGCCATCCGGCCCATTTGACACCTCTATTTAATATGTCGTTTCTAGATGTGGACCTAAAATCCTATGATATATAGGCTGAAAATATGCCTATATGATTTTGACTACCCTTGGATCCTCTAGAAATCTAATCAGAATAACCATCTTAGTGATTAATTTGGTCAAGTCTTCTCTCTCTAATTTGTTGTTGTATATGAAGGGGGTCAACCTAGAAGCTAAACTAACAAGATCCAACCTCAAAGACCCCACTACTCAGTTAGATTTGTCTATGATCTAATGCACTATGTTTTTTTGGTGCAATGTTCAACATAGCTCTTTAGGTGTCTAGTCCCACATGCACTCCTATAAGTATATATTTTCTTACAATACTTATATTGTGCTGATTCTTCATCGACACCCCTAGTATTTTTATTCTATTTTATGTTAAAATGATTTCACATTATAGATATTCTTTTAATTTTTTTGTTTTTTAGATATTTGAGTTTTGGTCAATGCCTTAGGAGAAAACATAATTTTGGCCTCAGACCTTTCGGTAGGGTTATCATTATTAAAATTATTTACATTTATGTTAATGTTAATATTGTTATCATTAAAATCACTATTTTCTATTTTTGATTTTTTTAGTTTATTAATTATATTATAAATTATATTTTCTAAATTAAATTATGTTTATATTAAATTATTAATGAAAAATAAAAATATAAAACTAAATAAAATTTAAAAAATAATACTCATTTGGCTATTTAAATAATGTCGAAGTTTGAATATCTTTAGCTGCACCATAGTCCATTGTCTGCTATCCACATCTGAGAGGCGAGAGCAAAGCCAAACTTCAACTCTGAAACAAAAGAAAAGATGAGAGCGAGCGAGATGGGAGAGAGAGAGAGATATATATATATATATATATATATATATAATGAGATAGAGAGAGGAGTGAGAAATTGAAAATGTGAGATTGAGAGATATAAGAGAAATTATATATAGATTACAAAAAGAATTTTTAAAAAAATTGTATTTTTATAAAATAATTTTATTAATTATTTAAGGCAAAAAGCCAATAGCCGTTAGGTTTTCTACCCTAGCCGTTGGGAGTGCATCCAAAGGATGGATGCATCTAGTTATATTTTTATTTTTATGTTTTTGGACCGTTGTGAATTGGGTTAGCCGTTACATCGCCCTTGATTCCATAAGGTTCAGGCAATGGGTGCTCAACTTAGGCTCGGCTCAAGCTAGGAGCTTAGGCTTGGCTCGGGCACTCGACTCGGGGGAGGGTTGTGCTCGCCACATGTTGCACATCCATGTGGGCAATGAACCATCCCAAGCAGATGTCTTCAGCCAAACATGTGGTGGTTATTTTAAAAAAACCAACCACGTTTAAAAAGTGGGATGGGTTTTTTTAATAAAAAATTATTTTTTAAAATATAAGTGGGCAGTCGAGCATTTTCCAATCAGATATCACCAAAAACTTCGACCTGAGTTTTGAGGCATGATAGCCGACCGTGCCTCTATACTATGCCTACAAGCTAGGCAACCAGGTATTGCCTAGCCTGGCATCCCCTAGCCTAACATGGCACAAGCCATGCCTCAAGCCGACATGGCACGAGTCCAGGCATGATTTTGGACCATACCATGCCAAGCTAAGCACGACTCAGTCGGGTCGTGCCCGGGCTACCCGACCCACTTGCCACCTTTAAATTCATGCCATGTCTAGCATTGAAAGATGGCACAAATCGAACACCAAAGTTCATGCCATGCTAGTTTGACATGACCCTTTTGATACCTTTATTATTGCAAAATGATAGTTCTATTTCTAGTTGATTTGATAATAATTTTTGCTTAGTATTTGTTTTGCATTTGTGTTATTGTTTTATTTTTTATGTTTGTTTTGTAGTCATCATACTAATATGAGATGAAGATTTATGACTAAGTTAATACCTTGTTGGGAATTTTGCTTGCAGGGTTTGTGATTTTATAGATACAGAAGAAGAAGAAATAGCAAATGATATATATCTATAACCACGACAGTATACAAAACAACAGCACAAACACAAATCACGTCAGAAAATACAAAATAATGTGGTTCACTAGTCGTTCAACACGACTAGCTACAACCACCAGAAAAATACTTATGCATTTATAAATTATAACCAAAATTAGAATGTTCTTACAATATGTGCAACAATCGGGAAGAAAAATGCAAAGAGAGAAAGAGAGATAAAGAAATAGTCTGACAGAAGAAAATTCACAGAGCAAGAAAAAAAGTAAACAAAAAACATATTTATATCTAATAGTTTCTCAGTTTAATTAACCGGAGCATGTCAGATCACTCGAACGGGCCAGACCCTGCTCCAAAATTTTTTTCTGACCGGTCAGCGAGAACCCCATTATTATACTATTGCTGCATTCCTAGCCTATTAATATTTTCTTTCCTACACTTAAATAAAAATATTAAAATAGTAATATATTCGGTTATACGAAATAGATAATTAAAACAAATTATATACAACATATCTATGAACCTAAAAATTAACAAAATAACAAGAACTATTTTAAGACATTGATCTAAAAGAGAGAATATGGAAATAATGACAAAACTTGGAATAACCAATAGGGTGTAAAACAAGTTATCTGATTGCTCATTCCTTTCCATATCTTGGAGGACTTTTGGAAACAAATATTGATGAATAACAATTCTAGAATTCATATGCAACCAATAAAAGTTAAATACTTTAAGTTGGAGCCTAGCCTTATAGTCATGGTGCAACAATAATAGTTTGGTGAATAATTTTTAAAAGATCTAAATAGTAATGTTGCAATGTTTTTGGAGTTATGCAACACTATGAAAGTAAATGGAGTTAGCCTGAATGTGATAATGTTAATATTTTTCCATTTTGCTTTGACTAAGGACATAAGCTAGTTCTAGTGCTTATCTTGAGGATCAATTCAAAGTTAGAATGAACTTATGCAAGCTTACATCATCAACTTTTTCTCGCCTCAAATTACTTCTCAGCTATGGGGATAGATATGTCAATTTCAACAAGAAGTGTATAATATATTATATGATGCTTGATACTAATTCAAATATCAACTAAGAAGGTGCCCACAATATAGATTTGAATTGAGGTTCTAAGATCAAACATTCTATAATAGTTTGAACTATATGCCGAGGTGCATAGTTAATGTAATCTCGGGTAGATCTATCATGAACAAGTCACTCAATGAGGCTCATTTCCTATTTGAAGTGTTATCAAAGAACAACTATCAAACAATAAAAAAAGAGTATTTGGAAGAAATCAAGTTGGAGTACTAGAGTTAGCTAGACTGATGGCAATGTAGACAAAGCTAATTGCAACTTTGTGGGGGTGCCAAATCTCATTGGATGGACATGATCTCAAAACCTCATTACTAGTGGCATGGTTCCGACCTCATGCCTTACAAAGCTATAACTTAGGAATTCTTGAACTATATAGCTCAAGAATTCCTTGCAAAGCTCTCTGTTGGAAATCACATCACTAGTGTGAGGTCATGACTTTCATTTCTTGTCAAAGCTTTTGTGGAGTACCTAAGTTATAGCATCAATGGATATCATGCCTCAAATAACTTCCATCTAGAAGACAATGTCATAGTGTTGGGTATGACCATGACTGAGATAAATTCATTCTAGAATAAAATATCATGAGACTAGGAAATGTCATGACTAATGTTTTCTCTCTATAGTCGAATATCATTGCATTAGAAATGACCATGACTAAGATATTTACTCTTTATAACCAAATTTATGATTTTGGAAAATATCATAGCTTTGGTGACTTCTCTCTAGAATGAAATATCACCACAAAAAATAATATTGCGACTCAAAGACTTAGGTATTTTGGCTTTGTAATAAATAAGTCACGACACTAGCCTTTGCCATGACTAATTGTACCAATGAGATACTTAGATATCATGATATACAAATAACATCATGACTATTACATATTTAAGAGGTAGCATGGTAGTAACTTCAAGATAATGTTGTGACTCAAAGCCTTAGGTATTTTGCCTTTGTAATGAATAACTCATGGCATTCGCCTATATCATGACTAATTATACTAGTGGGATACTTGGCTATGACAATATAAAAATAACATCATGATAATGGCATTAGCCATGCCTCCAAGATAATGCAGCATCCATAAAAAATATGTTGCATAGTGAAGAATTATGTCAACATGGCATACAAATATTTCCATGGCTATTTTTGAAGAGTTAAGGATAATAAATGATGTTATAACTACTTAATAATAGATAGGAGGGTGTCTTTAATCATAAGATGGAAAATTTCATCACTCTCCATATCCTTTCTCTCCTCCAACCTTTCACTCCACTAAGACTACCAATTTCCACCAAAATAATCATGATTTCACTAATATTTATCAAAATCCATCAAAATAATCAAGATGATAAAATACTTCCATTATACACACAAATATGTATCAACACACCAATATATACACTCCAAATTTCACAAAAAATTTAGTATGTAGAATATTAGACAAACTCTCACTCTAAAAGTAGTACTCATCCTCAAGCATTGAATCTCCCTTCATTTTCTACTTATCATTTCATATAAAAATTAAGCATAATGAACATCATTAATCTTTTCAACAAATAAATCAAGGAAAACAACAAATAAATCTTTTCAACGTAGAGAAATAGGATGGTAGCATGATCAGCACGTAGATCAATATTTTTAAATGGGAAATCTACCATGGATGTCACACATGGAGGAATAGATGTGGAAAACAACAAATAAATCATGGTTTACATGGTATCTTTTTGCATTCAAATTCTGTGTATCTTCGAATGAACCAACCACAAAATAATTTGTCTATAGTTCTCACTATATCTTCCAAGTATTTGATCATTTATTTTCTCTATACTTCACTTTTTCCTCCATGGTTTAATCTCTATACTCTATATATTTACACCATTCCTTTGTAATGGACTCATAGAGATTTCCAATTGATTCCATGCTTCTCATCACTTTGGTCACCACATGCTTTATCACCTAATTCAAGATATTCATAATTTGATCATCAAACTTCTCTCGTGCAGCAATAAATAATGTCTACTTTTTGGTGAGATGTATCTCACAAACTATATCTCTTTTCTCTATAATTTCATGTATTTTTCCCATCGAGTGTTTCTTCTCTCCACCTCCATTTTTATGGCATTATGCATGATTTATTTCTACCAACTAATGTGTTTCTCTATAATTGGCTTCTAATTTCATTGTTTCAAACATATTGAAATTTTCTCCTAAGTCACCATCTTGCTTAGTCAAATAGCACTCAAATACTAGTGGTAATTCTTCCTCATGCTTCTATCCACTTTTTTGGTTATTTCTCCTTCAACTTTGGGGAAGGGTGGAACTGTTTACACAACTTCAATCCTTCAAGAATATTATTTATTTTTGTCTCCTTGTTCTCTCTTCACACTCATCGATATCATGGAAGGGCATCCATAAGAATACTTCATCTCTTTTTAATTTATTGGGACTCTCTTAGCTTGGCATAGAAAAGTATCAAAGAGAAGTAAACTATTTGGCCAGAAAATTCACCTTCTTGAAAGAATATACTTCTCAAAAATCTTTCCCACATAGATCTTATAGCCTTTGGCTATGATGTAAAGATAAATCACCCTATCTTGCATGATGGTTGAGTCATAGAGAGGGGGATGTAAAATAGAGCATAGTAAATGCAACCAAACTTTGTTATTCTCCATGAGTTCTCTCTGTGCTAGGCGCTCATATGCACTCTTTGATGAAACATTCTATTTGCCTTTCCTACTCACCAATGTTGTAGTACTGGCTTTTCAATTTGGTGCATCTTTATAGATTTGAAGGTCATATTATCCATGGCCCCTTGTATTCCAAATATTTCATGAATGAACTCCCTATCAAAATATACCAAGAATTTTCATACATCACAACTCTTCTCTTACTTATCTTCAAAAATAAAGTAACACTCCCTATCAATTGTTGCTTTTACCCCTTTCTATGTGTGTGTATAATCAGTCTGAATTTCTCCTTTTAATCATTTCTCATAAACATGGAATGATTTCATTGAATCCTTGCTCTTTTATACAAATCTTTTTTACCGACAAAAAGGTCATCAATCTCTTTCCTATTTCTGTGAGAAAAGTGAGTTCTAGAACCATGACTTTGGAAGAAGTCTTGGTTAAGGATTACCTCTATAACTTTTCTTTGGCCTTGCAACTTGATTCAGGTACCTTTTTTCTAACCCTTAACTTTGAAATCAATATTTCATCATTCATGTTTGCTCAATTCTTTGATAATTGGGATTGTAGAAGTTGGCATCGAAGTAGAGAAGAAAAAGTTTTAAAAATTTTGCAAAATTAGGGTTTTGGGCTTTATATGGGATTAGGATTTGCCACTGAAAATAAGAAAAATGCCACAACTTCTTTTTGAGAAAGAATGTTACTATTGGGTTTGAGTGATATGACTTCACTTGACTTATAAAAAAGTCATAGCTAGGTTTGAGTGTTGTGACTCTTCTAAGTGTATATGTATATCTTAATTTCTATGCATGTATGTACACATTGATCAATAATTAATGATATCATCTATTACATCACACTATGCAAAAAAAAATCTTGAGTTGCCTTCCAAGTATTGATACATTTAATATCCATAGCAAAATATTCATTGGATTTTCAAAATGGTCTACAATCTCATTTATCCAAACGAGCTTCTACAAATAATATTTGATCTCCTTCTATCTTGTATTTTCCCTATTGATAATTGATGATGAATAGAACATAGCCACCATTCATTCATTTCCTAGGCCAATATCTTTTCAAAATATCTTCTTCAAAAATTGGCCTTCCATTATAGTCTTTCCTCTTGGATTAGGATGAGTGAATTACACTGGAATCATAATCATTATAATTGTCATGACTTCTTCTTTTGTTATGACTTTAGAGAGCACCATGACTTTTTCTTGTGTTTATGTCTCTATTTGGGCCATGACATAAAAAAATTTTAAAAATTTATTTGGTTTGTGTAATGTAGGTTTCATGGCTTCTTTAGTATTTATCACATCTTTGTTCTTTGTTAATCCATTTATGGTATTCACAATTTCTATAGAGGTCATGCTTTCCTTATGCACATCTGAATTAATGCTTTCAAATATCCATTCTATTCTTTTTATTTGTTCTTATTCTACTTCATTAACCTTCCCTATCTCCATCATTGGCCTAATAATATTCTTTTCAAATGATAACTTAATCATCAAATATGATTTATTTTGTTGTGGTGGTTGGTCTATAATTCAATAAAATAGATTGTCATATTACTCAACATATGGATAGTAATATGGATCTAAGTTGCTGCTCGGTATGAAATAAAACCCATCATTTTGCATCAATACTATTTCTTTCATTTAATAGATTTGATTATAATAGGCTATCTCTATGGTCTTTCTAAACTCTTTGTCTTTATAGTAATCAATCAGCTCTCTCCATTTCTGGGTCCAAGGATATTAACTTAATCCTAAAGTTTCAGCTTATAGATGAGTGGTGGATACAAAAAAGAAAAAGAAAAACAAATACAATATGAATACTAGCAACAAAAGTATCTAATTAACTCAAAACTAGCTATCCTTTTGTAAGGATCATTATGTAAACTCAAGTTGACTATTTGAATTACTTTAAATTTATCCCTGGTAATGATACCAAAAACTTATTATGACTTTGTGAGGGCATCAAATTTCATTGGATTGACATGATGCTAAAACCTCATTAGCTAAGTTCTTCTTCTCCAATGTAGTTTCACAGGTTTATGAGTTAAATAAGTAGTAAAATGGACATAAGTCGAGATATTAATCGTACAAAGATTGAGGTGGTAGTTTGAAGAATCAATAGTAAATCACTACTATTCAAGTTGAGTCGATATACTTGAGCTTTTAGTAAGATACTTAGACTCGAAGGTTGACTTACTTGTGGGTGATAATACTTCCCTATTTGTTTGGTTAATTTTATGTCTAATTGTTGAACAAATGATAGGAGAGTATAAAATTGCTTATTCCCTCTTGACATATAAGGTGACTATCATCCTTAGACTTTCACTTTCAAAGTTGATCTCCTCATAGTTGTCCCATTAGTATTTTACCACTGAATCAAAATGTTGTTCCCTTCATGGTCCTTCACGTGTCTACTCCTTTTAGGTAAATTATCAACTACATTAATGATTATCTTAAATATCAATTCTTATTCTTTGAGCTCCAATATCTTAAAGGCATGAGATAATGTGGTCAAAAATATGCCTATACACTTTTGCCTTATTATGTATCATACTTATGATAATTAACATACATCTTCTCATGAATTACTAATGAAATTCATACAAGCTAAATTAACTCCTTAGGCTAGTCACCACTATATGGGTTATCTCCTCTTTTATATGCCCCATGCCTTATCTGTCACTATCTTCCATGACTGATATATGACTCTCATACTATGGTAAAACTCATAAGTAAATATTCTATGTAACCCTCACATTATTAGAGGCTAGTTCTTCTAAAATATGCATAATAGATTAGTCTTAATTTCATTCTTGTTTTTGGTTTCATAAATATCATACTTGCAATGATTAAACTTACATAAATCTCAGGTTTTCACACATAAATTTTTCTCACATATTAAGGTTAGAATGACTATTACCACCTTATTACAACACTATGTAAGTGTATTTTATAATATACATATTACCATCCATCATGACCTATATACATAAATCTATGATAAAGCAAAAATCCTAAATTTTGATTCAATCAATCATCCATATCCATCAATATTTCATAATACACATTAACATTAAATCCATAAATCATTAATCATATCATGGCACAATTATAAAAATCAATCTTAGATATTGATTAAGCCTAACATTGGAAAAGATTTCATGTGAGGTATATTAAAAAATATCTTGTGTGAATCGTGGGTTCTCAGTGCAACCCCAAATGAAAATCTAAGTTTCTAAATCTAAATATCAATCAATTAATGCCACTTCCACCTTGAATTTGCCCTTGAGTGGGGATCACAATCGCATTTCCTAGAGTTGTTGATGGTTTGAGGACCGAAAATCCAATTCCTATCTTATTTTCTTGTTGAATTTTTTAAGTGTTGATTATATAGCTTGGGGATTCCTTGTAAAATTTTTAGTTGGAAATCATAGCATATTTGATAATCCATTTACTGAATTTTTTGGGTTATTTATCGAGTATATCTTATTGTGTTTGTATTTATTTTAGTATTTATTTGTGATATTTTACTAAATTTATATTTTGAAATAATTTGACAAATTTTAGTAAAACTATAGTGATTTTGAGTGAAATTAGTAGACTCAATGAAGCAAAGACTTGTAGGAGAGAGAATCAATGGAGATTCACCAAAATTCTCTTGTCAAGACTTGGGTATACCTTCCACACTTATTCTTGAGTAGTTGTGACATCCCTTATTTTACATAATTATAAAAATATAGTAATAGTTTTATTTGTATACCATGACTCTACCACCAAGTTTACATAATATTTCTCTATGTAACATAATTATCATCACAATGATAGTTTTTTGGAGTCATAGTCATACTATCTCTAAAATAATTAATGATCATGATATTATTTTTCCATCACGATAGCCAAGTACTCCACAAGAACAAATAGTCACAATAATTTTCAATGTTATGACTTATTTGATGTAGAGCCAAAATACCAAGTATTGTGAGTTGTGATATTAATTTTTTCCATGAATTTTCATTCTAGAGAGCACTTACTCTAGTCATTTTATTTTAAATATCACTACTTTGTGCTTCAAAGTGAAAACATCAAAGTCATGGCCTTGTTCAATGTCATGACTTTGTATTATAGAGAGTAATTGTTTTAGTTATGACAATCCCAATACCATGACTTTGTGTCATAGATATTAATTTTTTCAATTTCAGTCATCCCAAAGCTACAACACTTCACTCAGAAAGTCAAGACTAAGGTCACAACTAATTCTAGCACCATGATTTTGTGTTACGGAGAGTAATTATCTTAGTTATGGCAATCTCAATGTCATGATAATTTGCTCAGAAAGCTAAGACTAAAGTCATAGCTAATTCCAATACTACAACTTTGTGTTATAGAAAATAAGATCATTAGTAATAGTCATTACTAGTGCTATGATATCGAATCTCCAAGAAAGATACAAGAGATAATAAAGTTATAGCATCAACTATGTGTCATGACTTCCAACTTAAATATTGCATGGATCCTAAAAGTATAAAAATGACACTTCGAAAAATAAATAGACTTAAGAAAATAGATAAAAGATAGAATAAAATAAAGAATAATACGAACCACACATGTCAAGATCCCTAAGTAATTAGATTCTAACCTTTATTTTGGGAAAATACAAGGTGAACATAAGTAATCCTCAATTGGAAATAGGATTATATACTTATATTTTCACATGAGCATTTATTGAGAACCCCTAAATCCACAAGATGACTCTCTACAAATCTCATGTTATTTTCTCCCCATTATTTGGTTAATTTGAGATCTATGATTAGTAAATATACTTGTGTTATGATGAATTAATGAATATATGAGTTTATGTTTATTATATATATATATATATATTGATTGGATAATGATGAATATGGATACAAATTAGAACTAAAACTTAAAGTTTTCATGAATTCCTAAGTTTATATGTGTCAATAGTGACAGATAATAATAGGTAAATCACAAGATATACTCATGTGGTATGGTAAAAAGAAAGTAATAGTGTTCTAATTTCAATTCTTGAGATAAATCAATATGTGAAAAGCTAAAGTTGAGATAAGTTTAATCATTATGAGTTTCATGCTTATGAAGCCAATATTGAACTTAAATTTAAGACCAATTGATTATGTACTATCTAAAATAACTAATATTCAAGTAAAATAAAGATTAAGTAGAATGTCTAACCTAGGAATTTCACTCTTGTGTGAGAGTTATAAGTTAGGTCTGGAGATTGGTGATAAGTATGTCATTTGACACACATAAGTGGGAGAGGCTATTATTGTGGTGATAGTCTTGTAATTCATTCCTTATTTTATGACTCTCCTAGGTCATATTCATGATAAAAGGTATGTTAATTGTTATTGAGTATGATACTTATGAAGATAAATATAGGTTGGAGAATAAAAATGACAAGTATTTGTTAATTGTCATAGTAATCATCATGGGTAGTTGTTGTATTGCCTAAAAAGAGTAGTTGCATGAATGACCATTGAATGAAATGATATATGGTTTCAATATTAAAATACCAAGTAACAAACTATTATGGAATCATTTTTGGTAGGATAATGGTTACCTTGTATGCTAGGATAGCACATGAGTATTTTTATACTAATCTACCATTCATCTAATAATTGAGCATGACATTGATCAAATATAAGAAAAATATCATCATGAACATGGATGTAAGCCACTATAAAGTTCTAGTGTATTTCAAAAGATCAAGTACATCTAGTCAACTAGAGTGGTAATTAGTTAACTATTGGTTCTTTGAACTACATACTCAATCCCTATGGGATTGATATATGGAAGTACATCTACTTTAATACTTATTTGACCCATATACTTGTAGAGATATATTTGAAAAGAGATCCTCAACCAATAAGATTTTAAGATCATGTCAATTAATAATAGCCTTGGCACCCTTACAAAGTTATAACAAGATTTTGGTATCATTGTCGATGATTATTTTATTATAGTTTAATTAGTCAACTTGAGTTAGCATAACTATCCTTGCAAAAGAATAGTTTTATTAGTTGTGTTAATGTGATTATTATTTAGTATTTATATTGTATTTGTATTTATATTGTATTTATATTATTTGTATTTATATCTTTTTTGTATTTTTATTTTTGTATATTTTGTAGCCACCATCTTTTGCATGCACAAAACTTATGAGAGTGAGATAAAATCTCAGGAGCCAAAAATTGAGAAACCAAAGAAATAAACGTGTCCAACCAAATATGGCAAATGGAAGAAATGAATTCATTTCAAAGTAGTAAGTGATATCTCAGACTTAAAATTTTTTATATGTAATATTATCCATACATTCAAAGTCATGAATGTCTATTATATTGGAGTCTAGAACAATAATCACAACATTTATATACATACTGCATAGACAAACCATTATTTGAAGATAATATTTTAGTATTATTAATGGAGATAAAGAAGAGTAATGACATTTAAAAAGATCAAATAAGATAGTTGGAAGACAAACTTGAAGACACATACATGATTTTAGAAGTTATTCTATTCGAAGCAGTAATAATCTATGAGGAAGACATGAAAAAAAATGAGGTCAAAAATAGGATGAACAAAATAATGACAAGATTGAGGTTGGAGCATAATAAAAAGTCATGATATCTAAAAACATCTTGACTATCATCAATAAACCTATGTTGAATAAAGCCATGGAAAAAATTGAAAGAGCCATGAAATTTGTTTAAATGGTTACCAAAATAAAGAAAAGAAATTTGGGTATCTTCTACTCTACAACATTGATCAGCATAGAGAATACAAGGTGAAATGAGAGAAAAAATTATATTAAAAAAAATAGTAATGATATATGAGACCAACAATGAAGAAATTTGACCCAGGAGTCAAGTCTAGCTACAAAAGTTAAACATTGCGCTCCTTAGAAGATAACCCAAGAAATTTTAATTGAGTAGTTTGATGAATAAAATGCATTACACCACAACTCATACACTCCATAATAAATCCTGAAATTCAAGATCCTATTTCCACATGACACTAAAACTTAGTCATGGCTATCATATATTTGTACATTTTTTTTGGTGTGAATATTATTGGAAAATGTATTTCTTGATGATAAGCAATACCTTTAGTATGATAGTCTATTTAGCACTCCACATACCACCAATTTTTGGTTATTTGAAGAGTATATTTTGTTGTAATTTTACTTATTCTAGTATTTATTATAGAGGTTTCACTAAATTTTTATTTTGAGAGAATTTAATAAATATTAGTAAAATCATGGTAATTTTGAGTAAAATTGGTAAACTTGGTGGAGCAAAGGCTTTGAGGAATGAGAAGTGATAGAAAATTATGACAATTCTAATATCATGAATTGAGTATACCTTCCATACTTATTCTTTAGTAGTTGTGGTATTCCTTCTTAACCATAACTTTATAAAAATTAGTTGTGGCTTCTTTGTATGTTGCTCAATATTCCAAATAAATTTGTGTCATTAAGGAAGTAAATATAAATATATTTTCTTGTATTTTAGTATATATTGAAAAGATTTTAATAAATTAATATTTTGAGAGAATTTGATGAATGTTAATAAAATCATATAGAATTTTGATGAAAATTATTGACTCAATGGAGTAAAGGCTCGAAGGGGAGAAGAGTAATGGAAAGTCATGATAATTCTCTTTTCATGATGTATGTATACCCCTCATATTATTTTTAAGTAGTTATGACATCTTTTTGGATATAACTCTACTAAAATAGTCATTGTATTTTTTTTACATTATGAATCTATCATTGAGTTGACACAATTATTTCACTATACAGTACATGCATCATGATTGTGATATTTTCTTGGAGTCATGATCTTACTAGCTCTAAAGTACTTTATAGCCATAACATTATTGTTGTCATAATAAGCAGGCACCCCAACAACACAAGTAGTCATGACAAAGTTCAAAATTGAAATATTATTCAAAGTATAGCCAAAACATCAAGTGATATGAATTGAAATATTATTTTCCATGGCAATATTTTTATTCTAAAGAGAAATTACTCTAGTTGTATCTATTTCCAACACTATGCCTCTATATTCTAGAGAGAAAATATCAAGGTCACAAACAACTCTAATATTATGACTTTGTGTTGCATAGAGTTTGTCTCTTTCATGGTGATATCATAGCTGTGACAATTTTTTCACAAAGACAATGCCAATGTCATAGCCAATCCTAGCATTGTGACTTTGTATTATAGTAAATTTCATCCCAGTCATGGCAATCCCATCACCATGAATTTTTGCTCACAAAGTCAAGACTAAAGCCTCAACTATTTCTAGTATCATGACTTTATATTTTAGAGAGATAAGTATCTATCATGGCTATTTCCAATGCATGATATTTGTGATCCAGAGGAAATCCAAAGAGATTTCAAGGTCATGATTTCAATTCTATGTTTTGATTTCAAACTTAAAGTATCATTTGAATCCTTGAAATATAAAAGTTATACTTATAGAAAAATAAAAAAGAGAAAGAAAATGGGAACACAATGAATATGCCAAGAATCCTAGGTGACACAAATTCAATCCTAATTAAAGGAAAATCCAAGGTCAACTTTGATTGCAATTAGTGTTTTGTACTTAGAAAAAATTACTTAGGTGTTCATTAGGACCCTTGAATCCACAAGATGCCATTCAATACATCTTGTGCGATTTCCTTCCCAATATCAATCTAAATTAAATTCTATGGTTGGTAACATAACAATGTTATGATGGATTATTGATTTTATGAGTTTATTTGTGTTTATATGGTGTTTGAATGTTGATGGATTTTGAAGTAATTTAGATCCAAAAATTAGATTTTTCATGAATATTTTAGTTTAATTATGTCAGATGTGATAGATGATAACAAGTAAGTTATATGGCACACTCATGTGATTTGATAAGAAGGAAGTGATAGTTATTCTAATCTTATCACGTGAGATAAACTAATGTGTAAAAATCTAAAGTTGAGATATATTTAATTATTGTGAGTAAACTATTTATGAAATTGAAAGTGCAAATGTATTAAAAAAACTAATTCATTGTGTGTTATCTAGAAGAACTTACCTTAAAGTAATGTAAGGGTTAAATATAATATCTTAACTAGGAATTTCACCATAGTGTGGGAGTCATGTGTTAGTTAGGATGGATGGTGATGGGCATGTTATGAGATACACACAAGTGGTGGAGACTCATTTGCTGATGATAGCCTTATGAATTATCCATGCGTGTATGACTTTCATAACTGAGATTCATTGGAAGATATATATTTAATTATTTTGAATGTGATACTTATGAAGCTGAAAGTACAAACTCAATTAGTATCATAGTATTACATGTCATTGAGATAATTAAAAGTTGGAGAATAAAAATACATACTCAAAACAATCATCAATAGCAATTGACATATTGCCTAAAAGGAATAGATGTGTTAATGACCTTTGCTCAAAAATACATGTTGCTTTTGTATTAAAATACTAAGTGGACAACTACAAGAGAATCATCCATGGTAGTGAATATCTAATGAATGATGGTCACCATGTTTTCAAGAAAGAACATGAGTATCTCCACGCTAATCTATACTTCATATAATAATCAAACATGATATTGACTAAACACTGAGAAATTGCACAAGTATGTTCATCAACCCTAGAGTCTGAATGAACTCTCAAAAACCAAATATATTTATTCAACTCATATTATTGTCCATTCATTGTTGATTGATTAAACATCAAAATAATCACTAATGGATTGATATATGGATCTACATTCACTTTATTACTTGTATGGCTCATATACTTGTAGAACTATATTGGATGAGAGATCCTAGCTCAACTAAGTTTTGGAATCATATCAACTAACTATGAGGTTTGGCACCCTCACAAAGTTGCAATATGTTTTTAGTACCACTGCCAAGTTTTGTATTAAAAGTTTGAAAGTCAACTTGAATTGGTATATCTGTCATTAAAAGTTTGATAGTCAACTTGAGTTGGTTTAGTCAACTTGAGTTTTGATTTGTATTTATATTATATTTGTATTGTGAGTACACTCGTTTTTTGTTGTTTTCTTGTAGTCACCATATCGAAATCTAAACAGCAAAGTTCTATGACTAAGTTAAATCCTTTTGACCTAGAAATTGATAAATCATATAGATAAATTCATTTCAAAGTAATAGGTGTCACTAGAGACCTTACAATAAATTTGATCTATGCAATTATCATTATATTCGAAGTCATGAAGATCTATTAAAGAGACTATAGAGCAACCATCTCAAAATGAATATATATTTTGGATAAATCAACCAACAATTGAAGATCATATTTTTCCATTATTAATAGAAACAAAAATAAGAAATGATATAGAAGAAGAGCTATTAAAGTCATATTAGACACACCAACTATCATTTGAAGATGAACATGAATATTCATGTTGCACGAATCAACCATCATTTGAAAACCACATTTTGGCATTGCTGAATGTGACAAAGGAAAGAAACAATGCAGAGGAAAAATGATCAAGATAGATGGATGTGCAAATCAAAAAAAATGGGCATGATTTTGGAGGATGTATCACCCGATGCTATACTATTTCATGAAAAAAAATATGAAGAAAAATGAAGGCAAAAAAATATAAACAACAAAATAATATGGTTGAGGGTTGAAGTTCATCAAAAAGTTGTGACATTAGAAAAATTCATAATTTTAATCACTAAACATATGGAGATGGAAGCTGTGGAAAAAAATGGAGCCACAAAATTTTTGTTTACTTATCCTAGAAAAAGAAAGAAAATTTGGATATCTTCTATTCAGTGTCATTGGTCAACATAGAAAATACAAGGTGAAAAGAAAGAAAAAATTATACAAAAAAAATACCATGGACCTATACCTATACTTGGGGTCCCATTCCTTCATCACACAACAAAATATGCAATAAAATAATATTTTATTTTATTTTACAAATATTGCTTACACATTTTTTTTCATTTTCTCATCAGAAAAAAAAATACATAATATACAACTCAAGCACCAATTGGCTTTCATCACACATGTGATCATACATGTAGGTCTGTTATCTTCTCTGGACTTATACCTGAAAGAGGATCTCACAATAGAGTGAGCAAAGCTCAATAGAGGTAAAGTCCTACAAGGATATTCCCCACCTAAGTATACTCAAAAAATCATGTGCATATATCAACACCCATTCAAATACAATATTTACATGAATGTAATTATAGATAAAATATTTATATGCCCATATCTTGAGTCTTACTGACTGCTTCACAAATGTTGAACCCAAGTGTGACATTATATATATATATATAGAAATAATCCAAAAAATATGAACCTTATCCAAAAAATAATATTAGACAATCTCTGAAAAAATATATATTTTTTTCATTGGACATTCTCCAATGAATATTAGACATTCTCCAAAAAATATGGACTTTTTCCGAAAAACAATAATGGATATTCTCTGAAAAATATCACATAACTTAGTCTAGACGTTGTCCCATTTCGAGTACGCATAAATAATATATATTATAACTTTATATATATAAATCATGCACACTCATTTATTTGTGATGTCCCCATGCATATGTAATGAAATATATCATTTATGATTAAACAATATTCCAAGCATAATTATAACCACACAAACACAATTCACTGTGTAATATATTACTAAACAAATGCTAAAATTTTCACCAATTAATTATTCACAATTTAATTTCTAAAATAGATTGAATTGAATTATAATTCATGGTCATTAACGGTTCTTAAATTAGAATGAAATTCTAATAGGAAAAAACCACAACCTCTCGAAATATTCCACCGAAATTTTTGAAATGTGATACCAATATAAAACTCTCATTATGTAGAGCAACTTTTATTCTTAGACTAGTTTATTCTGACACCAAAATAATCGCCTAATAGCAAGAGAATATTATGGTTCCCCTATTTTTTTTTGTCAATGCATCCTCTCTCATGCCTCAGAATTGTTTTTTTTCTTCGATTCCTCCTAGTTTCCCATTTTATGTGCATGCACAGCTGTCACATCCATAGTCCATTTTTTTACAATTATAAAATTAAAAAAAAAAGACTAAATTTTGACTTTCTTTAAATTCGATGAGATTTTATCACTAGAGCTATATTTCTTAAGACAAATTTAATGGTGAAGTCTATTTTATCATCTGAATTCTAATATTTTTTAATTTTTTTTATTTTTTTCCTTACAACTAAATTTCCATTTTTCCCTATTTTCTAAAAAAATCATATTATTTATTTATTTACTATTTTTTCTGGTTTTCACATTTTATCCTCCTTAAATAATTTCATCCCAAAATTCTCATATGTAATCCTTTACAAATATAAATATATGCTAATTTAAATAAATATTTAACTACTAAAATACATATTTTCATTTTCAAATAAGATGAGATATGCAACATGCATCGTGTCTTCACGTTCTCATATTGTTTCTTCTATTCTTTTATGTTGTCATATAACTTTTACTATCTTCACAGTCTTGCATCATAAAATTTGGTTTTAGCTATCCATGATATGTACTAGTCTCTCTTTAAACATCATAACTACATCAATAACGAGCTCTCCCCAATCCACTACTTGAGTTGGATCAATAATATATTTCCTAAGCATAGAGACATGGAATATGCCAATGTCACTAAATAAATCTGCCAACAATACCAACTGATAAGCAACCACATCCACTTTCTCAAGTGTCTTGAAAGGCCTAATATATCTTGGCAATAGCTTTCCATGCTTTTTGAATTTGATTACTTCCATTTTTGACATTACTATCAAGAAAACATGATTTCCACCTCAAATTCTATAGGTCACCATTGTTCTTCCCAACCATCCTTGAAATCTAGACAACATGCTCATAGCATATTTTCTAAAAGTGAGTAGTAAATTTGGTATCTTGGTCCAATATAATGGATGCAAGCACTCCATGTAATTGAATGATTTCTCATATGTATAGCCTGCACAATCTGGTGTGAAAGTTATTCGCATTGCTAGAAAATATGTCAACTTTATAAACTGGTCCACTATCACCCACACAGCATCATATTTTTGTGATATCCTTGGCAAGTGAGTCAAAAAATCCATCATGATATGCTCACACTTCTAGTATGCTACCTCCAATGGTTATGGTAACCCTACTGGCTTCTGATGCTCAACATGTATCTATTGACACATGAGATATCATCGCACAAAATCCCAAATATGTCTCTTCATCCCAATCCAGTAATACTGGTGAAGAAGATCATTATATATTTGCATGCCACCTAGATGTACTGCAAAATGAGAATAGCAAAATTCATTAAGAATCTCCTCTCTCAATTCTACTATCTGAGGAACAACGATAAATCTCCTATGCTGAAGACTACCATCTGTGTGAATGGTCTAGCCCTCATCATCTATACCATTCTATACTTGATTCTTGATGGAAAATATCTTTATAATTTTGTTCCTAGATCTCAATCACCTTATTCAATATAAAAGGTTTAGCTACTAAACTTCTAATAACACCTTGACTTTGATTACTATTTTGTAAGCTGAATCATCCCATAGTCTCGAGCATGTTCCATTCCCACGAAGCTATACTAGCTAGTACTCCTCGTGAATTTCAACTAAGTGCATCCACCACCACATTTGTCTTACCTCGATGATAATATAAAGTAAAATCATAATTTTCCAAATATTCCATCAATTAGTGTTGTCTCATGTTGAGGTCCTGCTGTGTAAAAATCTATTTCAAACTTTTGTTAATTTAAAATATTTCAAATTGTTTAGCATACAAATAGTGGCATCATATTTTAAGGCGAAAATGATAGCCACAAATTCTATATCATGTGTGGGTTATTTCACTTGTGGTTTTTTAACTGATGTGAATCATAAGCTACAAATTTCCCAGATTGTATTAGAATGAATCCCAACCCATCTTTTGAGGCATCAATATATATTATATATTTTTGTCCTCTGTCTAGAACTATTAGAATAAGAGCTAAAGTAAGTCTCCTTTTTAATTTTTAGAATGCTTTCTCACACAGATCAATCTACTCATATTTGACATCCTTCCAAGTCAATCTTGTCATTGGAGCATCTAAACGGAAGAAATTCTCAATAAATCTTCTGCAATACCTAGTCAATCACAATAAACTATGTATTTTAAAAACTAACTTTAGACTCTTGCAATTCATAACTACCTTTACTTTTTCAAGGTTCAATGAGATACCAGTACCTGATACTATGTGTCCCAAAATTTTTTCCTCTGTCAGCCAAAAGCCATATTTTTGAATATTGCATACAACTTATATTTTCTCAAAGTTTGAAGAATAACATTTAAATAATCTTCATGCTCTTTTTTAGATTGAAAGAAGATCAAAGTGTCATCAACAAATATTACAAAAAAATCATCTAAATATGGCTGAAATATTCTATGCATAAGATTCATGAATGCTACTAGTGTATTTTTTAATTCGAAAGGCATTACTATAAACTCAAAATGTCCATACCGCATTCTAAATACTATCTTAGGGATACATGCCTCCCTAACTCTCAATTGGTGATATCTGGTATGAAGGTATACTTTGGAAAATACGTGTGCTCCTTTCAACTGATCAAACAGATCATTAACCTTTTGTAATAGATATAGATTCTTTATTGTAACTCTATTCAACTATTGATAGTCAATTCATAATCAAGGGGTCTTATCCTTCTTCTTTGTAAATAGAACCAAAGTGCCCCAAGGTGAAGTGTTCAGTCTAATAAAATATTTATCTAAAAAATATGGTATTTAGATCTTGAGTTCTTGTAATTCAACCAGTGTTATCTTATGTGGAGTCATAGAAATGAGGAAAGTACCAAGGTGTAACTCAATATTAAAGTTTGCATTTCTATGTGGGAGTAATCCTAGTAGTTTGTCCAGAAAAATATCTTTGTATTCACAAACTATCCAAAGAAGATCTAGATTTGGTGTCTTCTTATCTTCTAGGGTGAGGCATGCTAATCAACCCATCAGTTATTCATGTCATCTAAAATTATATATAGTATGGGTAAAGCATCATGCTTATCCCCCTAAAATATAACACATATATTATCTGGTGTGTAGGCTATAACTCTTCTACGATCACAATTAATAATGATTCTATATGCTATCAACCAGTTCATACCAAGAATTATATCAAAATCTAATATTTTCATGACCCTAAGGTCCCCAATGAGCAGACTCCCTGAGATTTTTAACTCATAATTTTGATATAACTGACTACTTTTCACCTTAGTCCCCAAGGAAGAAATCACATGTAATGGCTCGTCCAAGTTTTTATCCTCTAAACCCAATTTTTTTCACACATGATAGAAAAATAAATGAATGTGATCCACCAGAATCAAATAAAACTCTTGTCCATAAAAGAAAAAACAAGAAAATACCTTGTATTAATGTCTAATCTACCATCTCTATCTATGGTGTAATGACATAGACATGCCCTTGGGACCTCAAAGTTCCAGCCTGTGAGCCTTCTCCTCGACCCCAACTCATGCTTAGGCCTCTCTGGTCAACATGTGAAGTAGGAAGTACTTGTGAATAATCTCAAGATTGTACTTGATTCCCTTAATTTATATTAGAGAAATGAAGAATAAAGCGTGTCTATGTATTTCTCATAAACCTTTGGGATTGTAATGTCTCATAATCCTAAGATTCTATCTTTAGTAGGCACTCTTCTTTCTAATGCATAGGATGATGGTAGTGAAAATAAATTTCTTGTCCAATTTGGCTAGAACTCTCAATCTGGTCTTAGCCTTGATAACTACGACCTTGTCCCTAAAACCCTTGGGAAATAAAATGTCTCTACCACTTTCTAGAAAAATACTGACTCCCTTTTCTCTTTTCATTAGTACTCCCACTCAACTCCTGAATATTCCATGCATTCTCAACCTCTCACTCAATGGATAAAGTTTTCTTAATCATTGAATCTATATCTTGGATGAGAAATCCCACAATCTTGCCCTGGATGGATAATTTCAATCCATCTTTAAATTTCTAAACCTTAGTTGCATTAGTGGCTACATAATCATCCCCAAAACATGCCGATTTTATAGATTTAGCTTTGTAATCAAGCACTGTCATATTTCCTTATCTAAGTTTAAGGTATTCTCAGACCTTGGCATGTCTAGCTGAAGTCGGAAAATATTTTTTCATTAAAAGCTATCAAAATTATCCCATGTCATTGCCTCTATATTCTTCGAGACCTTGATTTAATCCCACCAAATTTGGGACTTGCCTTCTAGCTGGAATGCTGCTAGCCAGATCATTATGATATTGGAAGTGATTTCCATTGCTTCCAAGATTTTCATAACTTGTCGAAACCAATGATCTGTTATCATCGGATCCCATCCTCTCATAAATGTTAGAGGATGAGGTGCCTTGAACCTTTGGAGGTTACTTGGCCCTTTCTGACATGTAGCTACACTAGTATGTGCAAACATGGAAAATACGACACCCACAACCTTTATGAAAGCATGCAGGTCAAAGTTGGCTGGTAGTTGATCCTCATTTCATTGATGTATTCTATATCCATGTTCTCTACTTTTCATCTATACACGTCAAATAATAATTTAAAAATCATATTCGTGTTCTATTATTAGGGCACATGCCAACTAATAATTATCTTTTCATTTTGAAGTTATCTTATCCTCCTTTATAAACCAATAAGGTTATGTTTTTTTACCCTAGAGTTTTTTTCCTTTCCAACCATGTATATAATCCATACAATATAAAATACATAATATATCTCACACTGATGTTTACATAAAAAAATCCATTATATATTATACTTCCTTCTATTTAATTTTCTACCTAAACCTTAAAACTAAGATATTATTTGGATATTAATTTTTTGAGCATTAAAAATTTGTATATTTAAACTTTCATACCAAGTTATGAAACTTATACCAATTTTGAGCTACAGGAAATCATACACCTACCCTCCGATACAAAGATGTCACACCCCCAATCCCCATAGGATCTCATTCCTTCATCATAGAACAAAATATGTAATAAAATAACATTTTATTTTTTTCTTACAAATGTTACTGACACATTTTTTTTCATTTTATAAATGGAATAAAAAAACATATAATATACAACTCAAGCCCCAATTGGCTTTCATCACACATGCAATCCTGCATGGGGGTATGTCATCTATCCTAGACATGTGCCTGAGAGGGGGTCCAACAATGGAGTGAGCAAAGCTCAATAGAGAAAAATTCCTACAAAGCTATTCCCCACCTAAGTACACCAAAAAAATCATGCACATATATATCAACACTCATCCAGATATAATATTTATGTGAATATAATTATGGATGAAATATTTTTATGCCCATATCATGAGTCTCACTGACTATCTCACACATGTTGAAGCCAAGTGTGACATTATATATATATATATATATGACATACTCCTAAAAATATCAACCTTTTCTGAAAAACAATATTGGATATTCTTCGAAATATATATATTTTTGGACATTCTCTAATAAATATTTGACATTCTCCAAAAAATATGGACTTTCTCCAAAAAATAATATTGAACATTCTCCAAATAATATTGCATAACTTAGTCTAGACGTTATCCCATTTCGAGTAGGCATAAATAATATCTATTATAACTTTATATATATAAATCATGCACACTCATTTATTTGTTATGCCCCCATGCATATGTAATGAAATATATCATTTATGATTAAACACTATTCCAAGCATAATTATAACCACACAAACACAATTCACAATGTAATATATTACTAAACAAATACTGGAATTTTTACCAATTAATCATTTACAATTTAATTTCTAAATAAGATTGAATTGAGTTATAATTCACGGTCATTTATGATTATTAAATGAAAAGAAATTTCAATAGGAGAAAACTATTACCTCTTGAAATATTCCACTAAAATTTCTAAAATTTGATACCGATACAATGCTCTCGGTGCGTAGAGTAACTTTTATTTTTAGACTATTTTGTTTTGATACCAAAATAATTACCTAATAGAAAAAAAATATTATGGTTCTTTTATGTTTTTTTTTCGTCACTACACACTCTCTCTCCTACCTTTGTATTGTTTTTTTCTTCATTTCTTCATCGTTTCTCATTTTCCAATCATTTTGTTTATTTTAATTATTATTATAATCATTATTTTATTAAAATAATAAATAAAATCATCCATTTGACACCTAAGCTATGCGCATGCACAATTGTCATGTCCACATTTCCATTGTTTTGACAATTATAAAATAATAAAAAAAATTATTAAATTTGACTACCTCAAAATTTGATAAAATTTGTCAATGGAGTTATATTTCTCAAGATAAATTCAATGGTGAAGTTTGTTATCATCCGGATTCTAAAATTTTTCAATTTTTTTTCCTTACAGCAAAATTACTTTTTTACCCAATTTTTTAGAAAAATCATATTACTTATTTGTTTACTTTTTTTTTTGGTTTTCATATAATTTGCCTATGGGTAGACAAGGAGGAGACTTGCAAGAAGTTCTCACCCTTTTGAAGTATATGAAATTGTAGGCAAATGATAGAGAGATGTGATAAATGGTGGAGTTAATGTTGATGATTAAGGTCCTTGGTAGTAGAATTAGAGAGATCAAGTGAGAAGATTATGAGAAGAGAAAGGAAAAAGAAGATAAAGTCAAAGAAGAGCAACATGATACAATGTGAGAGATATATCTCAACAAGGAGTGCTTATTTGTGATCACTAAGACAAGTACAATGATTGAGTTATAAAGATCTTAGAAGAAGTGATGAAAAACATCGAAGCATTTGGGAAGTTCATGAGTCCATCATAAATGAGTGAAAATACATGATAAATAGCCTAGATAAAGAGATGCAAGGTAATGTGCATTACAGTGAGGAATAGTAGATCAAAGATTTGGAGAAGAGAAATATGAACGAGAAATATATATACTATGCATTAGGCTCTATTGAGGATTCACTCAACTATATCGAAAGAAGATTGGCTGCATTATATAGTATGATTTCAAAGATAATAGAATGTATAATGAGCAACAGAAGAGACACTAAAAGACCTCCCGCATCTATGCTCAGATTTGAGTCCTCTAGAGCACAATTCTTAATGAAGGATTTATATACCAAGGATTGATCACACTATCCACTTTATTCTCTATATTGATACATTATATAATTATTTTCTTTTATGAAGTTGTATTGTATTCATCTTGCTTACATGATGAGTTTCAAGAGAGTGAGAGAGACTTTTTGCTAGATGATGAGTAATAATTTTAGTATGAGAGTATATTCTACATTCAATGTATCAAATTTGATAAGTTTTTCCTTTGTATTTAATGATATTTTTATATTGAAATTGAGCTTATAATAAAATAATTTCACTTTATAGTAATTTTGATAAAAATGAAGATATGATTGTGAATTCTAATATAATCTTACTTTGATTTGCAGACTTGGTAGAACATTGATTTGGAGTCTTTAACAAAAAAGGGAAAGTCATATCATTTCTAATGTCATGACTTGGTTACATTAGCACAAGCCTGTTGAGTAGTTGTGGAAATCTTTTTTAGTCATGATTTTATAAAACAAGTTATGACAATCTTTGCATACTACAACTCTACTATCTTGTTGTCACAATCATAGCCATGATATTTTATTTGAGTCACAACTCATTAGTACTACAATAAAATTTCAATCATGACTTTATGTTCATGTCATGGAAACTAAGTACTACACTAGTACATATAGTTGCAACATTTTCCAGTGTTATGACTTATTCATTACGAAGCCAAAATTATACAATAACAAGTGATTTTTAGTCACAACATACTTTTTCTGCCATTACTTTTTACACTAAAGAAGAAATATCTTAGTCATGGTCATTCTTTCCATTCTAACTTTTTGTTCTAGAGAACAAATATCTCAATCATAACATTTTTATTGCCACAAATTTGTACTATATTGTGACTTTATTATCATGCCTAATTTTCATGATTAGGCAAAGTTCCAAAACCTTATCAAGTGAGGACCTTTTGTCCAATCAATCTTGCAAGTATATGTGTTGTATAATTAGTAAAATAAACTTTTTATTTATATATTGATTCCATGTAAATTATATAAGTAGTTTGATCAACCAACTATTACTCTATTATTCAACTATTATTCTAGTTGAAAGGATAAGACTAGATTTTAAGTAAAAATTTTAAATTCTAGGGTTGATATATTATATTATATATGATAGCTTATCTAAATAGTTTAGATATTATTGTGCTTGATTACAAAATAAAGATCGAATTATATTTAAAATGTTCTAGTGTCATATTGGCTTACAAAGTAGTTATCAACTATTGGGTCCTCTCCATTAATGGTCCCTCATAGGTGTCCCCTTAGTACTTTATCACCAAACTGATAAATTATTCATACTCGAGGATCATTCATAAGTTCATACCTTTTAAGTAACTTCTTAATTTCTCTTAATGGTTGTTTCATATATGTATTTTTATTCTCTGATATCATGTGTCATATAGTAGTAAATTAATATGGTAGTAACATTATTAATACTTTTAGCTTAATAAGTACCATACTCACATAATAAATATACACTTCATTTGAAACTCACTAGTATTGATCATATGATATAAATAATTCATAAGACTCACAATCTTATGAGTCACCTCCAATCGCATGTCTCATGGCTTAACTATCATTATTTATCATGATGACATATGACTTCCACACTAATGGTAAAACCTTTAGAAAAATATTCTATAAAATATTCATATCAATTAATGATCAATTCTTCCATGACATGCACAATTAATTGACTTATAAAATTATTCTTGTTTTTGACTTCATAAGTATTATACTCACATGTTTAACTTACCTCATTATCATGTTTTGACATATAGGTTTATCTCATGCATTATAATAAAAAGAATATCACTTCTTTGGTATCATTATACTTGTGTACTTCATGACTTACTTGTCATTATCTACCAATATAGCACTCACAAACTCACCAATAGTAAAATTCTAATTTAAATTATACATAAATATCACATCTATCAATATCAAAGTACAACAAAATCTAAACATAAAATTCATTTATTAAGCATACAATACATATAGTCAAATACGACATCCATATACCTCAATTTAGCCTGATAATGGGGAGGAATTTACATGAGATAATTAAAGATATATCTTATGGAATTTCAACTTCAAAATGAAATCACTCAAGAGTGTTTAGTAATCAAATCCTAAATCTACAATAATATATTATGTGCCTTTGATTTTCCCCTAGGGTAGGTCAAAATTCTTGCCTCCCCCATAGAGCTTCTCCATGTGTCTTGTGTTGCTCCTTTGCTCATTAATCTCTCCAATGTTTGGGTAAAATTTTGCTTTCAAAATCCTAACTTTTCATCTATTTTATTGTGCATTATAATTTTTCTTTTGAAATTCATATTTTTCTCTTTTATACTCAAATAGATAGGTGTCAAATTTATGTCAAAAATTTTTACTTTTAGGAAAAAAGTCATAGCTTTGATCTCTTTCCAACTTTATAATGTCGTAGTATCGGGAATGCCCATGACTGCACATTTCAATTTTGGAACACAAAGTCACAATTTTGAGAATAATCATGACTTATGCATTTTGTCTCTATATCTCAAAGTTGTGGTACTAAAAATAAGTCACAACTCTAGTTATTTCTTTATAGTAGATAGTTATAATCCTAGAAATGGTCATGACTTGAGTATTGCTCTATGCAAATTCTATCACTAAAAATTGTGGTTCTAGGAATTGCATAATGACTATTATCTTAGACTTGATGGCTCTATAATGATAAAATCATGGCATTGGAGCCTTGTGGTAGTTTTGAGCACAAATTAGATACTTGGTTATTATGATTAGAAATTAATATCATGACCATAAAAAATATTATAAACTAGTATAACTATAACTCCAAAAAAGTTTTACAATCAAAAAGAATATATTATATAGTAACATAAGTATATCAACAAGATGGTAGAATTCTGACTTAGGAATATTTCCATGACTATTTATGTAGATCTTTGGTCAAAAATAGACACTAAAACTATCCTATTGCTCAACGAGGTTTAACAATGTTATAAAATAAAGAGTATTAAGACTTTACATGATTTTTTTCTCCCCTTATTCCAACAAGTCTCCATTTCTCACAAAAATCACACAAATTCATAACTATTCATAATTTATTAAAAACCATAATTTATTGAAATTATTTATTTTAAAACTCATTTCTATACAAACACATCATGAACAATCGCTAAAATAACTAGTTTTGTTCGATATTTCTCATGTCAATCAAACTCATACACTAAAGTTATTGCTCATTATCGAGCAATTATTCTTCCTCTATAAAAAAATTTAAATTCCATGCATCCTCCATAAATATTTGCTATGAATAGTTTTAACATTTAAGTATCATAGTGAGTCTAAATAGTGGGGCTACTTCATTTTTGGATATTTAAACATATCATATTAGGCTTTGAATTCCGTGATTAAATTTTGTGGGTGTAAAAAGATATATGTGAGTATATTTATTTCATCACATAATGCTGGGGAAAAAAATTGGGTTGCCTCTCAAGTAGCACAATGTTTAACATCCGTACATAGCTAGATCATCAAAGAGTTGTTATCTCAATCAGTGATCTCAACTATTCAAGCTAGCTTTGTCATATAATCTCTCATTTCCTTGTTTCTTCTCTAGTTTTTTTAGCATTAAATCATATTCTATATTTTCTCCATCAGGACTTCCTTATTTTCTTTCTCTTTCCTAGGATGTCACAACTTTTTGGATCACCAAATCTTCAATGGATGCCATGACTTTAAAGATTGCCACAACTTTTTGTTGGGTGATGCTTTTGAGCTTTTTCTTTCTTGAACTCCAAAGACATGACACTAGAATTTGCCATGACTTTTTGTTGGATTGTATCTTGAATTTTTTTTTGGAAGTCCAAAGTTACAACACTAGGATTTGTCATGATTTATTTTTTTAGCTTCTATATCTCCAAAGGTGTGGTATTGATCAAAGATGTGACTTTCATTGCTAGCTCTATTTCGTTTTCTACTTCTTTTGAATCTTCTAGAAGTCTTGATAATGTATTGTCTTCCACTATCATTTCATCACCTACTAGTTGGGATTCTTTCTCTGCTTTTGATTCTATAGTATTTTCTCCAAATTATCTATATTATTTTCTTCATGCAATTTTGAAAGTATATTATTTTGATAATGTATAGGTGTTTCACTTTCCTTTTCCACCTCTTCAGAGTACTCTCTTTTGGACCCTTCTGACGCCTCGACTTTGAAGAATATTACAATTTCATAATAGTCATTCTTTTTATCTTAACTTCGCTTTCATAACTTTATAATTTTTTTTCATATTATCTTCCTCATCTTCATTAGGCCAATTGTCTTCTACAATATCCTTCTACCAAAAGTCCACATTTTTTTCCTTGCACTACAGAGGAGATTATCAATCCTCCAACAATATCTCTCTTCATCATCTAGATTCTACATATATTTTTAAAGTTAAACTTCACTTGCTCCTCACATATGCTAAGTAATAATTCTCTTTTCTTGACATTAATGAGGGCTTGTCTGGTGGCTACAAATATCATCCAAAAAATCAATCAAGCATGTCGGTTTACTTCCATATCCACAACCACAAAATCTAGAGAAAAATAAATATATCAACCTTAACCAAAACATCTTCGATAATACATATTGGATACTTTGTTGATCAATCAGCCTTTTTAAGTGAGAGAGATTATATTGATTTTGCTATAGTTTAATCTTTGTGCTATTAACAAAAATATCAAATTTGATACGTAATCCCAAATCACATAATACCTTTTAAAATCTTTGCTTCCCAATTATACATAATATCATTGAAATTTTCTGATATTTCAACTTCATCAAGAATTTTCTTTATATAATTGCACTACATTTGTCTATCATATTCATCATACCAAACTTCTCTAACTTCTTCATGCTAAAAATATCATTCATGAATTTTATATAATTAGGTATTTGGGACAACACTTTGAAAAATAAGATATTGAATTCTAACTTACTGAAAATATTAAGAAATATTTCTAATTGTTTATTCAATTTTTTATTTCTAAAGCATTTTAGAAAAGGAGAGTTTGAAGAAAAATTACCCCAGCATCATTCTCGATCATATTCATCTTTACAATACTTTGGATAATTTTTATTCGCTCCTCTAATACTCCCTTTCCTTCTATCATAACTGGTTGGTTGAGTTAGATATTTTGTTCTTTGGGCACCATGGTTTTGGAAAATGCCATGACATTGAGGATTGCAACTTTTGAAAATGATGTGGCAGGAGCCATGACTTTTTGGGAAAGTCATAGAGCTGTATGTTCCAGCATCCTTTGTTTCAAATTTCTCCATTTGGTTCCCCTCAATCTCTTTGCTGCTTCTAAGCATAATTGATATGCACTCCTTTAGATTTATCTCAGTATCACTTGGTAGTTTATTGATGCTTTCCCCTTCACATTTTTAGAATCATTTTCTCCAACTTTAACTCAAGCCTCTCTATATGATCCTTTTAAAAATTATTTCTTCAATTGATCTTGATCAGTAATTCTATTAATTTATCATTGACAAAAAACTTTTCTTCCAATCTTGAATGTGGATAATGCAAACTTGATCCCTCTTGAATATTGTGTCACATAAAATGTATCCCAATATTCTTTAGGACTTATCCAATATTCTACTATCTATTTTTGTAGTATCCATAAAAAAGTCTCATGCTTTCTCATGTTGGGATTGTAGTGTGTTAGGATATTCTTATTATTTTGGAATGCATACTCCTTAATTTCAAACCATTGGCCTCCACTTGTTTAATAGGGTTGAAATTTGTCGTTTATTGTGGTTGCAAAGCAACAATTTATCTCATTCTTTTTTGCTTCTCCTATTGGGCTTCCACCATTTTAAGAAATATCTCTATCTTTGCCTATATCATGGTAAATCTATCCAACTCCAATATTTCAACTTGTTTCTCACAAATAGATTGTCATTTGAAGTTTAGTAACTATTCTTTTCCAACTATTTAGATAAATAATATACCTCCTTGAGTAATTTATTCTTATTTGATCTATTAAGGCCACATCAATTGTGTACCTCATCATATAGTCCAACTCATTGTAGAAGGTTTTAACTTAGAACTATGACTAAACTTATATTGAGGGCATATTCTCAATAACCCTGCCAATCTATCTCAAACATCATACAAAGTGTAAAACTCATCTTGATAAAATTAACCCATCTCACTGCATAATTATGATGTGATTTGAGGTGAGAAAAACTTTGTGATGATAGCTTGCATAAGTTTATTCAAACTCTCAATCAAGCCTTGAGATAAGCATTTGAATCAACTCAATGCCTTGTCCCTCTAATAAAAAAAAGAATAGATATAACCTAATGACATTCAGACTAACTACCATTCATTTTAACCATGTCGGGTAACTATAAAAACATCAAAACATAATTTATCTTATCAGATCCTATGATATCCTATGATATCCTCTCATTTTACTAATATTGCTGGATAATTGCTATCATACTTGGCTTTAACTAAAAATAGTTGGCTTCCACTAGTTGCATCTAAGTTCTAGAGTAGCTATTCATCATAGTAGGCCACTAATAGTTTCCCAAGCTATGGTGATAGTTGGGTTGTTGACAGCTTTCTCATCACTTTCTTTGGCCTCTCTACTACTACTAGTATCTTCAATCTATTCTTTCTCCACTCTTTATCTTAAAATTATACTTTAGGTTTCTCAATTTCTAGAAAGTTAGTATCAAATGTTCAAGACTATCTATTTGAAGTCATATTTTTTGATATTTTTTTAGTTTAATTTCTCTTATCACTCCTTGATTATTAGAATAAATTTAACTAATTACACTATCTAGAAAAGTAGTGCAATATTTTTCTTTTGTTATGCAATTGTATGACTCTGTTATTGAGAAACCAAAGCCTAAAAATATAAGTAAGCTATAATAGAAAGAACTATATTTTAGAATTGTGTCCACTATTTGATAGTGGATGGATGAGAATACCTATGATTATGTATCCAAGAAGATAAGAGTAGATATGTTATGATAGAAACTATAGTTAAGATAAAATAATAATATATATATAATTAAAACATTGATTATTATACATCTAGTGAATTTGAAATTTAATGATGAGAGTCAAACTTTTAAGAAATAAATTAGCTTGCATCTATAAGGGTTGTTCTTGGAAGATGTATTATTGTCTATCCAAACTTTAGCTCAATTCATAATATTCCTAAGCATGTTACCCTCTAGCGGAGTTGTGCAGAAAGTTATGATAAAGTTTTAGTATAACGAAGCATAAAGAAATGAAAAAGAATTTAGTCATTATTTTTGAGACTTGGGTATGAATCGTACTAGATAGGCACAAAGTAATGGAGGGACTCACCATTCCATTGACAAGTCAAGAAATAAAAAGATAATCAAGTGATATCACTATAAATAAGTCAGGATATATCAAAAAGACTTATGCCTAGAAGTAACTCACAAAGGAGCATATGAGAGAAGATAGACCCAAGGAGGAGGCAAATACCATTGTCATGGAAGGTGGTGTTATGTTGATTAGCAAAGATAATTCTACGAACCTAATGAGCTAACATTATGATTTACTAATTTATTCAACTGAATCATTTTATTTAACATTTTATATTGACTACTTTACTAAATACACACTTAGTGATCACGAGAGATATTTTGGTAGATGCATATCTTACATAATTTAGCATTGAAAGATATTCATTGCATTGTAGACTTTCTTTTGAACTTAATATTTGTAGGCATGTTTGTTGATTAAGACATATGAATGATTTAGCTAGTGGCTGTTAGATATTGGCCAAGGGCTCTTTAGTCATTATGGGAAAGAAGAATGAGAGTATATCTTATGTCACTTAGGCAAGAGTAGAAGAAGATAACATAAATTTTTTTTCTTCAATTGAAAAATAATAGTCCATGACATAAGTGACTTAATTAGTGAGTGAGTAGGGCCTTCAGTTATTAATTAAAATGAATATCTTGTCTATTATCATTCAAGAAGATCAAATATTCGATATTTTATATATTTTATGTAAAGAAAAATACATGAAGGAGTCATTTATTTTGTCACTTTTATTTATGATCATTTAAGAAATGTATGGACTAATACCCTAAAGACCAAGGACCTGGTTTTTCAAGTATTTAAAAATTTTCACTTTTATTGTGAATCACATACAATTGATCTCTAATAATGAGATCAATATCTAGCTTATCATGGATTTTGTCATAAGATGCTCCCAAGAGTTATACCATGTAGGTTGATGAATAACTTCTTTACTATGATGAGATACTCCACTTGGTCATATACTTTCAGTGACATGCTTCATAGACACTAATCCCTATGAACTATTATGACTATTTCTCTCTGTTTATGCATCAGACATATCAATGACATATCCATGAGATTCAATATCAATACTCTCATCAATAATTCTTCCATTACTATGAGGCAATGACATATTTAAAAAACTACTCTTGTAGTATTTCTTCTTGTGTTATTGATATTGAAAGAGTTTGGAATGATTTATCTCCTCTCAACACCTCCAAAACAATCATACTTCTAGGCTTGTGATTTGTTATATAGTCATCTTTTATAAATTGGGTATTGGTGCTAATAATGACCTTTTGATCATTTGAACTATAAAGCAAATCACATTTATCTTTCCAATGATTTCCCATGAAGAAATAAATTTATAGTCTTAGTTCCAACAGATCTATTTTATCTTTCAGCACATTTGCTGGGAAACCCCACAAATTAATACGTTACACACTAGGCTTACATCTAATCCACAATTTGGTTGAAGTAGCATATACAAACTTAGATGGCACTAAGTTAAACATAAGCTATTGTTTCTAATACATATCCTCATAAAAAATAGGTACATCTGAATGACTCATTATTGATCTTACCATGTCTATAAAAGTCATATTCATTCTTTCTGTCACACATTTCTGCTATGGAATGTCAAGTGCAAACAACTAAGATGTAATCTTTTGATCAAACAAGTAGTCTCTAATCTCTCCCAAGAAGTGCTCACGACCACGATTCAATCATACTAGGCTTATGTCTAGTCCACAATTCAGTTGGAGCAGTATGTACATACTTATATGAAACTAAGTTTAAAACATAACTTGTTGTTTCTAATTCATATCCCCATAAAAAATTAGATATATCTGAATAACTCATTATTGATCTTATTATGTCCATAAGAGTCTTATTCCTTTTTTTTTCATCCCATTCTGCGATGGAATATCATGAGCAAAAACTAAGATATAATTTCTTGATCCAATAAGTAGTCTCTAATAACTTTCAAGAGGTGCTCGCCACCACAATTCGATTAGTGTCTTTAGGCATTTATTCTAATATTTCTTCATTTCTATCATGTACTCTTTGAATTTCCTAAATATGATGGACCTATGATGTATCAAATAAATATACCTATTTCTTGAGAATCATCAATAAAAGTAATAAAATACTCAAAACTACTTCTTGCCTAGAAAACTATGGGTACACATAAATTAGAATAAACCAATTCTAGTGGTTCTTAGGTTCTATATCATTTAGGCTAGCCACAAAAGATTTCTTGGTCATTTTTCTTTCTAAGCAAAACTCATATGCTGGAAGTGTTTCCATTTTCAATGAACCCAAATGTCTATCTTTAACTAGTCTCAAAATCTATTTTCGATTTATATGACCTAGACATAAGTACCAAAGATAGATGCGATTCTATTTGAATGATGTTTTATTTTAAATGGTAATGCATTAATATTATTTGACTCTCATTGTTGCATTATAATAAAAATAATTTTATTAACATAAATATTATCTTTTAATGTACCAAAATAGATAATCTTTTTATTCAAGTAAATTGTAACAAAATTATTGAATATAAAAGAAAATCTATCATTAACCAAACTAGAAACCAAAATCACAATTCTTCTGATTGAAGGTACATAAATAAAATCTTTCATATTTAAAACAATACCTCTCTCAAATCAAAGCATGCAATATCCCACTTTAATAGAAGCTACCTTAGTAGTATTTCCTATGTAAAGATTAATTTCACCATCACTTAATTACCTAGTTTTTTTGAATCAGTGTAAATAATTATAGACATGATTAGTGTCACCAATATATATACACTAGATATCCATAGAAACCACCACTAAACATGCATCAAGTAGTAGTAATTGAGATTTACTTTGATTTTTCACTTTGCTAAGATAAAGTGGACACTACTTCTAGTGTCTTTACTACATGCAATGAAAATATTTTTTTTGGTTTTTTTACGCTCACTTATGACTTAGGAACTATCGATGGAATATGAGCACGTTTCTAAAATTTCTTCTTCTTCTTACTTTTCAGTTTAGAAGTTATTTCAACCATAAATACTCATAATGGTTTTATGATAATACTTTTAGCTAATTATACTAATTATTTAACAAATTATGTTAAAGCCCAATTAGGTCTGATTATATTATAGTTTAGGTAGAATTACTTATAGAAATCTAGTAGTGATTGATGATTTATATCAATCTGGGCATCCACAAAAAAACTTAGCTCTAAGGATCTCTAATTCATTCAGAAGACCAATCATCTTGAGAACATGATCCTTCACTAGGATATTTTTAGTTATTGTAGATTAGATCTCTCATAACTTTCTATCTAGAAAAATGAGTCTAATTCCCAAATATTTTTTTGGGATTAGACATCATATCATAGGCAGTAGCCATGAACTAATGATAATGTCAAAGTATATTTGACATAAATACCAAAATGTAATATCTTTACATAGTTTACCCATTTCTCATAAGGCTTGACTTCCTCTTTAAGTATAAATTTGTAGTTCTCAGTAGTTAGAACATTGTCAAAGTTTCTTTTTAAATCTATGTAATCAGTCCCATCGAGTTTATTTTCTTTGAAAATTATGACAAGTGGGCTGAAAGATATTTTTTTTAATTACTTGAAAAATTTACAATGAGCTTAATGTCATGGACTTAATGTGTTTGCAACTATGATTATAGCTGAAGACTTTATTATAGATCAAATATGTTGATGGGTTTGAGTGAAAATATGTAAGAGTGCTCCATATGGTGATCACAAGTGGATTGAAGATGATGTTTCTTCGGAGTTCAGGCATGTCGACTCTGTTAAGTTTGAGGTGCTTGTTGCTAGTCTAGGACTTGACTATGAAGAAGGATATTGGCTTACCCTACACAAACTAGTCGGGAGCTTGAGCCACTCTCTTGATAACCTTGAGACATGGCAAAACTAGACAGCATAAAGGTATAAAGTATGGCTTGAAAGGGTAGGTCTCACGAAATGGATACATGAGATTGTCGCATGGGTTGTATCACTGTATGGATAAAGTAGACCCATGACTAATGGTATCAGAGGTAGGATAAAAGACCATCACCATTGTATGTTGCTTTCTATCAATCTTAGCTGCCCAAAGTTTATCTCTCCTATAAATGCATAGCAACTAATGAAGCCTTGTGAAGTTGCAATTAGGAGGACTCTCATATGAGATGAGTGTTCCTCCAGATTGCAAGAGGTGCTGATTTCTATCTAGTAGTGCGTAACGAGTGTTTGTCTACTAGGGGTGGAGTCCAGCTATATGTGCTGCTTTTGGGATGGAAGTGAGTAGGGGCTTCTTCCATGACTTATTTTTTCAAGGGTATCTGCACAAATCTTAGTAGATTATAGTTTGTGGGGAGTAGTAGTCTTCACAGGCAGAGATCGGTGAAAGGTGCCTTGCACAAGGGTGTGCAAGATATTGGGTGGGGGAAAATGTCATGGACTTAATATGTGATCATTCAAAATTATAGTTGAAGACTTTATTATAGATCAAACATGCTGATGGGTTTGAGTGAAAATATGTGAGAGTGCTCTAGATGGTGAGTGCAAGTGGATTGAAAGTGATGCTTCTACAGAGTTCAAACATGTCAACTCGGCTAAGTTTGGGGAGTTTTTAATTAGTCTAGGAATTGACTATAAAGAAGGGGGTTAACCTACCCTGCACAAACTAGTCGAGAGCTAGAGTTGTTCTCATGATGAGCATGAGACAGGCTAAAACCACTTAGCATAGATGTATAAAGTGTGGCTTGGGAAGGTTGGGTTTCACGTAATGAATACATTAGATAGCCACGTGAGTTGCATCATTGCATGGCCAAAGTAGGTTCATGATATTAATCAGCTTGAATTCTATCACAATAATTAATTCCCTTCACTAATTTTAAAATGAATTCATCAGTGGCCTGAGACACTATGAACAATATGCCTCGATGGAAAGACATCTGCTATTTATTATTTATTAAGACATGCCAATTCTCATTAATCTTGCTAACTTTTAAATGGGCCATGCCAAACAAGATTGAATTGATGATTTATCTTTAGTCCTAAAAATAATAAAAGTGACTCAGATAAAGAGGATGCTATTATTCATAGCTAAGTGTAAATGATCACATAATTTTATATCAATTGTTCCTTAAATCATCATTCAGATGGAGAAGTGATTCATTTAAATAATCTATAAAATTACCTAATTGTAGTTTGTGCTAAGTGTACCTACATGCCAGTTAGTGTGATAGAAGAAATGTACTATGACCAACATTATAACTGACTTGCATAACCTTCAAGCTAGTGATGAAAATTAAGTGATTCATTCTGCATGATATTTTTTGCCCACTCGATTTTTAAAATTGAAAGTTTTTATTTTAACATATGCAACTTTGTGAAATGTGTAAGTTCAAAGGTTATACTAAAATTCCACCTTCGACACATAGTTATCACACTAGTTATTATACATACATACATACATACATACATACATACATACATATATATATATATATATATATATATTCATTCCATGTTATATATATTTTCATGTTACACACATATATTTTTTCATCCACAAATATATATATTTTCATGCCACAACACACACACACATATCCATGCCACAAATACATGATGACTAAGCATCAAGTATATTCGAATGTTAAATACCCCAACTATATTGGTTTTAGGGCACCCCGACTATAAGAAGTTTAGGGCTTGAGTCAGTGCCATAAATTAGATTGAATCTACCTATTTTATATTATAATGGTTCTAGGCAATGTCCCAAAATAAAATATAATGGATTGGAACTTTGGCCATGTACCCTGCCAATATTAGTCTCTGCCGTAGTGATCTTCTCCATGTGTGCCATAACAAGCTACACCCATCACAAAATCTACCACCATTGGTCATGTTAACCACCATAGACATCATTGGCCATGATAGCCTCTTCAGTGATTGTCATTAACAATGAATATCACCACCAACACCACTATTGGCCATGAAGGCCTCCATAGTGACCATTGCTAGCTATGAATTTCACCACCATCACTATTATTGGCCATGATAGCCTCTATAGCCATTGTTATTGGTGACAAATAATACATTCGGCACCACTATAGAATGTGACAACCTTCACAACCACTATTATCAATAATGACTACCACCATTGATAGTGCTTTTGCTCATGCTAGCCTCCATAGTCACCATCACAAGCAATAAATATCACCACGAACACTGCTATTGGCTATAACAACCTCCGTAATCATCATTGTCAGCAACAAATACTGCTACCAACACTATTGTGGGCTATGATAGCATCCATAGGCATCATCATCGACAAGAAATACCATCGTTGACACTCTTGTTTGCCACATATACCATAATGGACACCATCATCAACTGTATCAACCACTGTCTTTACAAAATATCAATGAGAAGTGAAAAATTATAATTACATGTGAAAAAAAAACACACAAAACTAATTACAAATTACATCTGATGAATGAAAAACCATAACCACAATCCATAAACCCAACAATATTGTTTAATTCAGTCAATAGAGGCTCGAATGTCTCTATTTAAGTTAGACATCTAAACATTCATAAAATCTTAATTTATCCTCGCACAATTTATCACCAAATCCCTTTGATACTATTGTTGGGGAACTATTTTTTTAAAATCTTTTGATGATGCAAGTAGGATAGCTTATTTTCAATTTGAATAGATTTCATATATATTTGTAATAAGCATGACATCTCTTAAGGTCACCAACATCAGACACTTCTCCCATATGTCAATTATAGAAAGCCATGAGTAAGACGATAATGCTATAATGTCTAGCACTGATTTTAAACAATAATAAAAAAATAAAAATAAAAATAAAAATAAAAATACTTCACTTTAAATGTGATGTTTCATAATTTTATTTTTAATATTTTAAAAATTGATATTAAAGATTTTAATTATATATATATATATATATATAATTAATTAATTTAATACGAATCAATTAATTTAATTTAATAATAAAATCAAATAATTTGACTCTAATTAAATTAATTATTTTGATTATATACATATACATATTTTAAATAAATAAAAATCTTTAAAATATTTTTATGGCTTTAGCTAAAGATATGAAAGGGATTCTAGCCTAAATAAGATTTTAGGTTACCAATGCAAATTATCTTGCATTAAAATTTACATTAAATATAATTCATTAAACTACACAATTAAATTTGAACTCTCTATCATATTTCACTCACCGTGTTAGGATTACCTAAGAAGCACGGACACGGGTACGGATACGGGGATACGATACGGCATGATACGAAGACATGACAAATTTTAAAAAACTAGGATACGGATACGGCTAGGATACGACATGAAAAAAAAATAAAAATAAAAATTATTTTTTTTTATAAATATTTGGTATTTTATAAAATAAAATAAAATAAATTAAATTAAAATATTTTATTGTATAGAATAAATATATATTTTTTTATTTTATAAAATAAAAATATCATATTTTACTTTATAAGATAATATTTATATTTATATTTATTTTATAAAATAAATATATTTTATTTTATAATACAATATATTTTATAATAATTAAAATATAATACAATAAATATATTTTATAATAATAATTAAAATAAATATATTTTTTTATTAATTATATATATATATAATTAAAATAAAATAAATATATTTTATAATACAATCTAAAATAGATTTTAGATTGTATTGTATTGCCCGTCCCCTGTCCCCCACTTTTGTACGGAAATAATTTATTATTTAATAAAAAATCTAAAATATAATACGTGTTTCAAAAATATGTTCAAACTAGCGAGTCTGTAAACAGCAGGGCAATAGCCGCTATTGCAAATAGCGACCATTATCACGTTGTTGATTTTTTAAATTCATAAGCCGGCATTGTGAATGTCAGCTATTGAAAACATTGTATGGATACCATAACACTCTTCATGCCATCCCCCACGCCCCTTGCCCCTTGCCCATTGCCCCTTGCCCCTTGCCCCTTGCCCCTTGCCCCTTGCCCCTTGCCCCTTGCCCCTTGCCCTTCGCCCCATGCTCCTACACCTCGCTCTACGAAGGAGCTCACTAGAGCTCCGTGAGCTCCACGAAGGAGCTCACTGGAGCTCCTCAAGCTCCACGATCAAACTCCAGTGAGCTCCTTCCCGGAGCTCGAGGAGCTCTATGATTGAGCTCTAGTGAGCTTCACGAAAGAGCGAAGGATGAGGGGCGTAGGGCAATGGACGTAATGGGGATCCCTACAATGTTTTCAATAGTCAGTATTCACAATGACATCTTATGATTTTAAAAAATCAACAGTGTGGTAATAACCATCGTTCATAATGATGATTATTGTCATCATGTTTCCAAACGCACTAGTTTGGGTATATTTTTGAAACAAATATTATATTTTAGATTTTTTATTTTAAATTAGCTTATTTAGTACAAAGCTCCATATGTATTCCGCCATTATTTCATAACCGGGATGCGAGCGCAAGCTTGCCGGCCAAACCCCCTCGAGTTCTGAGGTCGACAAATGAAAATAGAAGACGAAGCGGAGATATATGATGGGATAAGGGCTCAGTTTCCTTTATCCTTCGGCAAGCAGTCAAAAGCTCAGACCCCTCTTGAGCAAATCCACAACACTACTCGCCGTGTCACAGCCCGGCTCAAAAACCCTACGTTCAACTCCATACCCAGAAAACCCAACATTTTCCCCTCGCTATCTTCTTCGTCTAAAAAATGGCTCAATTCTCTTTGCACCAACAGTGTTGCAAAATATAAAACTGCAGTTGATCCATCCTGTTCATCACCTGCAGGTTCTTTCCCAACTGCTGAAAATGCCACTGCTGCAGATCCCATGGTCGGTTCTCCCAGCGCGCCACAACATTTACATAGTGATGATGATGATGATGAGGATGAGGAAATAATGGTGGGGCCGCACCCCCCAGTCCCAGAATTAGAAGAGGATGAGGAGGTGATGATAGGACCGCCACGGCCTCCTGAAAGATTGCCGGATTCAGAAGATGAAGAAGTGGAAGAAAATTGGTATAGAATTCCCATGAACAACGAGATTGTGCTGAAGGGCCACAAAAAGGTAATTGCCTCATTGTGTTTCATGGCTTGTTTTAATAATTTGATTTTTTATACTTTTGTTATATCTCTATTATGTTCTCATACATATGAATATATCAAATTTTTATGATTATATATAACCCATTTCTGTGACCCATCATGCCACCATACTGACATGACCAATTTTTGTGTGACCCATCCTTGCCACCATGCCGACCTGATTGGCCCAACATAGCTACCAAAGAAATAGGCCCGACTCAGCACAATTGGATCACAGTAGTGCCAGGTTGTGCCAGCCATGTCGGTTTCGCTTGGGCCTTGAAGGCCTCGAACAAGAATAGTCTGTCCAGGTAAGCTGAACCTGGCTTATGTGGCTGAATTTTTTTAAATACTTTTCTCCATTGGGTGGATACCCGATAGGGTTTGATCCTTGACTCATGACCCACCTATGCTTGGTCATAGGTCACTGTATTGGTAGATCATGCCATCGGGTTAGGCACAAGCTACATGCTTTGCTTCGCAAGTGACATGACTTGTTTTAGCCCAACACGACACGAGTCATCCCTCGGCTTGCATGATTTAGTTCTGGCATAGTTTTGGACCGTGTTATGTTTGGCTTAGCATGCCTAATTTGGGCATTGCCTTGTGTCGTGCCTGGTTTGTCCCACCAACTTGATATTTCTAATCAAATTAAATGAGTTCTTACTCATACTATCCTAACATTCAATATATGAAATTTTGATATTTCTTAATTGATATGACTTGTGCTTTATGATATAATTATTTTTAAGAGTAAAATAAAATATTTTTAACTTGATCAATGATGAGTAATTAAGTTCAAGATGGATAAGTAAAGAGTAACACACTTAAACTTAAATCATGAGATCCTATCACAAGAAAAAAGATAAGTAGTTCATCTTACTCAGTCATAAAGGAAGATTTTATTAGTCTTATTATATTGTAAATAAATATTAAAAGAAAATAAAATAAAATTAGAATTAAATTATCTGAACAAATAATTTACTGAAAGATTATCAAGAATACACAAACAATATGAATGAAATAAGAAGTCAAGCTTAGTATTATTATATTCAATAATTTTTTATGGATTGCTATTAACCTAAGAAGTACAGACATGGACATGAGGATACGACATGACAGGATACGGGGACATGACAAAATTTTAAAAATTATGATACAAATATGACTAGGACACAACATGATAAAAAAAAATAAAAATAAATATTATCTCTAAATAATAATTTAGATAAATATATTTATAATTATACTTAAAAGCACACATTTAAAATTAAAATAAATTATATTACATAAATCAAAATTATTTATTTATTATATTTTACATATTTATTAAAAAATAATTATAATTAAAAATTAAAATAATAAATTTAAAAGTTTGAAAGTAGTAAAATAGGGGGTTTTAAATTAAAATCCCCTATTTTACTGCTTTGAACCCTCCACCCCCTCCCTCTAGTTACTGCTCCCCCCTCCCTTCCGTTACTGCTTCTCCCTCCATTTCGTTACTGCTCCCCCCTCTACCATTACTGCTCCCCCCTCTCCCATTACTGCTCCCCCCTCGCTCCCATTACTGCTTTCCTCTATCCTGTTATTGCTCCTCCTCCCTCTCGTTACTACTACCCCCTCCCTCTCGTTACTGCTACCCCCTCCCTCTCGGTATTGCTCCCCCCTCTCGTTACCGCTCCCCCCTGCTTTGGGATTTTTGAATCCCGAAGCAAAGACAACAATACAGCACGTGGCATATCATTGCTCAGAAGATTTTTGACGCGTTGGATTCGTAACAATGCATTGGATATTTCTCTGACGTGTCTGTCTGATACAACACGTGGCGTATCGGACACGGATTAATCAATGATATGCCATGCGGCGTATTGGGCATGTTTCCGACGTGTATCTGTACCGTGTCCACATGTTCACATGTTCGACACGTGGACACGGCTGTATAGTGACGTATCCGTGCTTCCTTGCTATTGACTATTACAATATTAAAAAAATAGAAAAAATATAAAAAAAATTACCTATAATGTGGATATTGACTCATGAGTCAATAACTTGTGAGGTTGAAGTAAATGAGCAATACACAAAAAAATTATAGTATTTGGTCGTCGGAAAAAACTTATTATTTCCTTGACAGGGAAGAATCCCAAATATCTATCTTTAGCAAGGATTATGTTGATTTCTATGGCCACGAGGACTCTTCGATGGATCATGTAGATGAAGTGTTTCTTACAATTATTTGTAGTTCTTTTGCTCTACTTTTTGGAATTAATTCTAAATAGCACTAGTGTGAAATTATTTTTTTGTAATGTGTCTATTGAACTTAGACTCTTTAATCTGTCTCTGTTGTCACCAATACTCAATTGTGAATAATTTTGATATTCAAACTTAATAATCAAATTTTTATGTTTTCCATGCTAATTAAAAATAAATAATTTATAAAAACATCAAAATGCAATTATGTCACTTAAACCAATAATAAAGATTTTTAATCAGAAATCATAATCTGTGGAAAAATCATTATTCTTATTAAATGAAACCTTAAAATTAGGGAAATTATAATTGATCCTAATTCAAAATTAGAGTTTTTCAATTTGAAATTCTAATTTAGGAAAAATATCAATTTTTCTTTCACATGCAACCGAAATGCCTCAACACACCTATTGCCCAATAAAATGAGCTCAAGATGCTACTATTGAACGAAAAAAGTTAAACCACCATTGAGATTTTGGTGCGTCACCATTTCAAATGTGGGTTTACGATGGCAATGTATGGTGGGGTGCACTGTGCACACAACCCATGTGCACTATGCTTGTACAATGCATGTGCTTGTCTTTTTTTTGGATTTTTCACTTTTATACATCATAGGATTTGTTTCACATACAATTTTGTCTTTGATGCCTTGTTGAGAAACAGGACAGAAGGGAATTACAAATGAAGATCACTCAATAAAATATGTGTACAAGATAAACCTTTATATAAGAGGCTAATTGAATTAGAACATCCTACAAGTTATGTACTTTTATCCATAATATAGAAATAAAATAAAATAATAAATTATAAACTGCAACATACTTGAATATCTGTGATATATTATGCTACTCGATTTACCATATGGGTTGAGAACCATGATTTGAATAACCATGCATGTTTTTCAATGACATATTGGATTACTAATAAGAATTCATGTATTCAATCTTATTTTTTTGTTCGAAGGACAATGAGCATATGATTAGTTGATTAGTTTCTTCAAATTAAAATTTCATAAGGTTGAATGGAAAGTGGATGCAACATTTATATGATTGTTGGATTTTGTATGGATACATATTGCTATATCACAAGTTGTGAATCTGAACTTAACTCTCATCATCTCTGGCACAAAATGGTTATTAAAGTAGCTGTAATAGCTAGTTGCTATCACCGTATCACTCATGCAAGAGTTGATTTTCTTCAGTTTTCTATGTAGTAATTGATTTTCTTGTCAGATTGTTTCAGCCGTTGCTGTGGACCACTCCGGCTCAAGAGTTATATCCGGTGGCTATGATTACGCATTACATATGTATGATTTTCAAGGGATGAATTCTCGTCTGCAATCATTTAGACAACTAGAACCTTTTGAAGGTCATCAGGTTCGTCATTTGAGCTGGAGTCCTACTGCTGATCGTTTTCTATGTGTGACTGGATCTGCACAAGCAAAGGTACTCCTTTAATCCATGTGCATCTCTCTCTTACCTTTTGTTTTCTATTATAATGGATATAGAGGAAATATTTTTACATTTTGTGCCATCCTGTGTAGATATACGATCGTGACGGGCTTACCCTAGGCGAGTTTGTGAAGGGAGATATGTATATTCGTGATTTGAAAAACACTAAGGGCCACATATCTGGGCTGACTTGTGGAGAGTGGCATCCAATAAACAAGGAGACAGTGTTGACATCCTCAGAGGATGGCTCCCTGCGTATATGGGATGTAAATGATTTAAAAATTCAAAAACAGGTTTCTTAAAATCAAGATACCTAGCATCTTCTTTCTTCTAGATATGTTTAAATTGTTAGCATGCATGATAATTAGTTATCTTTTTGGTTTTTTGAGCTGGAGAACTATTTCTTAATTCTTATTTTTAGTATTTCTCTAAACCATAAAATCAACATCGCTTAGCATGGAGCAACTAATTTTGACTAAAATTGAGGTTAATACACCAGTGTTATCAGTATAAAACATGTATTGATTAGTCCATATATCTTTTTTTATATATTTTTTAAAAGCTTACATTGTATTTATTTATAAAAGTGAAAAGAAAAAAATTATAAGTAAATGTAATAATTTTTTTCGAATGTTTAATTTTCTAAAAATTTGAATATATTCTACATAATTTGTAGTTTTTATAAAATTAGAAATAACTTTTCATAGTGAAAATTATCAAAAACATATCAATTATTTTATAATTTTTTAAGTAAATTTTTATCAAGTTATTTACTTGATTCCAATATTTGATAATCATGCTACTATTAAAAATATTATGAAATTTGATTTAATTATATCAAACTCAAAGTTTGCAAAAAATATAAAAAATATTTGAAGCACTCTCATGTTATGGGTACTCATCATCCTATAATAAAAAATATCCTATAATATACAAAATAAAAAAAATATCCTATAATAAATATAAGTTTAATTTTGGTGAAAAAAAAGAGAGTTTTTTTAGGGTCTTTATGAAGATATTTATAAATTGATTTGTAGTAGGAATACAAGTAGTAATAATTAGTCTTTCTTGTCTTTTCCTTGATAGCATGATAGTTTAATTATATTTATTTTATTTATTCATGAAATATTGAATTGAAACTTATGTCTAGCCATTTGATTATTATTACAAAGTGTTATAAGATAAGAGTGGAAATCTAATTTTTATAGTACATATATGATTCATATTACATCACATATTATTTTAGGTATATCTTTATGCTCAACATTTCAACTATATTTATAAATAATAGGCAATCTCTTATTTTTCATGAAATAAGATTGCATCTTAAAATTATAAAAATTAATTGTTGATTTCATATCCATTAAAATAGATGTCTAACTAAAATTTGACTAAGTAATTAATTATGTATGATCTTATTATTTGAAGAAAATAAAAAACCCAAGGGATTTTTCATTATTAGAGTTTTAAAAAGATATCATTCATATTTATTTGTCAAATAAAATCTAATAAATAACTCACAGTCTTAATATTATATAATATGTTTTATTAAATAATTATTAGATAATTGAGTTTTTTTATATTGCTCTTATATCTAATTGATTCAATTTGTATTTTTATTATTGCTTAACATAAAAATTTAAAATTTTAAAAAAAATTTATTGCACACAAATATTCTAGAAAAATTTGAGTCTATTAAAATAATTGGTATGTAATTTGTAACTCATCATAATTATTAATAACAATAATTTTCATATAAATTGTTAAGAAATGATCTTGTTATATGCACTCATTCATTAAAAGGAAAAAAATCAAAGCATGTATGTACAAACTAAAAGAAAACATTATGGTAAATAATTTATTGGATTAAGTTCTAAAAATTATATTATCTCATAATTTTTTAAAAATTTCCAATCAAATTAGTCATTGTTTGTGTATCAACTTAGTCATTGTTTGTGTATAAAATTAGTTATAAGAGAATAATAATACAATATGAACTTTGATAAATAAAATAAAAAAATTTAAAATTCATTTGCTCAAATAAAAATTATTATCATTATAGAGAATATGTTGAATTAAACTCTTGGTAATTATTTTATCTTATATATGACTTTTATGTTGCAAACCAAATTAGTTGTTAATGCATAAAAACTAGGTGATTGCCTTAGTTCTTAATAATTTTTATGTACTTCGATTCAAAAAAACATTATAGTCTACCAAAAGTATGAGATTATTAGAAGAAATTTCTTTAGTCGAGTAATTCATAACCAATCATTTTTAACAAGTATAATATTGGTTACATAAAAAAAAAGTATTTTTGCTAATAACTTTTCTTATTAAAAAATTGAAATATACTTGCATCAATTAAAAAGTCATCACTAAAGATAATAGTATCAAATTTAGTTTTCAATGATTACTTAAGCTCATTTAAGACCTTTTCTAACTCATTAACTGAATTCGTCATTTTAAGTGCACTAAACTAGTTAATTGTCTCATATATGATTATTTTTTAGATTTTCATGAAGAAAAAAAATATTGTGCAAAATGTTACTTTATCATTTTGAATGTAAATATTATAAATTAGAGTGACACTTTTTAATCATTAAACTCATTTTAAATTGATCAAAATTTTCTTTAGATTTAATTGTCATAATAAATATTTAATTATTTCCAATCTTATGTTTTTGTAATGATCAAAATTTTTTAGGTTTTATCGAAGTGAAGAATATAAAATGTCAATAAATCAATATAAAAAGGAGAAAATCAAGCATTGGTTAGAACCTATAAAATTGGGTGGTGAGTACTTCACATCATCTTTTAGAGAGAATATAACAGTGAGGTTAATTGCGTGATTATTTGATTTCATGAAAGATTGATCAATGAACTAATAAATTTGACTTTGTCTTGTCTAAACTCTAGGGTGAGATGTATCTAATACATGGTCATGATTCAACATATCAAGGTGAACAAAGGCAATTGTTTGAATCAAATTAGAGGATGAAAGATTCTTGTGATTATTTGTTACATAAAGTTGAACATAAAAAATAATTTGAGCCATATTAAAGGATCAACTTCATGATTAGAACTTTATGTGCTCTTACCAATAAAAGGCACATATTTTTTTAATGTTGGAAGTATTGAGAAATCTAATTTAAAAATCTTTAGGTAACAACCAATATGCACAAAAGTATATGAAAGAAAAGATGCTTGTTGAATTGGAGTTTTCATAGAAGCTTCATTCAAACTTGTTATAGGTTGAATTCTTAACTATTTTACAATATTCTATTATTTGAGGTTAAACCTTAAAAATTGATATTATCTCAACGAAAACATTAACATTCACAATTATTCTTTTTATTGTATGTGAGTAATGCTTGTATTTTCTATCTGTATTAGGGTAACCAAAAAGTATATGTTTGATCATTCTTGATGCAATTTTCACATTAAAGTAATGTTTTTAAAGGTGTAAGATGAGGTGTATGACTCAAGGCATTATGACAATTTTTGAGATACTAATTTCATTATTCTAGTAAATTCAAGCCATGCACATTTAAAAACCTCAATAGAAAACTAAACTAAAACAATGAATCTACAATGAGAAAATATAATGCAGACGTGGGATTGGTGTAACATAAATGAATCTACATCTTAGGTGCTCTCATTCATCAATCATTAAAAAATAAAAAATAACAAAATCTTAAAGTATAATATCCCTCTTTGAAAGTGTTTAATAAATATATAGAACATTAAGTTTAAAGAAAAAAAGCTAAGTTAAAGTTTTTTAAAAGGTCTTTATAAAAATATTTGTTGAGTAATTTACTGTAAGATTATAGGTTATAGTAATAATTATATTTTGAATATTTTTAATGAGAAAGAAATAATTTATTTTTATTTATTTTATTTGCTCATGAAATATTAAATTAAAGATTATATATCTTATTGTATTACTATCACCATCATTCTAGATTTTACTTTCATACTAGATCTTGAAATAATATTTTATCTATTATTTTTTAAGTAATTAAGATTATCTTTAAGAAAAATATTAAATTTATAATCAATCACTCAATCTCTTCTTGGTCACTTGGTGTAAGTTGATTTTTAATTAGAATTTGAATACTCCGTCAATTATAAGTATTTGTGATTATTGAAAAAAATTCAAGACATTGATATTTTTTCATATATTACAGTATATCAAGCTGTATTTAAGTGAACATATCATAAAAATATTTGGAAATTAATAATTATATTGATTGTATAAACTATATAGTATCTAATTATAATTAAATATTTAATTATTTTATATGATTCTATTATGTATAGCAGTGTAAATTAAATGAGTTGTATTAGATAAGAAATTAATTTATGACTTAATTAGAATATCAATTAAAGAATAATCAAAAGATTAATCTATATGACTGTATCGATCACATGTTATTTTTTGTGATAATATAATTTCTCTTAAAATTCTTTATCTATAATTATGATTGAAAGTAATTAAAATGAATGATTTTTAACTCATCATCTTCAATGATAAGAATATTATTTACATACACAATAAGAATATTCAATATATCATTTTTGATCATCTAAAAAAATAAAAAAAATCTATAATGCACAATGTAAATTAAAAAAGATGTCAAAGTAGAATTATCATAAATTAAATTCTTAGTAATTATTTTAGATTATATAATATCTTTTGTAATCTACAAATCAAACCTGATTGTGCAACTCAAAATTTATGTGAGTGCTCCACATACACCAACTCTTTAAGGGTATATTTAGAAAAAGTATCTTTCATGTGTGGCTGATGCATACTCCATCTGTGTGATGTTGTCAAAGATATGTGGACTCATATTTAGTTCATATTGATTATTGGAGATAAAATATAACATTAATATAACATCAAATAAATTTAGTATCCTTCATGTGTGACTAATGCATGCTCCACTAACTTTGTAATTTATAGTTTTTTGCATTCTTATTTTATTGTTTTACTTTATTACATTATGAATGTGAGCACTTAATTTGTGAGTTATCTCAATCATATCTATTTCTTTCATAAGAGTTGGTTTTGTATATATTTGTATTGAATTTATTTAGTTTATTATATAATATTGGTTAATGTTATTGTTTGCCTTGGAATTTAATATAATATCAAACTCAAAATCCTAGAGTTCCAAGAGTTCAAAAAAAATTATGTATTCTGCACATTTTGGTGGTGTCACTTTATTCTTCACGTTCCTTCATTTGCTCAAATGTGAAGATTGTGTATCCGGTACAATTCATATTTTCTTCTTCATTTATGTCTTATTATGCTAAATATTTTCATTGCACACTCAATGCATGTGAGTTGTGATGCACAGAGGATAGGTGCTTTACAACTTTAGGCATGACAATTTGTGCTTTTTTCGTAGTTGTTCAAAATAGTCTGCTAAACTTTTTGCACAATGGTACAAAGTAGTCTGCTGCGCATTATGCTAGCCACATGAAAAATTAGAAAGAGTTTCAAGGGTGTTAGTATTGATGAAACCCTCTAACTTGGAGTTTTTTGTTTACTTGTAGAACTTATTGTGTGTGATGCCAACCTATTGTTGGTGTCAAATCATGTGTGATATCAAACATTGTTGGTATCAATTGGAAAAGGATGTTATATGATATTAGTAATCAAACATAAAATATTCTTTCTATCATGCATATATTATAGGAAAAAAGAACATGCTAGAGATATGTAATGACAATTATTTTTAGAGAGGATATTAAAATTATTATAGAGAGTTGATAAAGTTGCTTTAATTATTAGTCATATAGGGATCTCCTCATTGTTTATTCACTATGGCACTTACTAGAGAAGTGTTTATAAATCTATATTTTAAGACAACAACAAATATTATATTTTCTTGGTAATACTAGATTTGTCGCATATACTTGTACTTTTGACTCTTGAATTATTAATATATTAGTTAATATTCATATTACTGATAATTATTTATTATTTATTATTATTACTTTTGTTGTGAATATTGTTGTACTTAATAATATATTTTTTAAAGTAGCCGGATATGATAATGTTTAATTTGATTGATTATTTTTTTACTGTATTATATTTATTCAATTATCTTGTTAGTTTATTTCAATGAGTTGTATTTTTAGATAATTTTATTTTTGATTTTATTTTTTATTATATTGATTGTTGTGATTTTTTTATCATTTATTTTTTTTGTTCTTTTGTATTTATTTTTAAATAGCTCCAATTATTTTTATTGATTATATAAGAATATTGAATATATCAATCTTGATATGAGTATTATTATATTCTTTTTAATTTATGTGTGTTAGATTTATCATGGTATTAGATTGAGTTATGTTTATGGATTAGAGGTGTCAAATAGGTCATGTCGTGCTGGTAAAGCCTATTTTTTCAAGGCACGATCGTGCCATCGTGTCAAGCACAACACAATGGTGTGGTTCACTGGCCCAGCATGGCATGGTGGGCACGACCAAGTGCATAGGTGTGCCTGACTGTGTCGAACAATGAACGGTGGCCTGACTGTGCCAAACAGCCAACGATTGCTCAACCCCGAGTGCACGGCCGACAGGTGGACGACATGTGGCTAATTACAATCGGCCATTAGACCAGACACATGGGTTGTGCTTGACCCGACATAAAACACAACTCATGCTGACCCAGCATGACCCAAGGCCCGATTCTAGACCATGTTGTGCATGGACAGGCATTGTTGAACCTAGTAGGGCCACGGGCTGTGCTTGGTCCACCAAGGAAGCACGGACACGGCTCCCTACAGTCGTGTCCACGTGTCTGATACTCGGATACGTGGACACGAAACGGATACGTGTCTGATACGCCACGTGGCGTATCATTGCACAATTCGTATCTGATACGCCACGTGGCATATTGGATGGTTGCGTCGGCAGCCGTATCCACATCTATAGTGCCCGACGTCCGATGATGTTGGGTGGCCAACATTGCAGCATGAGCGACATTGGCCACTAGCAGGGGGTGGGCGTGATTTGAGGGAGAGGCAGGGAGCAAGCACGATTTGAGGGAGAGGTAGGAGCGGGCGTGATTTGAGGGAGAGGAAGGGGCGGTGCAATTTGAGGGGAGATGCAGGGGCGACACGATTTGAGGGGAGAGGCAGGGTCGGGCGGGCGTGATTGAGGGAGAGGCAGGGGCGGGCGTGCTTGAGGGGAGAGGCAGGGGTGGGCGTGCTTGAGGGGAGAGGTAGGGGCATAAAATAAAATATTTTTATAAAATAAAATAAAAAATATATATTTTTATATAATATAATTATAAAATATTATTTTATAAAATAAAATAATTATAAATATTATCTTATAAAATAAAATAATTATAAATATTATCTTATAAAATAAAATAAAATAAAATAAAATATTTTTATTTTAGAAAATAAATAATATTTATTTATTTTATATAAAAAAAAATTTTAATTTAATTTAATTTAATTTAATAAATTTTATAAAATATCTAATATTTATAATTAATAATTTTTATTTTTATTTTTATTTTTTTATCATGCCATATCTTAGACGTATCCGTATCCTAGTTTTTTAGAATTTGATATGTCCCCGTATCCTGCTGTGTTGTATCCCCATGTTCGTGTCCGTGTCCGTGCTTCTTAGTGGTCCACCATACTTATTTGACTTTGACACCTCTAATATGATCACATTTTTTAACAAAGTCTGCAATGATAAATTTTTTGTGCATGTGCCACGCAAGCACTTATAGGTGAACTATAGCTTGCAGGCATGCAATGGTGCACACACTTTAACATTTGCCTTTTAATTGTTTGAAGTCGAACATGAGGTGGTGTGCATGGTGGAAAGCATGGTTGTGTTTATGGTTGCGAGTACGGTGACAATTGTTTGAACATGAGTAGAAACCCTAAGTGGAAACTATTTTTTTGATAGAATTAAAAAAAAGAGATTAAAACCTAATTAATTTTGGTAGAAATTTATATTTGTTATAGACTTAAAGTTATGTTTTTGGAAGAATCAACATAGATTATCTCAACAGATATAAATGGAGGAATATCTAATTTTGTATATTTATTATAGGAGGGTATGCCATATTATAAATAATTGTTGGATATTATTCTTAGAGAGGAGATTGAGAATTTTACATAGTATTGAAAGATCATGTTAACTCCTGGAGCTATTTAAGAATTTTTATAGATTATATTTATTATGTAACTAACTAGAGAGAAGTATACAAAACTTATTTCAGATTTATGAATTATTAATTTAGTATCAAATATTTATATTATTTGTAATCATACTTTATTTATTATATATTTTTTCTTATTCTAAAAATAATATTGTAATCATAGACAAACATTCGAAAGTCATTCAATATAATATTATTTAGTTTGGATTTTTATTTCTTTCTTGTATTATTATATTTTTGATTGTTTTTTAATGTATTGTTAGTGAGTTGTCTTTTTAGATAAATTAACTTTGATTTGTCTTTATGTTTATTATTGTTTATATGTAAGATTGATTAGTTTTGAGGAATGCTCATTTTGAGATTGAGCACGATGAATTGTATTCTTTTCAGTGATAATGTCTCATTCTAGATGTTTAAGTATTTTAGACATTATTTATTCATTCTCAGCTTCGTTATTTATTGTTGATCAAATTAATTGTATTTTATCTTAGCCATAATGATATTTTGATGTAGAGTGTGATGTAAATTGAAATATTTATCATAACTTTTTTTTATACTACTCATTTTTTAAGTCTAGTCATAACACTATGCCGTGTCATGCATGACATGATTTATAGCATAAGTCATGTCATGCTGATATGATTCTAAGAAAAGGCAGCTCAACATAGCCCATTGGCCCATTAGTTATCTGGGTCATGCCAAATTGTGCTAGGTTGGGTTATGCCAATTCTGATATTGGTTGAGCACCATATACGACTCAAACCCATGCTAGCCTAAGTTAGTTGGGTTCGTTCCAGGCTAGCCTGTATTACGTTCAAGCAAGGATAATTCATTTTAGCTTAGCTTGGATCCTCTCCAAGCAAGCTTGATTCATTCTAAGCTAGTTTGGGTTTACTAGTCAGGTTGAAACTGTCCCACATGGACTAGCATGTTGTGTTGTTCCCATGTGATGCCATGTCATATCTTTTGCAGCATGCGAGCTATGAATTATGACCCGATATGATATGAGCTATGCCACAAGATTGGTCCAACACTATTATAAGCATAATTTTAGCCATGTCAAGCCAAGCCATAGGCCACCATTCTATTTGGACACCTCTATTTATGTAAATCTATTTTGAGTAGTAACTTATTCAATTTGATACAATTAGACTTATGAAAATTTAATAGAGATGTGATCATGGAGTGATTTAAGTATTTGATTATTTTTGTTGATGATTGCTTGATATATACATGGATATATTTTTTTCATGATATATTACAAGTTTTTTTTTAAATTTTTACAAAAATGTTAAAAACTTAATTGAATAAAATATTAAAAAATTAAGAAGTGATAATTTATTAGTATATATGTTAGGCTAACACACTTGTTTATATTCTTTCTATATATCAAACTTTTTACTTAGATATACCTTAACATAATATAACTGCTTAAAGAAAGAATAAATATTTGATTAAAATAGTTTTGATATTTCTTAAAAAAAGTATTCTAAAATATTCTTAGAGAGATTTGATTTTAAATATAAGTTATCTCATTAATTAGATATTTTTTTTATTTTTCTCAATATATATTATTTCAGATCACTAAAATGATAACATAAATTGAACATATTTGTTTGTAAATGTATTTGTTTTGTTATTGACTATTCTCTAAAATAGAATAAGTCGACATTTAGGATTTTGAGATATATATTACTTAAATATTTGAGTATACAAAAAAGATATAAATATTTTTTACAAAAGACTAGTTAGATTTTAGTTAGTATAAACATTGCCTTTTTTGATCAGGATTTATTTTTAATTAAAGAGTATGAATCTATATGTTGTATTTGGATTAATTACTTTTTATTTTTTATCTGTTGTCTTGCTTAGACAACCAGCTAGTAGAGAACATTATTTATCAACTACATTTGATAATATTGATATTCAATATGATATTGTTTCTATGGGAATATCATATCTATCAATAAATTTATATTATATTGCATATGGAGAGATTGAGGTATCCTAATAGAGGTGTCAAACGGGTTGTGTCAGGCTGGTTCGCTTGGCCCGACTTGGCCGGCCTGGTTTGAGTTTTTTGGATTTGGGCTGGTTCGTGTTGGGCCTTGAGGATTTTGTGATGGGTCATGCCGGGACATGCCGAAACATGCTATTTTGGCTTGTTCAGAATCAAGTAATCTCTAATACTAAATATTCTAAATTTTAATACAAAATTAATTAATTAAATTAATAAATACAGCAAAATTATAAAATTACAATCACAAGTCATAATTTACAACTCAAAAAATAATATAATATAAATATTATAAATTTTAATCATTTTGTTTTTGTAACATCATATAAGTACAAATTATAAAATAACAAAGTAAGCTCAAAAGTCAAAAATCGATATATCTAAAATCAACATCAATCCCATAAGTATCTGAATAAATAAAGAATAAAATAATAATGCAAACTTAAAAGAAAAAAATTAATAGATAATACATAAATGATCATTCCCATAAGTATATGATGATATCATTAGTTGTAGTAGTAGGTTTAATATCACTTATTATCAAAGTCTCATGAATCATCATCAGCTACCAATTCTTTCGTTCTTGTTGTTGTTGCAGTGCGGTCCTGGATGTCCAAGCTTGAATCTTTCAAATTCTTCATGCATGCATATGCCTTAGTAATATAAGGTTGTAATTTCGATCTTCTATCTGAAATTATATTTACTGTAATAAAAAAAATGACTTTGCTATGTTTGAAATTGGAGGAGTTAGTAGATCCCGTGTCATCTTAGATACTATGTGATAGGTAAACTCATATGATTTTTATCACGGTAAAATATCAAAATTATTATTATTGATGTGATAGGATCGAGTAATAATCGATATCTAAGTACTGAGATAGATTGTTCATATTTGACAGTCAATTTTATCATTATTCCTCCTTAATAGTATGGGTAAATTATTGTCTCTAAAAATAATATTCATGTCCGTACTTGGAGTCTGACTATTACTACTATAATACTTAGTATCATAGTATGTAAACAACTCAGTTAACTTCTCATAAATAAATCATTTAGGTTGATATTTCTAGTTCATGTACTATGATATGTATGTTAAAATATTCTTTATCTTTTCCACTTAATTTTAGGGTTTATGCAGACAATCAGATAATAAAGAGATAAAATGGTGGACTAGTAGTTTAAGTACTTATTTATCTCTCAAGAGCCATGTTACTGAATATCGGAATGATTTTAAATTTTCTAAATATGCTAATGTTACATATATATCCGAGTGTAATGTAAGTCGTGGGAGTATAAACTAACAACACATGTTCGTCTTGTCATAAAAAATTATCAGAATTTTTATAAATAAAATTTTATAGCCTAGTTAGTATAATCAATAATAAGTTTTTCTCTTACTATTGATTTAATCAGATATTACGTGTTTATATCTAACACATAATTTCTATATAAGGTGTGTGTAATTCTAACTATATCTCACATTCGATTGGAATTTCTTCTTTAGACCTGTAGACAAACAGAGACTACTAAACATTCATTGTTTGTGAGGCTTATACAAAATTTTAGTGAGTTACGTATATTTTTTATAGTGGGTGAAATAATATTCATTCCTGCTTATATTATGAGATTAATAATGTGACACATACATCTAAAGTGAAATATCTCTCCTAATGGTCTGTCTCTAATGGTCATAACAAACATATTAATGACTATTTCATTATTAGATGTTTTATTGAATGTGATATTATATATATTATTTTGAATATTATATTTTCTAAAGATTCTTATCATATACTCATAAATGATTGGGTCATTATGAGGATGAAGAATATTTGAGTATCCTAATAATTTTTTATTTAATATCTATTTAGAATCTATTTAGTGGGCGATGCGATATGCATAAGATGCATCATCGTGACTAGTCAAGATATTGGACGTCACATACATTATGTTACTATATTTAATAAATTTATCAATTATTATTTTTTTAACTTATAGTATTTTAGTATATCATTTTTAGATGTGGACCTAGAAATCCTATGATATGTAGGTTGAAAATAAATCAACATGATACTGACTATTCTTGGATCTTGTAAAATTTAAATCAAAAGATTAATCATAGTGATTAGTTTGGCTATGTTTTTTCTCTCTAATTTGTTGCGATATATGAAGGGGTCAACATAGAGACCGAATTAGATCCAATCTTAAAGATTCCATCGTTGAGTTGAGTTTTTCTAGAATTTAATACATCATTTTTTTAGTATTGTTCGACATGCTTCTTAATGTGTTAATATTTTTTATAATATTTGTATTTTGTTGATTTTTTATTGGTATCTCTAATTTTTATTTTATATAATATTAAAGTAAATCCAAATTATTGATTTTTTTTTATTTTTTTAAAAAGATATTTAGATTTAGACCACAAGAAAAAATAAAATTTTTGTCGTCTCGGACTTTTTCGTATGGTTATCATTATTCATATTAAAATTACCTATGTTTATGTTAATATTAGTTTTGTTATCGTTATTAAAATTATTATTTATTATTTTTAATTTTTATTAGTTTATTAATTATATTCTAAATTATATTTTTAAATTAAATATTATTTTATATTAAACTATTAATAAAAATAAAAATAAAAAAACTAAATACAATTTTAAAAATAATACTTATAAAGTGTTAAATCTCATTTGTTTGATGATATACGATGTTTGATATTTGAATTTAATGTTTACACTACAATATACACTTGAGTTTAGAAAGGAGAGAGAAAGAAAAATGATACGAAAGTGAGATAAATGATACAAGAGAAAGATGAAAAAGTAGAATGTCGATAGAAATATGATATAAATTAGAGAATGAGAGAAATATATTTATAGATATAAAAAAATAATTTTTTTAATTATTTATGATTTTTTTTTTATTTTTTTTGGGTAGAAATTTGACAGCCATCAGATTTTTGCTCTTAGCCGTTGGGGGTGAATCCAATGGCTAAAAAACATGTGCTTTTTTTAATAATTTTTTTGATAATTGGGGTGGTTCAACTCAATGATTCTAGAACTTTGACTTTTGGGCTCGGGGTTGGGCTGAGTTCTACGGCTCAAGGGACTCGAGTGGATGAGTGTTCAGGTGGCCAGGTTTGGATCGTGCCTGAACTTGATTCGAGATCCGAGGCATGGTTTGGGTCATGTTGAAGGCCTTCAGGCTAGGTAGCCAGGTTGTACCTGGCCCAGCACGAGGTTTGGGAGAGCTCGGCAAGCCATGACACGAACCATGCCTCGAGCCAGTTTGGCATGGGCCCACTCACGGTCTAGACCATGTTGTGCTTGGCTAGGCACAACTCAATCGGGTTGTGCCTCGGGCCAGGCCGGGCCTGCTCGACTTTACTTGACACCTTTATATCCTAAGTAGGAAGATATTCTTCAGATCCAAATGAAATTGTCTATGAGTTTTCACTAGTAAATGAGTCATATTGAGTTGGTATCTTGGAGACTCAATCTCTCATGATATAGAGTCTATACAACTATACAATGAGAGAGAGACACACATACTAAACTTTTATAGACTAGAGATGAATCAATATAAAAGTCATATGATATTGTAATCAATCTCTCTGGTCATAATTTTTTATTCGCTCTTTTGAAGGGACAAAAAAGTTGTACTCAATATTCATTTTTATATATTTTATCATATTCTTTATCTTGTTTTTTTTTATTTTTTTTATTATTATCTTGATATTATGATACCAAAAATTCATTCTGAGATATTATATCATTCGAGGTACTGTCAGATCATAAATGAGAGATGCACGTCCTTTACTTTAATGAGATTTGATAATTGATATCATGATCTTATAGAAGGTCTATTATTTATTGTATGTGAGTGTTCATTATAAAAATATGTCAATGTGAGAAGATAAATTGCTTTAATGTGAGACTTGTGGTAAAAATATTTAGTGAGATATTTGATATGAATTATTAGGACACTTATTTGTTAGGAGCCAAGATAGTATTAGTATAGATTTTTATTTCTTTTACATCATCTTATAGTTGGTGGATACACTAGCTAAACATGAAAATTTTATCTTTCATGGTGATCTTGAGGAAGAGGTACATATGGAATCGCCACATGAGTTATAAGTAGTATAGTCAGATATAATTTGTAGATCGTAAAAAGTAGTAATCTTGTTTGCGATGTTTTCATAAGTTGTAATCATGTTTGCGATGTTTTCATAAGTAGTAATCTTGTTTGGGTTATAAATGTATTTTACTAATTTTTTTTTGTCTTTTTAGAAGAGTTCTAATGACATAATAATTTTGTTGATTATATATATAAGTAATATTCTGATTATGAGAGATGATGATGTAGAGATCACCCAACTTAAGAGTGTGCCTTCTGGTATAATTTCAAATGAAGAATTTTGGGAAATTCAAATATTTTTTAAAAATAAAGGTAACTAATTCTATGAAAAGTATTATCTTGTTATAGAAGAGATATATACTTGATATTTTTATAGATGATGATCTTTTAGGTTATGCTTTGGTAGATTTTTCTATTGATTCAAGTATTGATTTTATTTTTAATGAGACTCATGTAATTAACTTTTTATTTATAAAAAAATTATAAGAAAAATTTATTATTTGACTATGATCAGATTAAATAAAACATATTTAATTAGTATAGTTAGTTCTTTTCTAGATTTTTTCCGGCATGTTCACAATGATGCAGCTTTTCACATACTGAAGTTGGTGAAGAAATTTTCAATACATAAAATTTCTTTTAGGGATTGCTAATGTAATTAGTCTAGTTTTTAGATTTGAGTTGAGTACCAATATACTTCTAGAAGAGGCTTATGATATGGTTTTGTAATTTTTTTAGAAGTAGTCATATTTATTTAAAAAGTAAGAATCAAATTATTTTGAGATATAGTATAAAAGTATTTTTTAGAATAATGATGATAATTATTTATGATTTATTTTGGATCTGATATTTATTTTAAAAGATTGGATGTGAACTTGTTTTATCACTTCTCTTTATTGTGGCATTCGAGTAGTGAGACATATAATCTCCAATCTAGTATTTCACGAATGAATAAAATAAATAGAGATGAATTATTTTTTTTTAACGTCGCAGATTCAAGTTAAAATTATTACTATAATATATATTTAGATAGTAGTGCAACCAATAAAAATTTTCATGAAGGTTTTGAATAGGTCTTTACTTATATTTTTTTCTTCCAAGCTTAGTGTTTATGAGAGGGAGAGAGAAGTTTATATATATTTTGATATGTTGGTTATCTCAATTACTTTTTCCTATTATGTAAGAATACTTGATATATGTGTGTGTGTGTTATCATATTATTTTAGTTTGTGTCTTAAATTTGTCTCTGTTGTTTGTTTGTAGAATTGCAAATTTTTGAGAATGTTATTTGAGGTTGAACATGATCGATGATAGATTATATATTTTATCTTTTACGATAAGATTTCTTTCTAAATATTTGATGATGTTAGATAATTTATTAGTATTTTTTTAATTTAGTTATTTATCATTAAGCAAATAGAAAATATTTTATTTTAATCTTAATATAAGTGTTAATTGGGTCATTCTAAAGTTTTTTTTATTCTATGTCAATTAATGAAATATATTTGTTAGAAAAACATTCTTGAGTTTGTTTATTCTACATGTCAAGATGGGATGAAAGTATCAATTGGGTCATGTTGGGCTATCAAGGCTCAAATTTTGATGGCTCAACTGAGCCGCCATACTGTGTCAAACACAATTTGAATTGGGTTCGTGGGCCTTGCCAACCATATAGAAACTTGATTAATGTTTGGGTGAGGAAATGTTGGTGCCTCATGCTCTTTTTGCAAATCATTGTGCCTCTCCTAAGCTGAGACAATCTTGATCATACTAAATGATCATACTAAATGTACTATATGTAATCAAGATTATGCCTTTTAATAATCAAGATTATGATCATACTAAATGTAATATATGTAATTAATATTAGTAATTTTTTAGATTTTTTTTATTTGATTCACCTTGATATAACTTCACATATCAAGGTATTTGAAGAAGTTTTTAGGATTTGAAATCTCTCTTAGGGTCATGAATACTTATTGTTGATTGATTATATAAATTTGAATTGGGCATTAGCATGAACTAGGAAGAGGTATGCAAGAGATTTTCACATTTCTATTTGAGATAACATTATTTTCTAAAAAAGTAAGATACATATAATTATTTCAAAATTGAGTAAATATATGAAGTTTAGAGCAATAATAATAATTAATTATGAGATATATTATTATTTTTACTTTTATAATCAAAAAATAAGACATATAACCTTTAATCTACCATGACATGAGTAGATGAATTACATACAAGTGAACTGTATTTTCTTAAGAGAAAATATTCATGATGAAATAATTATTATATCATATATTCAGATATTAGAGTATTTAGTAAATATTTTCAAGAATACTTAGAAGAAATTTCATCCTATCTTTTTTTTTTCAAACATGATATTCCAGATTTGTATGCATAAGGTTGCTGGGGCATTCCAATCATTATACTCAGTATAAAATGATATTTGATATATTAATTTAATTTAATATTATTATATTTATTTCTTTTTGTCTTATTTTATAAAAAATACTTATATTTTTTTGAGATATTATCTTATTCATTATAATGAGACATGATAATTAGTATAATGACTTATGAGAAGATTTGTTATTTGTTGCATATGAATATTTATGTTGAAGATAAGTCAAGATAGGAAGTTAGGGTTGCCTTAAGATGAGACTTGTAGTGAGCGTGTTTACTTAGACATTTATATAAGTTACTAGGATGATTTCTTTTTAGTGCCAAGTTGGTCTTTGTGTAGATATTTATTTTTTTGGTAGAATCTCATAAATAGAGGATATATTAGCAAGATGCGAAAAATATATTTGTTCGCAGTGATATTGAAGATGAGTTATATATGGAGCAATCACATAAATTTTGAGCAATATAATCAAATATAAATTGAAGATTATGAAAGATATTGTATGATCTAAAGTAGTTACTAATAGTTAATTAATAATATTTTCATATACAATTACATCATTTGATTTACATAAGTATAATATGAATATTTCTTTGTTTTTTTTTTTGGAAGAGTCTTGATAGCATAATTATTTTGTTATGTTGAATTTTAGTTTATTTTTATTAATTTATTTACTTCTTTATTGTATAACAACACCCAATTTGTGAGTTATTCTAAATTTTATATTTATGATTTATGTTGTATTCAAAATTCAACTTTTATTTTAAAAAAAATATTTTTTTTTCATTTTCATAATTTTTTTTTCCATCTCCTCCTTTCCTTAGGCAGAAAAGCATAACCTAAGGGATGTTGATGTTAGGGTGCCCTAGTGATGACACATCCCTGGAAGCACTAGTAATAGTAATAGACATGTGATTTTGAGGGTGGTGGTAATGTTGTCATACTATAATAGTAAAATACTTAGGTACATTGGATATTGAGTTGATTCTGGTTGTTTGGGGCCGTCTGATATTCGACAATGGGTTTTGAATAATAAAAGTTTTTTTTGGTGATGTTGATAGATTTCATGATAGTTGACACGGAGGCTGGCGTGCTGCCGTGACACAACCTTTATCATAATGATTTTTGGCCTTATAACAGTTATGTTTGTTTAAATAGTTAAATTCTAAACTTCAAAATGTTGGCAACTCACAATTGTTGCTGGGCAGCCCACATTTTTGTTGTGTGGCCACGACTGTTATAAGGTAGCCTAACAACATATTTTTTGACTTAAATTTTTTTTGCAGAAAAAAAATACTTAGATTGTTTGTGTTAAGTCTTTTTTTTTTTTTGATTGTGTAGACATGTGCATTGTTGTGAGATAAAAATGATTGAAATTATTATGGGACCACTTTGGATAAATTAGTAGAAATTGAGGCTAAACGTATTTTTTGTGCTATATCAGTTAGGATTTAATTTGTGACTTAAATATACACAAGTTCCCTATTGAAAAATTCATCTTAAGCTAAGACTAATAAATTGATACATAATTATTAGTATACTTGTGATAGTTGACTGATCATAGTATATATAACATGCTTGGCTCATATGATACATGCAAGAGGGTTTGAGACATGATTGCTTTGATATATTTTTTATGTATATTTTATTTATATGATATTATTACTCAATTGTAAATGTGTAGATTGACTAGCTAAGACTATGTAATTTAAACACAACTATGATCGAGAATTATTGGTGTGATATCGGTTTTAGCAGATTAGACATCATTGAGATGACTTGGTGAGCAAATTTATAATATTCTTTATATGTATTCATTAAAAGTCTAATACACGTTAGCAAATATATTTTTGGGATGAAGATATTCTTGTATTTTTCTGAGGTTTATCAGAAAATAATTTAAGTGGTTACAATTATATTTAAATTGAGTGAAATTAGTATAATTAGTTGCAATACTACATCATCATTATCACAAAGTAGTGATCAGAGAGTTAGCAGACTTGACAAATATACATCAAGAGGCATAAAGCTAATAGTGATAAGATTTTTTCTGTGGAAGATCAAGACATATTTGAAATAAATATTGAATATTGTATCATGAGTTTTGATTGAGTTTTCAAAGGTTCTGAGGTTATATTATAAATATTTGATTTACTCATGTTATTTCTTCTATGATTATGTCCATCAAAAATATTTCATTGTTATTTTTTGAGAGTACTTAAAAATTTGTTCTTAATTACTATTGGATTAGGTGTATCTACATGTACTATATTTTTTACTCATCATCTCATTTTAGACTATTAGATAATAGATTTAGGAGTTAATACCTATTTTATAGATAATCATATTATTATCACTTTTTTGTGTTTAAAATCCTTGATATTGTCATGATCAATAATTTGTATTTTATTAGTTGTTTAGTAAAATAATAATGTTGTGATATTATTCATCTTTTAGTATTTTTATATAAAATCTATATATATATATATGCTTTTCTTTAGGATTCAGTAAATTTGATTGTACTAGTTCTTATCGACTCATGAGTACTTATAGAACTTTATTTATTATTGATTGATTAGCGATTTATTCTCAATAAAAATATTATTTATTTAAAAAACTAAAGATTCTAGAGTTAAATATTGATAAAGTAATTATTATTAATTGTGAGATATGTTAGTTAGAAATAAATAATATTATAGATTTCTATCTAGTATGCCAGGAGGGTATTAGGACTAGGAGAGATAAATTCATTTAATTAACTTGAATGTTTGTGGATCTTATAGGAAGATCATGTATAATAACTTGTGATATTTTATTATTTTTATTTATTAATATATTTGAATTCCATGATTATTAATTTAAGAAAATATATCAATTTTTCTAAATTTGTAAAATTTTATAAACAAATAAAAACTTAATTTGAGTATGATTAAAATATTGTGAATTGATAATGTATTAGAATATATTTCTTATTAATTTTTTTTAAAATACCGATGAGTATAGCATAATTCACTAGTTATATTGTGCTAATGCTCTTACGTAAAATGAGATAATTAATAAAAATAGTTGATATCTAATTGATATGATTAGGATACTCTTGTTTCAATATGAGCGTGCCTAAATATTTTTGAAAAAAAGTAATGTCAACCACTAACTTCCTATTTAACTAGACATATTTTATCATCTTACACATTATTTTAATCTAATATAAATACATGATGATAGACTATTTTATCTTTCACGTAAATATTTTGAGTATACTTGATTTATTTTAGATTTATTTTCAATTAAGGAGAAGATGTCCCTAATAAGATGTATATATTTTTTTCCAATTCTAGAAGTAATGTCAACATAATTATTCATCAAAAAATAAATAATGTATACTTTTTTCTATCCAAGCCAAGTTTTGAACATATTTGCATATATCATGTTTTAATAATTTTAAGGATCAATGCCCTTAATTTTTACTTAGAAGATGACTTGTGCCTAATATTTATAATAATAGCAATCATAAGAAATCAATAAAAATTATTAATCATATTTAATGAAAAATTCTTCAGGTATATAAAGTAATTATTTTTTTTGTATCTTTTCTTTTTTTCTTTTTCATTCTATTTGGAATTTTAAAAAAATATTATTTGTTTATATACTGTGAATTAGTGAATTTATCAATGGATTCCATAAATATGAGTTCTTAACCTTCATCCACACTTTGACTCCCATTTATTTTTTTAAAGATGAGACACTCTCATTTGTTGAACTTGGTCTCAAATTAATTTTTTTAAGTTCAATGATTTTTAACTTTTGATTCATTTAATTGACTAATATTTTTTTGAATTTTAATCTAATATTTTTATTAACTTTGTTCTACAATTTCATATCATAATGAGTTTTGGTTAAATAATATTTTAAAGTATTCAATTATCTCATATATTCTTGATTATGAAATTTGTAGCTAATATACTTTTTCTTTAGAATATCAATAATGCATATAAATATAATTTTTTATTAACATTTTCAATTAGAGGAAAATTTAAAAATTACAAAAATAATATCAATAATAATCAAATTTTTATTTATAATGGAGGTAGCGATCATATATAGTACATAAGGTTTCCACTTTACGTGGAGTGTGAGAGATTACTATTTTGGCAGTTTTATTTATGATAATCAGAGATATTATAATTTGTAATTGATGAGTCTTGAATTTGATAAATATTTCTCTTGGATGAAGATATTTGCTATCATATCAAGACTTGTATTCCAATACATATATGTAATACAAAGGCTTTTCAGATGATCAATTAATTTAGTATTATTTTTATCCAAATATTTAAAACATGTCATAAAAATTTTCAAACATGCTCATTATCTCATGCAATAATTAGTGAAAAACCTTTTCATTATCGGATATGTCTTTAATTATGAAATTTCTTTTTTATGTAATTTTTTTTCTAGAAGTTCAATAATGTATCTCAATGTTATTTTTTATGAACATTTTTAATCCGAGGAAGTTTTAATAATATAAAAATAATATTAATAATATTCAAATTTTTATTTATAATAGAGGTAGAGGTTGTACATAATACACAAGATTGCCACTTAATGTGGAGTTTGAGAGATTCAAATTTTGACAGTTTTATTTATAAAAATTAGAGATACTCTATTTGATGAATCTTGAATTTGAAATCTAGTATTTTTAGATAAAAATATTTGTTATCATATCAAGACTTTGATGAATCTTGAATTTGATATCTAGTACCCTTAAATGAAATTATTTGTTATCATACTCTATAAAAATCATATCAATACATATATACAATCAAAAGCTTTCTAGACAATTAATTATCCAAGTGTTATTTTCTCCTAAATACTTAAAATATCTCATAAAAATTTTCAAACATGCTCATTTCTCATACAATAATCAATGGAAAATTTTTTCATCATTGGTATACAAAATTTTTCAATAATGAGTTTTGACTAAATAATATTTAGTATATTCAATTATCTCATATGTCTTTGGTTATGAAATTTGTATCTTATGTAATTTTTTTTTAAAACTTTAATAATATATCTTAATATAATTTTTCTGAACATTTTCAATTGAACGAAGTTCTAATAAATACAAAAATAATATTAATAATAATGAAAATTTTTTAGCATACAAGATTCTCATTTAATATGAAGTTTGAGAGATTAATATTCTCATAGTTTTATTAATGAAAATTAGGGATATTATATCTGTTGAGTCTTGGATTTGATTCCTATTATTTTTTCATAAAGATATTTGCTCTCGTATGAAGATTCCCACGTAATGTGGAGTTTGTGAGAGATTAATCATCTCGGTATTATTTTTGCCTAAATACTTAAAATATGTCATAAAATTTTTCAAACATACTCATTCTCTCATGTAATAATCAGTGGAAAATTTTTCCATTATTGGTACCCAAATTGGATTTGGTCACTTGACTATGAAAATATTGTGTAAAATAACTAAATTTCATTAATCTCAAAGCAAGATTATTTAGAATACAGAAAAATATTTGGAACACTTAATTTTTTAGTAATCCTCTATTGATATTAAACACATGACAAAGCATAAAGTAAATATCTGAAAAATAAGTAAAATAAATACAATAATTTCAATGCAATGCTTGTCAATCAAAAGGCTCTCTACCATAGTCTTGTATACATTTGAATGTTTGTGTTGTGGCTGTATTTTTAGCTTCTTTCAGAAACTATCTCTTGATGTTGGACTATATTTTCTACTTAAGTATGAATCTGTGCTTTTTTTGTTTCCTTTACTTGTTAAGGAGAATTGAAAAAATTAGTTTTGCATTATGCATAAAATTTTTAAAAAATTTGTTAACATGGTTTATGATGAATGCCTAAATCTTGTGGTTCCATTTCACAAGTAATATGATTAAAAGCAGAAAGTTTTTTGGATAATGATTATGTTGTAACAACTATGCATCATCTTCATGAATAATGTGCTGTTTCGTAGGCACCTCGTTTGGATATGACTTTGCTCAGTTTTTTAGTTTTTCAGAAATGATGTCCTGCTATTATATTTGTTCTACTTTTTTTACAACTTACAGGTCATCAAACCGAAGCTTGCAAGGCCTGGAAGAGTTTCGGTCACAACTTGCACATGGGATTGTGAAGGAAAATGTATTGCAGGAGGCGTTGGTGATGGTTCAGTACAGGTTTTTTCTATTTATTTTTCGATAAGTAAACTCATATTTAGTTTTATGGGAAAAATCAAAAGTTATTTACCTTTTTCCTTGTGATATCAAATAAAATTCATGGTCAAACATCAATCATGATTGTCTTTCCTTTCCAAGTGTGCTGTGCAAGTATAACAATCCAAGTAATGTGCACTTTTTTGTTTTAGCAAAAGCAAAACCTGATGCCCACTTTTTATTTTTGAAAATGATTGTTTCATTGTACTTGGTTAATAATTTTTAAATGAAATAAATAGGAAATTAGGATTTTCAAGGTAACTTTTGATTATTGGTTATTCTCTTTTAATAAAAAATAAGTTAAAAAGTAAACTTTCATTTATGTATAAAATAAAAAAATAAATAAAATAAAATATCTCTTTTCCAAATTGATACATGAGTATTTTGTGTACTATGTTTGAGAGAGAACGAAAATATTATTAAAGTTATTTGGAAAAAAATATTTATAATTTGATCTTTAGCATAGATATAAGTTGGAGTATTATAAAATAATTGATATAATATATTATATGAAATAAAGTGCTTAATATTATTATATATTTTTTGAGAGTAATAGGAAGATATATATTACAAGAGTCAACGGCAAGATCAATTTTCTTTTTGGGAGGCTCCCTTTTACTTTGAACATGGTATGTATGTTTTTTTTTTCTTAGTATAAATTTAGTTTTGAGTTAGTAAGTCTTATAATTTTTAGCTTAGGTCGAGTTAGAAACAGAGTAAACTTTTGAGATATCAGATTGTATGGACATGAGAAACATTTTCTCTTGATAAATCTCATTTATTCTAGAATGAATCTTTTGTATAAGTATTGAAAATATGATGATTCTATAAGTGTGTTATTGGACTAACAAGTTCATATATAACTAATGTGTAACTCTATTAACAGGTGGCCCAAGTGGAATAATAGAAAAGTAATAAAAAATAACAAATTCAAATATATTTTTTAGATCCTAATTCTTCATAAATTTGCTAATGAACGAATCATGCTTAAAACATGTAATATTATTACTTGCTAATAATTTTTTAGTCACATGTGAATAATATTTATATTTTTTGAGTATTAAATTAATTAAAAAAGATATACTTTATCATCAAATATGTTATCTTAACCCATCATGGAGAGGGATAATATCCAAAACAAGTTCTTTCAAAAATTCTAGGATGTATACTTGAATAATCTTTTTTCATAATGTAAGATTTGAAAAGACACATAAAGATTAATGATAAACCAAGATATTTGGTTGATGAGCTAATTTATAATTAAAATTATATTTCTCTAAAAATATTATCGAATACTTATATTAGAAGAATTATTCAAATTATCTCAATTAAATATATATTTTTTTAATAATTCTATTTTATAAGTATGTACCAGCACATGAAGTTAGATATATAATCTCATAATCATTATAATAAGTTTTTAATCTATTATATATGTAATCTAATATATTATTATTCCTAATATTTTTTTATGTAAAATAGATAAAGTGAGTGATGATTTATTCTAGCTCATAGGCTCATATAGTATTGATCACATAAGTTGGGAAATAATATTATATATTTATGTTGTTTTGGGTGAGTGTAATGATACATTAAACTTACATGATTTCATGCTTGTTATGTAAGATGAAAATATAAAAGTCAACTCTAGCTTGATTGTCACAATAATTAATAGATGAAAATCAATATGTAATAATGTATATTGCCTCATCACTAGGAGATTTATTTTATTATCCATTGAACAAAATATCATGTCTGAAGTCATCTGCATATAATGTTTGTACCTAGGGTTGTAACCGAGCTGAGCTGCTCGTGAGCCGCTCGGTGTTCGGCTCGTTAGAAGCTCGCTAGAACTTGTTTATTAAGTTAAACGAGCCGAGCCCGAACATCATTTTGAGGCTCGTAAGTTAAATGAGCCGAGCTCGAGCACCATCAATATAAGTCAAACTTGGCTCGTCAGCTCGTAAACATGCTCGTGAATAGGCTCGTGAGCAAGCTCGTTAACCAGGCTTGTGAACAAGCTTGTGAACCAAGCTCGTGAATAGGCTCGTGAACATGGAGAATGCTTAATGCACAACAAATTTTTCCTACAAATGAACATGATGAATATTTTAACTCTTGAACTTTATTCAAGTTAATTGAACTTTTATTATTTTATCTTTTTAATTTAGTTGTATGTTGGCTATTTTAGATGAATATTTTCTTTAATTTCCGAACATCATTTTGAGGCTTGTAAGTTAAACGAACCGAGCCTGAGCACCCTTAAACTCAGCTCGTCAGCTCATAAATAGACTCATGAACAGGCTCGTGAATAGGCTTGTGAGCAAGCTCGTTAACCAGACTCGTGAACAAGCTCGTGAACAGGCTTGTAAGTTAAACGAGCCGAGCCCGAGCACCCTCAAATTTAGCTTGTCAGCTCGTAAACAGGCTCGTGAACAAGCTCGAGCCTACTCCTTTAAAACTGAGCCGAGCCGAGCCTGCCTAATACTCAGCTTGACTTGGCTCAGTTACACCCCTATTTGTACCCGAGCTGCTGAGCCTCAATAAAATGGCCAAAATATTGGCTTTATCCATAAATATGAGTCACATAACATATAAAAGAGAAAAAATCAAATAATAATTAGAAAGGGCACACTAGTCACCCACAATTTCTGTGCATTTTTCGGTGCAAGCTGCACCTACACTGCACACACACACTGCACTTCATTGTTCGGCATGCCATTGTTTACACCCAGATGGATTTGTTTAGATTCACAGAATGATGGCCAGCATATATGTTTTTCCTCCAGATATGGAACCTGCAGCGTGGGTGGGTAAGCAGACCAGACATACATGTTGATAAAGCTCATTCAGATGACATCACTGGCCTAAAATTTTCCAGGAATGGTGAACTACTACTTTCAAGAAGCTTTGATGGCTCCTTGAAGGTGATTCTGTTGTGTATAATTACAGTAATAAAGGGGTTTTTTTCTTTGCCTGTTTTCCCCTCTAGTCCTCTAACCACAGATGAATTTTTTATATTAGGTTTGGGACTTGCGCCAAATGAAGCAGGCTCTTCAGGTATTTGAAGATCTTCTAAACAACTATGCTCAAACGAATGTTGCGTTTAGTCCTGACGAGCAACTCTTCTTTACTGGAGTGTCCATTGAGAAAGAAACCATTACTGGAGGACTGCTCTGTTTTTTTGACCGAGCTAAACTCCAACTAGTTTCAAGAGTTGGTATTTCCCCAACCTGCAGTGTTGTTCAGTGTGCTTGGCATCCGAAGCTAAATCAGGTATCATCCAGAGTAGAGTGACCATGCTTCAGTGCTATTTTTACCAATTTTTGGTTTTATATTGTATTGTCTCTGATTTCTAGAAACAACCATAGCATCAAAGTTTTATTAAAATGAAAATTTGTGAAAATTAATCAAGATTATGCCGATAGACTTAATATGCATAGTATCATTATTTTCAAACTTAAATCCATATTTGAGATAGTTATGATATGTATATATATATATATATATATATATATATAATATTTGGGTGTCATGTGCCTCATACCAATCTTGCTGTCCATTAAAAAATTCCATTAAAATATTATAACAGGAAATAAGGTTGTGAAGAGTGTTTGAACTGGGGGTCCAACAATAGTAGATGGTTTGACCGTCACAATTAAAGTCAGTTCTATTAAAATTCTACACAGAAGTAGAGTGATCTAGAAGTTTTATTAAAATTCTTGACAGAAATGATTTTTTTTTTGTTTCTTTTGAATTTGCCAACGGATCTTTGCAACAATGGGAGACAGAAGTGGAGGAGGAACTCACATACTATACGATCCAACACTGAGCGAGCGAGGAGCTCTTGCTTGTGTAGCACGGGCACCCCGGAAAAAATCAGTGGATGATTTTGAGGCTCAGCCTGTTATTCACAACCCTCATGCCCTGCCACTGTTCAGAGATCAGCCAAGCCGTAAGCGCCAGCGGGAAAAAATATTGAAGGATCCTCTCAAGTCCCATAAGCCTGAACTTCCAATAACAGGACCTGGGCATGGTGGACGAATTGGCACAAGCAATGGAAGCCTGTTGACTCAATATCTGCTCAAGGTGATACTTGGTTATGTTAATTGTGATGTTCTTGTTATGCCTATGCTACCACCACCTTTGATCCCTTTTTTTGGACCCATTTTTCATCTCTGTTCCACAGCAAGGAGGATTGATGAAGGCGACATGGATGGAAGAAGACCCAAGAGAAGCTATACTAAAGTATGCAGATGCTGCAGAAAAAGATCCAAAATATGTTGCCCCTGCGTATGCTCACACCCAGCCTGCTCCCATCTTTGCAGAATCTGATCCTGAGATCGAAGAGAAATGACTTTTTTAGCAGTGCCATCCTTCCCTTGCTCTCGCCCATCTCCATGATCTAGCTTATAAGACCAGCGTCCATAATATTTAACTTAATTTTTTTAAAGGGGGATCAGTATTAAAAGTATCGCTCTGTTTACTTAAGAAAACTGTTAACATATCAAAATTTGTTAAGTGAGATCTACATTATTGAACATGAAGAAAAATGAATCATTGATTACTAGAAATAAAGTAAATATCATACGACTTGTATGATTTATTATTTAATTATTCAGCATTATATTATTCTATGTATTGATCTTACAATGTTATCCATATCATCACCTACTGCTTTACCCTACATAAATCCATTTGGATTTGTATGCAAATAGAGGCCACTGGCTTCTGGCAAATTAGGAGTTCGATGTGGGGGTTTGACTCCCATTCTCAAAACTAGCCATCCGAGAATCTGATAGGACAATAAATAGCTGCGTGTCCACCAATAACTGCATACAATCTCCAGATAAGAAACAGGCAGAAATTGTGTCTGAGGATAAATTATAGTTATTAAAAAATCAGGTGCAATAGGGATACTAATTATACTTGATTTCTGATGTAACAATAAACATGTACTATGACAAAACAAACATAATTATGAAAAATTTTATGCAGAAAAGAATTGTTGCGTTTGTTTACCTTTTATTTCACAACTTTTCTCAAGCCAGTTAATGTGTGGTAGACAAACTGTCTACTGAATCAGTCTCCAACCTGTTAATAATTTAATGTGTGTGCCAGGAAAGCTGTCTATTGGTGAAACTATTTACCGTGGCACATGGGGGGCAAGGTGCTATTGTGGTCTTTTTATTTCTTGGGGGTACTATTATGTTTGTTGCACATACACCATGCTGCTACCATGGGGTCTACATTTGCTGCGTTGTTTTGTGTTTTCATTAAGCATGGTGATGTATTTTTGCTATACTGATACTATTATCATTGGGCACTGTTTTTGTCTCTTATAATAATTAAATCATCCACACATATAATTAAAAACATAAATTTGCTTACTTATCAAAAAAAAAAAACATCTGTTATAAAAATAGGACCCGTAATAATAATTTGAAAATAAAAAATTTAACCATAAGATAATAAAATAAACAATACAACAATTAAAATACAAGATAAAAAAGAATTGAGATTGAGATACTTTTCAAATGACGAGTAACCTTTTTTATAGAAGAAAAATTAAAAATTTCAAATAAATTAATAAAGTGGACAAGGTGATATTTCACCAACCAATTTGATGTTATATTATTCCATTGAAATTCACATTTCTCACTTGTCTATGTTTGTTTATGTTCTTGCTAAGTCATATACAGTTCTATACCATTCAAACTTATCAATGTTGATCGGTTTGATCAAAATACTTGTTATATTCTTATTAGTGTGAATCTTATGTATATCTACATTTCTTTCTTTAACTTTCTCTCATACAAAATAATATTATACTCTGATATATTTTGCTTTCATTTCAAGTAAAATGTTGAATATCTTGTAAAGTATTGAGTACTCTGACTATTACAAAATAAAATAATTTTATTTTGTTTGTGTCGAATCTTTTCTGATAATATTTGTAATTAGATTGTCTCTTTACTGAATTGTGTAGCTGCAATATACTCTGTTTCTATTGTAAAAGTAGACACAATAGACTATAACTTTGAAACCTAATACTTATAACTCATCTAGCAAGAGTAAAAACATAGCTCATGGTATACTTACTATTATTAATATTCTCAGCATAATCTGCATCAACATAACCTATGATAATAAACTCCAAACATCCATTACATAATACAACATTTGAGGTTCTAATATATTTGAGAATCTTTTTCATAGTACTTCAATACCCTCCGCTAGGATTTGCCAAGAATCGGCTAATCACTTTCACTACTTGTGTAATGTCTGATTTTGTTCCAATCATTATAAATATTAAACTTCTCACTACTAATGCATATGATACTCATGATATCCTCCTCATCTCTTCTTATGAGCTAAGACACATACTTGAGGTTGGGGATAACTTAAAATTAACAGAAATTATGATAGAAATTGACTTACTACCTTATATGTTGAAGCATCAAAATCTTGTTAAAATAATTTTCTTGAAAAAAATTCAGTCTTCTTGTTATTTCCATCTCGATAAATCTGCATCCCTAGAATCTTATTTGCTATTCCCAAGTAGTTCATATCAAACTCCCTAGCCAATCATGCCTTCAATTCTTGGATTCGATATTTGTTAAAGTCTGCTACAAACATATCATCCACATAGAATAATAAAATGATGAAATCATTTTTATCCTCAAACCTTTTATAGTATGTACAATGATCTTCATTAAATCTATTATATCTAAAGCTAATGATGAAGGAATCAAATCTCTTATACCAACACATCGTGCATAATTCAAATTCTATATAGATTTAATAAACTCACAAACAATGTTCTCCTTACCTGTTTGTGCAAATCTTTCTGGCTGGAACATATAAATTTCTTCTTCAATTTCTCCATGAAGAAATATAATTTTGATATCCAATTACTCCAAATATAAATCAAATATAGCACACAAAGTCATTACTACTCTGATTGTTGTAAGACAAACCATCAAGAAAAACATCTCATTGAAGTCAATACTTTCTTTGTGAGCATATCTTTTTATAACTAATCTTATACGTTACCATTCTACTTGATCATTGTTATCCCACTTGATCTTGTAAAATATTTGTTACCAAAAACTTTTTTTTCTAGTAGTAATAGTAATAGCTTCAAAATCTTATTCTTGTGTGGGGCCCTAGTTTCTTCCTTATTGTTGTTATCTATAGAGATGCATTTGAACTATTTGAAGCTTTATAAAAATTTAAAGGTTCTCAATCCTTCATTTGAAGATAATATGCAATATTGCTCTTCCTAATATACTCTGAGGCCAAGTGACATTCTATCATGTATTGGCTGACTAACTTATGGAGCCTCAAACTTGACTTGCTCTTGTACTTCATACTATGGTTCTTCCTCCATAGATATTGGAACATATTCTCTTATTTTCTACTTACACAATGATATTTTCTACAAAGATTATATCTCTACTGATAATTACTTTATTGATAGTGGGATCCCATAGGTAATACCCCTTCACTCCAACATACCTTAAGAATGCATACTTTTGGATTTCAGATTATAATCTTTCTTGGATATTGTATCTCATATATGCATGACATCCAAAAAAGTATAAAGTAGAGTAATCTAATGACTTACTAGTCCACATCACCATAGGCATCTTCAAATCAATTACAGTTGATGATGACTAATTTATCACATAACATGTAGTACTGGTTGCTTCTACCCAAAAAAAGTTGGGTAGATTTGTAGTCCTTAATATTACTCTCATATGTTTAGCAAGAGTCTTGTTCAACTGTTGTGCTACTCCATTTTGTTGCGGCATATATGTGACTATAAACTATTGTTTGATACTTCTTACTTACAAAGATCATTAAACTTACTATCTATATACTCTCTTTCATTATATGTTCAAAAATATTTAATCTTTTTTCTGGATTAAAGTTTCATCCACACTTTGAAATCTTTAAAAATTGAAAATACATCTGAATTCTTCCTGAGTAATTATCAATGAAAGATATAAAATATTTCGCTTCTGCTTGGGATATTTCTAGTGATTCCAATACATTAGAATGTCTCAAGTCTAGAATGTATTTACTTCTTATAATTGATCTACTAGATACCAATACATTCTGCTTGTAACACAATGCTCGCAAAAAGGCAGATTTACTGATTTGAGCCCCAAAAGTAGGTTTTTGTTAGAAAGAATCTTCAAACATTATAATGACATGTAACCTAGTTTGAGATGCCACATCATCATTGATTGTTCTCCCTTACTAATTGATAAAATACATGCACTAGCTTCTTGTACTATTTCTCCTTTAAGAAATAACAAATTTTCTGTGATCTTTTCTCCCTTTATGACCATAAGTGTGTCTCTCATAATCTTTATCATCTCATTCTTAATATGGATTATAAACCTAAGATTATCTATTTGTCCTATAAATAATAGATTTTTCTTCAAGCCCATCACATTTTGTACCTCTTGAATGGTATGAACTATACCATCAAACATTTTTATTTTAATAGTACCGATACCAACCATCTTCAAAGCATGATTATCACTCATGTGCATATAACCTCTTGAGATTGATTCATATTTGTAAAACCAATCTCTTCACGATGTCATGTGCCAAGAAACTCTCGAGTCTAGCAACCACACATTACTAAACTTCTTTCTACTTTCAACTATTGTTGTCACATTGTTGTATAAGATATCGCCATCATCATACTTGTAATATTCCCTTGAGTATTTGACAACTCATTATCCCCACTTTTTCTTAAACCAATAATTTCTTTTGAAGTGCCATTTCTTTTCATAGTTGTAGCATTTACTATTTTTCTTACTTCTTGATTTTGATCTACCATAATTCTGACTCCCACTAGGGCAATGCTTCGTTGATCTCCCACATATTGCCATCAAGACTTCTACTTGCTGTGCATTTTCATATTTATCCTTCTTATTTTTACGTTTGCTTTCTTCTTCTAAGATGGCAACAAAAATATCATTGAAGATTAGACTATCCATCAGAATATCATTTATTAGATTGATGATGAGTTGATCATACAAATCAGGTAGACATTGAAGTAAAATCTCAACACGTTCAACTTCTTCTATTTAATGATCCAACATAGTAAGTTGAGAAAATAGAATATTCAAAGTGTTGATATGATTAGTTACCATAATAGATTCCATTACTCAAAGAGGGTAAAGTTTTATCTTTAAGAAGATCTTATTGTGAAGTGACTTTGTCTCATATAATCTTGTGAGAATATCTCAAAGTTCTTTTGTTGTATTCTTTTCTACAACTCTCAATAATAATCTATCAACTAATGCAAATATTGATTGACAATTGCATTACCATTTATCTCATTCCAATTATCATTAGGAATCTTGGTGGATCTTTTTCTTATTGTATCTAAGTAATTATCTTTCCTCAAAATGCCTTAATATTTATTTTCTATAATGAAAAATTGCTCTTATTGAATTTTTCTACTTCAAAATTTTCTACTATTTGTTTCACTTTTATAGTGAATAATAACAAAGAATAATAGAAATAATTTGGTTTAATATACCAAAAAAGTTCTCAGGTAAGTGGATGGGTGCAATACTCTTAAAAACTAGAAACATCGAGCCTCTTATCATCCTTTGATACAACTTTCTTAGATATGCATTAACTTTAAAAGTTACTATCTTAAATCTCCCTCTAATACCATTGTTATAAAAATAGAATCAACAACAATAATTTGAAAATAAAAAATTCAACCTTAAGACAATAAAATAAATAATACAATAAATGAAATACAAGTTAAAAAGGAAATGGGATTGAAATGTTTTTCAAAGTTGGAGGAACCTTATTTTATTGAAGAAAAATCATAAATCCCAAATGAATTTATGATATGGGTTAGGTGATATTTCACCAATCACCTTGATGTTACAACACATGAATTACTCTAATAAAATAAAGAATAATTCATACCATACATTTACAAACTAATATATCATTTATTTATGAGAAGTGCAAGAGGTATCAATATCTGAACTGAGATTATTTTTGTCTTTGAAGACAAGCTATTTTGGTAGTCAATTCAAAAAAAAAAATTGTGTAAATTCTTTCACAAGTATAACATTTATATGTTTTTTCTTGCTATTGGGCAAGCTCATCCGTCTCTAACCAAAGAATTATAAATATTCAATAAAGTAATAACAAAGTTTTTTTACATCATTAGGCACAAAAGAGTTGCCCCTCAATGCACAATATATATATATATATATATAATGCATCTTTTCGATACAACACACTACCACACTACAAGCACACATCATGCACACTTACCTTCTTACACTGTGTACCCTGCATGCATGAAGCCAACACTATACATACATGCACCCACTGTGCAAATGGTATGCACACATGGTATTGGTATGTACTCAAATTTCTCGCCCACTATTATACACATTTTGGGCAATGCCCCCATACTACACAACAAGAGACTCACAACGTGCATCTACTTCATCTCCTTTGCACATTCAAGCATCTTGCACCCACTGCACACATAGTGCACATGCATGCACTGTACAACTACACCCATTTCACATGTGCATACTATTATAGATGTATTCCTCACACACACAAACACACAAACACATACACACAGACACACAGACACACACACACAGACACACACAGACACACACACACACACACCTTCCTCTTCCTCTATCTAAGTTTGGGTTTGATACCATATAAAATATAAATTTCATTCATAAAAAATACTCACTTACAAACAAACAACAATATTGAACCTATAAATATAAACACACACACACACACACACACACCTTTCTCACTATCTGTTATGTTGATTCTAATTATGAATTATATAAAAAAATATTAATAATTTATGAGATCTTACATCCCCATGATGCCCCTACTATATATAACAACTGATGAGTAATTTTAAGAAATATAAAATACAAAATAAAATATATAATATAATATTTGATAATACTACTAATAATAATATCATAGTAAATTTATCCATAAAAACTATCATAGATTATTGTAGAGAAGATTTTTCATGTTAAATATTTGTCACATTATAAATCTAATACTGTAAGCCAATTTAAATATTTTATATTTTATTAAGACATCAAATAAATTATATAAAATTTATAATTTATTTATTGTATTATATTTGATTTTGAGAATAATAAACCAGCGAAATTATAATTAATGAATTAGATTTGAAAGTAAATTTTCTTTTTAAAAATTCATATTTTTTATGATAAGACAAACTTGTATTCATCTATATACTCTCATATACTATATCATAATTAGGTACATATGTAATATGAGTAATGTTTTTAAAAAATATAGAGAACTCAGATATTTTAGTGACATTAGAATTAAGATAGAAAAAAATTATTTAAAATACTACATGACAATTCAACCTTTTTATTACTTAGTTGCTTATATGGATTCTATGGTTAAGATTAAAAGAGTTAAAAAATACTATAAAGTTCATTTTTACTTCAATGAACCAACCAAAAGAATAAAAAGATAAAATTTATGAATAATTTAAAAATTTATCTAGATATTACAAAAATAAATAGTACAGTTGTATTAAGTTTATTCAACTAGATAAACTTAAATGATATTTAAATATGATGCCTAATACCATATTTAAACAATGAGTTGGTTCATTGAATAAGTATGAATTGTTGAAACGCCCAGACACCAATTATTAATTTTTAGTATGAGTAATATACATTTTTTTTTCTATTATTGTGAATATTATTTTAGATATCAAAAGATAACTTCAACCAGATATTATAAAAATTTTGGCATGCCAAAATGATTAGGAAGATGCACGGATAACTCTTCAAGTACTAGAATTAGAAGATGAATTACATAATAAAACTGAAACTTTGAGCTATGTATATCAAAACTAGATAGAATGATAGATGGTGATCATTTTCTAGGATCAGGAGAAGTAGTTAATGTATAATGAACATGATTTTTTTTCTTTCATTTTTTTATTCAGTGTTCAAATAATTTTTAAATTTTATTGTATTTTATTTTTATTTTATTATATTTTATTTTATTGAAATTTTAAAAAATATTATTTCATACTATTTAAAAATTTATTTTTTATAATTACATATATTACATTTTATATTTTGTACAAAAACCTATCACAAATTACCACTCGATGCAAGCTAGTGCTCAACTCAAATCTAAATATCTAACTAACTATAAATGTCCATGATCTTTAAAAAAAATTTAAAGTTTTAAAAAATTCTTCATATAACTCAGTAAGTGAAGAACTACAACCAAATAAACTCACTAAGGGGATCCTAGGAAATTACTAACTATTCTGACTTCTTATGTAATATTTAGTTGGTTAATAATCACATTATTAATGTTTCATATGATTTCTTGTAAGTTGTTGAGTCAATTATTGAGGTCACATCAAAAGTCAAATTAGTACATAGATAGATAAGAGTACTTATTAGAGTACAACCCAAAAATCTAACCCATGTAAGAGTATCAAGCGCATGCTTCCTATTTGACAAAACAATAATTTTTTTAAAGCAAGCCACCTTTTTACTACAAAAATATCTAAGTCCTCCTAGATCTTGTATATGAAAATGTGATGAAGGTACTCAATGAGTTGAGTTGGATGATTTCCAACTCATCATCTTCCATAACCACAATATTATTTACATACACAATGAGCAAAATCATCTTGTAATCAGAGCTTTTCTAGAAAAAAAATATTCCAAAACATACATGTGAAAATAAAATGAGATGACCACGTGAAAATCTCATAAACATACAAAGCTCTCAGTGACTGCTTCATGACATATAATAACTTTTATAATCTGTAAACTATATTTGACTATACTACTCTAAACCTAGGTGGATGCTTTATATACACTTCCTCTTTAAGGTCACCATGAAAAAATATTTTTTATATCTTGGTAGTATATTCTCTATATGTGAGATGCTATCAAAGAAATAAGAATCCATATGGATACTATCTTTGCCACTAAAGATAAAATGTTATAGTAGTCCATACCAAATGGATAATCAAATAGCTTCATTATAAATCTTACCTTAAGGTGATCTACATTTTCCTATCAATATGTTTTCATAGTGAACACCTGCCTACATCCAAAAATAGGCATTCTCACAAATCATGACATTATTTTCTAAATCTCAATAGATAAGAATACATCTATCTATTCTAATATGGTTTGACTTCATCTTAAATGAGATAATACCACAGAAGAAGACTTAGATATCCTAATATTATCAAGATAATTTGTAAAAAAAAAATAAAAAAAGGGAAAAGACATATATACAATAATATCCGTGAGATCTATTGTTGAGTACAACTCCTCTATTCCTTTCAGAGAGTGATTAAAAAGTCAAGACCATAAGGGTTGGCTGCAATCATTTTGATCTTCAATAGACCACTCATCATAATTTAAACTAGAGTAAAGTCATGAGTTATTGTATTGTCTAACCTCGAGAGAAATTTCATCCCATGATGTACCTTGCTCTCTCAAAAGTCACCAAGATCTATACTTATTACATATAATGATTCCATAGAAGTATTATCATAATGTGGATCAATAAGTTTAGAAAGTAGTGGATAAGTGACTCTTTATCCTAGCTGATGGTACAAGTAAAAATATTGAGTAGGAAAAAGTAACAAGTCCACTTGTGTGTCTCTGAACTCTTATTTTTTCTAGATTCACTAAAAAATTACTCATGCTAAAATTTTAACATAATCACTCAATAAAATCCTATCAATCTTAGGTTAAGGATACTTATACCCTATTTACTTATTTAAATATCCAATAAAGAAAATTTTAAGTCCCTAGGTATAAACTTATCCCATCTAGAAATTAGATCATGGATAAAACAAATACTCCTAAAAACTATGCAAGGTAGTCTAAATGATCTCTCTACAAGATACTGATCTAAAAAGGTATGTATTAGACACTCTATGTATCAACTTTTTTGGGTGGTTTGAAATATATATTTTAGTATGATTGCACATATTTATACTTGTATTAATGAGATATTATTAATTTTATATTTTTCAGGATTTTTGATGAATGTTAGTGAAATCATATCTATTTTGATGTAAATTATTAGACTTGATGGATCAAAGGCTTGGATGTGAGAGATAAGAGATAGAAAACCATGATATTTTCCATGTTACAACTTAATTTCACCTTTCACCATCTTATCGAGTAGTTATGACATCTTTTTTCTAGCCATAACTCTATAAAATGAATCATGATATAAACTTCATGATTCTACCACCAAGTTGGCATAAGCTTTCTACTACGTAACACAATCTTCGTGACCCTGACATTATTCTAGAGCCTTGGCAACACTATCTCTAAAATAATTTAGTGGTCATGATATTATTTTCATATCAGAGTATCCAAGTTCCCTGCTGATATAATTAGTTTTGATAAATTCTAGTCCTACAACTTATTCATTATAGAGGAAAAATACTAAGTATTTTGAGTCAACATATTTTTTGCCATGACATTTTATTCTATAGAGTATTGTAGTGTTGCAACTTTATACTCCATGAAGAATTTATCAAGTCCATAGCCATTTCTAGTATTGTGACTTTGGGTTCAAAAGTAATTCTCTCAGTCATGACTATTCCCAATGTCATGACATTTTGTTTTAGAGAGAAATTTTCTTAGTCATGGTTAATTCTAGTACTATGATATTTTGTTCAATAAAAGAGTTACTCGAGTCATAATATTCATCACTACAACAACTTTGGTACTCTAGAGAGATCCAAAGAGACATAAAATTCACGACTTAAAGCTAGTTTCATGATTTTAAACTGAAAGCATCACCTGGATACCCTAAAGTATAAAGCAATACTTTGTAAAAAATAAAAAAAAAAGAGAGGGGACTTGAATTTCGAGCCAAGAGCCATTAGGAAACCCTATATGATACAATTCCAATCTTCACTTAGGAAAAAATTCAAGGTGAATGTGATAATAATTGATTGAGATTTAGGTTTTGATACTTATATTTATTTTTAGGCTTGCATTGGAAATCCTTGATTTTTATGAGATATCTCACAATACATTTCTAATGAAACCTATTAAATGTTAGACTAAATTGTTATCTAGGGTTGAGTTATGAACTTATGATATTATGATACACTATTATTGAATAATTAATATTTGTGTTAATATGTATAGTGGAATGTAAATGAATATTAATAAATTAAAATTATTATGTGTTAATCATAGTGGATGGTGACATATATGTGACATGACATAATCACACCAGTGTGATTTGAAGGTAATGATAACCCTTTTTAATCTTAATGCATGAGATAAATTGTTGCAAAAATTTAAGGTTGAGGTAAATTTATTTATTGCAAGTATGATGCTCATGAAGCCAAAAAAAAAATCAAAATTTTTATCAATCTATTATGCATATTCTAAAAGAACTAACCTCGAGTAATATGAGAGTTAAATAGAATGTCTAATCTAAGAATTTTACTAAAGTTTGAGTGTCATGAGTCTACTATTGTAACTAGTGACAGGTATGTCATGAGGCAAATGCAAGATAAGGCGAACCATTGGTGATGACGACCCTATGAGTTAAATTCTATTATATGATTTTTACTAGTGAGATTCATAAGAAGAAATATATTAATTATCACAAGTATAACTAGGATATTTATATAGCTAAAAGTACAAATATTTATTACCACATTATCTTGCATCCACATTAAAGGTCGGATAATAAAAATGCATATTCAAAATAATAATCAATGATAGTTGACAATTTGTCCAAAATGAGTAGATATGCAAATGACCTATGAACAGGATAACATATTACTTCAGTAGTGAAATACTAATGGGATAGTTAGGAGGGTATTATCCATAGTAGTGATAGTCCAAAAATGATGACTACCTTATATGCCAAAAGAATAATTGGTCAAGTTCACACTAATCTATATTTCATTCAATAATTAAATATAATATTAATATAATACTAGAAAAATATCATAACACACATGGAAGCGAACAAACCCTAGTGTCTAAATATCTTCTTAAAAACACAAGTTTATTAACTTCACTCGAACATTAATTGATTCACTATAGATTGTTCATACTCAAAATCAATCTTTATGAGATTGATATCTGAACTTACATCCATTTTATTACTTGTATGACTCATATACTTTCGAAAAATTTGAAGTCTTTGCCACTATTGTTGGGAATGAACAAGTTTATGGTGCCGTTGTTAGGGATCGAACAATATTATAATACCATTGACATAGATCAAATAAGTTTTTGATATCATTACCAAGGATTGATAGTTTAATTGTAGTTTGATTAGTCAACTTGAGTTGACATAAATATCCTTATAAAATAATAGTTCTATTTCTACTTGATTAAATATATTTATTATTTAACATTTATTTTATGTATACTTTTTGTTTGTTTTTTTCTTTAATAGTTACCACACTTACATGAGTAGAAGTTCTAGGACTAAGCTGATACATCTAAACATAGAAATAGAGAAAGAATTGTAAGAGTACTACCAAGACAGAGAGAGCCTAGAGAGATGACATACTCTAATCAAATATGTTAAATAGAAGAAACAAACTCACTGCAAAATAGCACGTGTTAATTCAGACCAGGCTATAAATTCCATCCATACTATCATGCTTTTCTCGTGAAGCCAAGAAAGACTAATGAAGCAGAAGATGAGCGAAATAAACTTAATGTAGATAAAATTGGATGACTAGAGAAATACTAAAGAATGAGAAGACCATCGATGATGTTGCAGGTAATATCAATAAGAATCTATGGGGAAGCATGTTCATAGATCTCTGAATCAAAATATAATTATAAAAGTAGAAAGCTACTATATGCAATAAAGGAGAACATGGATAGAAGAAAGTCATGACTGTACAAATGGAAAAAGAAAAAGCCACAACATTAATGAAGCCCAACAATGGAGAAATAGTGAATTATTCTAATGTCATGACTATGGAGTTATAGGAAGCAAATATCAATATCATGACTTCACAAATAGTCACAGAGATGGAGGCAAAATCCATCACTAAAATCAAAGGTGTGCCTAAAATCAAAGCCATGAAAATCATGATATTCTATCTAGAGTCATGGATGACTCCAGATGGATTAATCCTGAAGATTCTACCTAGTCATCTCCATTATGTTTTCTTGGGGGAAAACAAGACAAGTCCAATCATCAATTCAGCATCCTTGACTAAAGAGATAGAAGATAACATGTTAAAAATGATAAAGAAAAATGCTGAAATGATTGGTTAGATGCTTGAAGACATATGAGAATCAACCCATCAATATGAATGCACAAGATGCCCCATAAAAGATGGTGCAAGACCAACAATCAAATATGAATGGAAGCTGAACCCAATGATGAATAATTTTAAAAAGATCATGAAGTAGCCCTTTGTGGGGATCATATATGCAATATCAGATAAACTATGAGTTAGTCAGATCCATGTTGTAGCAAAAAAGAGAGGTGTAACAATGATGAAAATCTCAAATAATGAAGAAATCTCAACATGTATAACCATAAGATGATGCATATGTAGATTACAAAAAATTGAACAATGAAACAAGGAAAGTATACTACCTATTACCTTTCATTGATCAAATGCTTGACAGAATCTCAAGATAGACCATCTATTGTTTTCTTGATTATTATTCAGGATACAACTAAATTTTGATTGACAGAATAAACCAAGAAAGGATAAATTTCACTTACTTTTATGAAACCTTTATATTTTAGAGAATATCATTTGGTCTTTGCAATGCTCTGACTACTTTTTAGAGATGCATAAACATAAAATTTGTCGACCCCAATGAGAAAATCATGGAAGCATTCATATATGACTTTTTTGTGTATGAAGATTCTTTTTGGATAATGTTTGCAAAACTTGGAAGTTATTTTGAATCGATGCAAAAAGAAAAAAAATTGTTCTTAATTGAGAGAAATATTATTTCATGCTAAAGAAAGAGATTATACTGGTATATTTAGTTTATGCTAGAGGATTGAAGGCAAATAATAAGATTTTTTTTGTAATACAAAAATTTCCTCACCATATAACTATCAAGGGGCGGATAACTTTCTTTTGCATGTTAGATTCAATTGGAGATTCATCAATAACTTCTCGAAGACAACTAAACCTTTATGCAGATTATTAGAGAAGAAAGTGATTTTCAAGTTTAATTAAAAATGTGTTAATACTTTTAATGTTGAAAGGAAAATTGATAGAAAGTCTAATATTGATGGCACCACAATGGGGTGTGCCATTTGTAATTATATGCAAAATGCAATACAAGCACATATGCACTTGGAGTTGTACTAGGTTGGAAAAATCGATGAAAAGAGAAATAAATTGTTCTTAATTAAGGAAAATATTAATTCATGCTAAAGAAAGAGATTATACTGGTACATTTAGTTTCTGCTAGAGGATTGAAGGTGGATAATAAGAAAATTTTTGTAATACAAAAACTTCCTCACCATATAACTATCAAGAGGCTGATAACTTTCTTTTGCATGTTAGATTCTATTGGAGATTCATCAATAACTTCTTGAAGATAGCTAAACCATTATGCAGATTATTAGAGAAGAAAGTGATTTTCAAGTTTAATGAAGAATGTGTTAATACTTTTGAAAAGTTGAAAGAAAAATTTATAGAAAGTCTAATTTTGATGGCACCACAATGTGGCGAGCCATTTGTAATTATATGCTATACAAGCACATATGCACTTGGAGTTGTACTGGTTGGAAAAGTGACGATGTCTTTAGAGTCATTTCCTATTCTAGTCAGGCATTGAATGAAATCTAAGTAAATTATATAATTACTAAAAAAGAGATGCCATTTATAATATTTGCTCGTGACAAATTATGACCATACATTCTTGAGAAAAAGGTAGTGATTTTACATATCATATTGTAATGTGGTATTTAATGGTGAAAAATGAAGTGAAAACAAGACTAATAAGATGGATTCTTTTACTCAAAGAATTTGATGTAGAAATATGAGACATGAAGGTGAGTAGTGGTGTGGTGACAAATCATTTATCTCAATTGGAATCTGAAAAAACCTATAAAGGAGGAGTTGAAATCTTAGAAAATTTCTTGGATGAGCATATATTGATGTTAAATACCCATTTTCCCTGGCATGCTAGTTTTCTTAATTACCTAGCCCGTGATATTCTTCTATCATTTCTCACATCATAATAAAAGAGAAAATTCTTGCATGATATTCTACACTATCTATGTGATGATTCACTACTTTTTAGAAGATGTGAATAACAAATCATAATGAGATGTATAATAGAGGATGAACAAATGGAGATTATCCTTATCTGCCACTACTCTTCACCTTATGGACAACATTTTGGAGGTAACAAAATGGTCCAAAAGGCATTGCAATCATATTTGTTTTGGCTACCATTGTTTAGAGATTATCAAAATCTAGTAATACATAATGTTTGATGCCAAACATTATGAAACATAATGTTTGATGCCAAACATTATGAAACATAATGAGATGTCACTCAATAATATCCTCGAAGTAAAAATATTTGATGTATGGGAAATATATTTTATGAGACTATTTTTTGTATCATTTAGCAAGGAATATATACCATTAGTAGTAGATTATATATCTAAATGGGTTGAGCAATAGCAATATATAAGAATGATTCAAAGATATTTGAGCTTCTTATGAAGTCATATTTTTATATGGTTTAGCATACCATGATGTAATGTAAGTGATGAATAAAATTATTTTTCTAATAGATTAATTGGGTTCTACTTGCCTAAGCACGAGACTAGGCATATAAGGGAACTTCCATATCACCCCAAAACAAATGAATGAGTAGAAATATCAGATAGGAATATTAACACCGTGTAGGAAAAGACAATTAATCTAACAAAGAAACATTGGCTACTAAAGTTAGAAGAAGCATCATTCACTTAGAATGACATTCAAATTTCAACTAGGGATGTCTCATTATAGACATGTTTTTAGAAAAGCATATCATTTATCAGTTGAAATCAAATATTAAGCATGATGGGCAATAAAATAAATAAATTTTAAAATGGAAGATTAAAAAGAAAAAAATAATTTTTTAGATGAGCAAATTAGAAGAATTATGAAATAAATCTTATGATAATTCTCAAATATATACAAAAAACAAATAATAACATGAAAAGAATCTATAAAGGAAAGAATTCAAATTAGAAAAAAAATTTATTGTTCAACTCCAATCTCAAGTTGTTTGCAGGAAAGTTGAAGTCATGGTGGTATGAACCAATTACAATCACCATAATGACTCCATATGGGGCACTGATAATAAAATCAGAAAATGAAATTGAATTTAAGGTAAATGAGAAAAGATTAAAGTTTTATAAGGGAGAACTACTAGATGTTAAAATGGTGAAAGAAATAAAAGAAGTCAAGACTAATATGATCTAGAGAGAAATTTTATATGTCATGACTTCACAATTAGTTACAACATTACCAAAAGAGATCATAGGAAATAATACCTCGGTTTCTTACAAAGTCACATCATTCATGGAAGAATAGCCTAAAGAAAAGGCTAAGTCATATTAACTTGTTTGAATGTAAATTGTTGTACTTGGATTTGTTTATTATTGTAGACCCTTTTCTCTTTTAATTTTTTTAGCTTTCTTTTCTGAGCTAATAATTTGGAACTTTGCATTAATATTATTTGAACAAACAATGAAAATCTGAAAAAAATGAGGAAAGAAGGGCAAGCATAATCTCAAAGGGAGAGATCAATGGCAGCAAAGTTAGGTACATTAAAACTCGGAACATGTGGTTTTGATAAACTGTAGTCTATAGAGCAATGTCATAATTGGGAAAATGAAAGCCATAGTGAAATTAAAAATTGTTGCTCTCAATAAAGATCTTTTGATAGATAAAGCCATGACTTTAGATATAGCTATGACTTTAGACAAAGCCATGACTTTAGATATAACCATGACTTTAGACAAAGCCATGGCTTTGGATGGGAAACCACAAATAAATTTAGAAAACCCAGATGGACTAATTTAAAAGGAGCTACTCAATCACCTTAGTTATGCTTTTTTGGGGGAAAACAAGGCAAAACTCAATACTATTTCGACAATCCTGACTAAAAATATGGAAAACTAAGATGTGAATTTCATAGAAAAAATGAAACTACTCTTGCTTGGTCACTAGACAATATCAAGGGGATAAATTCATCAATATGTATGCACAAATCCATATGGAGTAAGATGTAAGGCCAATTATCAATCCTTTGTGACAACTAAACCCCATTATGAATGAAGTAGTAAACAAGAAGATTATAAAATAGTTAAACATGGATATTATTTATGTAATATATGATAGTCCATGAGTAAGCCCCATTTACCTTGTGCTGAAAAAGGTGGGAAATAATATTGAACATAGATGAAGGTGGAGAGATTTACATGTGAGCAAGAATTAGATAGAGACTACCTATTTATTATCAGAAGATAAATAAAAGAATAAGGAAAGATCACTACCCCCTCTCATTTATGGATCAAATATTGGATAGGTTTTCTTTCCATTCTTATTATTGTTTTCTAGATGGTTATTTAGGGCTACAATTAAATCATGATTGATTCTATAGACCAAGAGAAAACAACATTTACTTGCTCATACTAAACCTTTACTTTTAGAAGGATTCCATTTGGATTGTGTTATGCACCCACAACTTTTCAAAGATGCATGAAAGTAATTTTTGGCAATCTTAATGAAAAAAAATCATGTAGCTATTCATGGATGATGTATCAATATATAAAAATTATTTTGAAGAATATTTGCATAATTTAGAAGTTTTGTTAAACAAATGCAAAAAAAACAAATGTTGTCTTAAACTGGGAAAAGCATCATTTCATAGTTAAAGAGAGAATATTATTAGGGCATTTAGTAGCATCTAGGGGGTTGGAAGTTGATGATGCAAAAATATCTATAATCAAAAGTTTTTCACACCCTACTACCTTAAAAGGGATTAGAAGCTTTCTTGGGCATGTGAGTTTTTATAAATGATTTATCTACAACTTTTCAAAAATTGCTAAATTTTTATATAAAATGTCAGAGAAAGAAATCATCTTTGACTTTGATCAAGAATGTATAAAAATATTAGAAGAGCTCAAAAATCTAGTTGAAAGTTCAATTTTGATTTCACCATGAAGCGAGGAGTCATTCCTCATTATGTGCATTGCACGTGCACATACATTGGAAGCTATATTAGCATAGAAGTATGATAGAATTTTTATAGCAATCTACTATGAAAGTCATATGTTAAATGAAGCCCAATTGAATTATATAAAAATAGAAAAGGAATTATTGGTGGTGATTTTCTTTTATGAAAATTTTCAAGCATACATCCTTGGAGAAAAAGTAATCATCTATACGGATCATACAACAATGTAATATTTGATGATGAAAAAGGAGATAGGACCTAAACTGATATGATGGATATTACTTCTCTAATAATTTGATCTTAAAATTAGAGATAAAAAGGAAAACAATAATATGATAACTAATCATTTATGATTTTAGAACATGGAGATGATAATACAAAAATGGCAGAAATTTTTGAATCTTTTTTATGAGAAAATTCTAACAGTAGAGACTACTTTTATGGTATGTTGATTTTAAAAATTTATTTAGCATGTGGTTTGCTCCCTCCATCTTTCACTTAACAAAAAAATTTTGTATGATGTAAAATAATCCCCATGGGTGGGTAACACAAAATTATTCTTAAATGCCATTTAATACTATATGAAGGGCAATTTGGGGGGAATAAAATTGCTTAAAACGTATTGTAATCTAGTTTTTGTTGGCTAATATTTTTTTGTGATTGTCAAAACATGATAAAAAGTTGTGATAGATACCAATGATGGGGGAGAAATGAAAAATCATTAAATATTATTTTATAAGTGGAAATCATTTATGTACGAGGTATAGTATTCATGAGTATTTTTCTGGTATATTGTGTAAAATAATAATATATCATATTGGTAGCTAACTATATATCAAAAAATGTGGAGGCAACAATAGTGCATAAAAATGATGCGAGAACCATTTTGGAATTCTTGCACAAAAATATTGTCACTCAATTTGGAGCACCATGATATATCATAAGTGATAGGGGAAGCCACTTTTACAATATGATGGTTGATGCATAATTAAGAAAATATGGAACTAAACATAAGAAGAGACTCACATATCATCTGCAAACAAATAGGCAAAAAGTAGTCTCCCTTCTAGCTTTCAAGACATTGTTGGTAATGTCCTCCTTTTAGCTTGTTTTTAGCAAGTCTTATTATTTAACCATTGAAAATAATTCATGATGGGCAATCAAAAAGATGAATTATGATTTGAAAGATAATAATGAAAGATGAACCTTACAAATGAGTGAATTAGAAGAGTTGATAAACAAAGCATATAATAGCTCACACATTTTAAAAGATAAGCCAAACCAATGGCTTGACAATAATTTTCAAAAGAAATATTTCAAGCTTAGATAAAAGATATTAATATTCAATTCATGGTTGAAGTTGTTTTCCAGAAAGTTGAAATCTAGATGGAGTGGCCCATTTGAAATAATATCGATGGAACCTTATGGAGATGTGACTGTGATGTCAAAATGTGAAAGATAATTAAAGGTGAATAGACACAAGATGAAACATTAAAAGGCTGAGATAGATTTTATGAAAGAGAAAATCAAAGATAAAGTCATAACTATGCATAATCTCATGAATTTGGGCTTCCAAAATGAAAATAGCCAAGAATAAATAGAAGATAAAGCTATAGATATGCCCAACTTCATGACTTCAGTACTACATAATTAAAAGGGCTAAGGAGAGCTTAAAAACAAAGTTATAGTTGTGCCCAGCATAATGACTTTGATGTTACAAAATGAATCAGTCTATTATTAGAAGCTTAAAACAAAATCATAGCTTTGTACAATGTCATGACTTTGGAGTGACATGAAGATAAGGGCAGTGAAATATTACAACACTAAGCTTTGGCTATTCGTAGCACAATGACTTTGGAACTATAGAAGGAAAAACAAAAATATAAGCTTGAAGATAAATTCATGGCAGTACCTAACACTATGACTTTGGGTATTCAATAGGAAAATGGATTGGAGTGGGTAAATAGAAGCCAAAAAATTTATTAATGCTACGACATCAATTGAGGAGACAACATTTGAGATGTGTGTAGCAGAAGAATATTTGGATGAAGAGACTAAAAATAAGGAAGTAAATCAATATACTAAAAAGATTGCTTGAACTACAAAGATTTCTAATAGATGAGATGACATTTTGAAGGTCTAATTATGAATATTAAACATAACATTGTTTGGGAGGAAAACCAACAACTTTTTTTAATGCATATGTGATGTAACACATACCCATATCTATCATATAAATAAATGCACATGCCTAATAACCCACAACTATATTCATATAACTCAAATTTAGCTCTGATTATAGATAAATCTGCTTGAAGTTGTTCCACTAATATTAAATCCCATGAAATTCAAATATGGTCATAAGAATTTATTATGTTTCTGTCTATTTATTTTTATTATGAGAAAAGTTATTGCTTGGGTATGAGAACTTATTTTAGTATGAGAATTTATTTGGTAATTAATTTACTAAATTTTTTGGCATATTTTGGTGGTTGAGAATTATGTGTGTGCATGTAGAAATGAGGTTGATTTATGTTAATTTCGGAATTTTTAGTGTTTAGAAGAACTTTAATGAATAGTTGTGAAATTAATGAAAATTTGTAGGTATTTAGCAGATGAGATGGTTTTGGTGTCCATTATTGATCAAAACTCTATCAAAAATATTCATTAAAAAATCTTGTATGCCAAGACCATACCCTCTTGTTAGTATAATCTTTCTAATGTGTGATACTTTTCAATGACTGTAATATTATTATGGAGTAACATCTATATTAAACTTGTAAAATTTTAATGGTTATTATATTATTCTTTGTTGCAATAACCAAATGACCCTCTAGTGCTAAAGGTAATGACTAATTTTATAAGGCTATAATTAGAGCTATCAAATGGGCCGTGTCATACTAGCATGGTCCATTTTTTCAAGGCACAACCATGCCACCTTGCTGTTCCATGCACGACATGGTTAAAATCCCTTGTCATGCCAGACACAACATGGTTGCACGATCCACCGACTCATCATTCGGCCATGCCCACCATGCCGAACTTTGAAGATGATGGATGCATAAGTCGTGCATCTTTGCTGTTATCGGTTACTCAACGGTGGCACGAACATGATCGCTGAATGGTCATCAACTTTTGGGCCAGCCAATTACAATTGGTCACGTGACTGATTATTTTAAAAAATGGACAACCCCATGATGGGATGGTTGAATTTTTATTTAAACAAAAAATAATTGCCCGAATGATCGCCAAATGGGGACCCTATTAGGTGGTCATCCAGGCCAGTTCACCATGACGTCAGCCTAAGTACATGAGTTGTGTCCTGCCTATCATGAGACATAGCTCATGCCAGCTCAGCACAACACAAATCATGCCATGGGGTAGCCCAGCATAGCACAAATCGTGCAATGGGGCAGCCCAGCCCAACCCAATGCATGGTTCTGGATCATGTCATGATGGGCCAAGCATTACTGAACTGGGCCAAATCAAGGGTCATGCCCAGGCCACCCAACACATTTGATACATCTAGATATAATTTTATCTTTATTTTGCTTGGTGGTCTCAAGTTAGAGTCAAAATTTTATCATAAAGCCACATCTTTTGGGTCACTAAATATTATAACGAATATTACTTGAGAATAGCTATTTCTAAATTCATGACTCTTATCATTAAAGGAAACCATTGACACAACTTGTACGTGCAAGTTAGGTGCAAGCACCATGACTACTTTTCAATGGTGGAACTATATACTTATCAAGAAGGATGAATGGTTGATGTCATAGTGCTATGTTAGTCTACGGACTATAAATAATGATGGTATGAAGTCATAGTCATTTCATAGTATAGTGAATTTATGTTAGAAAGAAAGTATGCATAAGTCATGGTTATTGATAGTTCCATGATCACGTATTACAGAAATATCAAGATGTCAAATAGAGTCATGACTATGTTATAAAATCATGATCTCAAGCTAAAGAGATAAATGTCAAAGTAGAAACTTCCATTGCAAAGTCATGACTTTTTATTCAAAGTAATACACGGTTGCCCGAGTATAAAAGAAAAATTAGAGAATTTTCGAAAAAAAATCTTTATTTTTTTACTCCCCCCTCATAAAATAAGAAAAAGTCATGGAAACTAGAACAATACAAGCAAGTGATGCATACTAATGTCAATCCCTATAGTTGAGGATTACGACTCTCAAACCCTCCTTTAGGGATAAATCTGAGAATTTATATTAAATTTACATGGTTTTGTATTCATGTTATTTGGATTCTATGATGTAAAGGTTTGGAATTATTGATACAATATTGATTTGTTTATATTTTATGTTTATGGATATTGATTGATGGTTATTAAATAGAACTAAATTAGGATTTTAACTAATGATAAATTTGTGTGAGATTGACATAGTAGATAGTAAAAAGTAAGCCACGAGACTCACTTGTGCATTTAATAGGAAGGTGGTGATAACACTTACAATTACAAATCATGACATGAACCTATATGTTGAAACCCAAAGGTTGGGTATGTTAATCATCATCAGTATGGTGCTTGTGAAGTTGAGAGTATAAATATGTTTACATGTCAATCTATTATACATATCTTTGAGGGATTAGTTCTTGATTAATATGGTTATTCTCCTAAGAGATTCACCTTTAATATGCGAGTCACATTGTCATCGAAGAGAATAGTAATAAGCAATTCTCAAGACAAGCATGAGTATGTAACTTGCAAGGTCTTGACAGCCCTTGCTCGTTTATTTTACTCATATGATTCTTACCAGTGAAACTTGAAGGAAACATACATTAATTGTGGGAGTATAGTGCTTATGATGATTAAATTGCAAATGTTTAAAAACTATGTCAATCACTAGTCTTAATACAATAGATTTTGATGAATAAGAATAAGTATATGAAACAACCATCAAGGGTAGTTGGTGAAGTTGCCTAACTAGTATGAGATTGTGAATGATCTTAATGTAGCTATGAAGTATTGTATCGATGGTGATATACTAAGGGGATAACTAAAAGAGACCATCTTTGAGAGAGACTTAATGACGATGAGCACCTTGTATACTGATAGGGAAAAGGATCATTTACACAACACTCGAGCCTTCATTTTGTGTCCAATATAAAATATATTGAATAATTTATGACTTCACATAAATTAGGTAATTAGAACCTCGACCTAAGGTTGATTAAAATTTTAGTATCTCTTCTATTGAGAATGAGTTGTCTCTAGTTGGACAACTAAATTACTATTACAATTCCTATGGGATCAATATTTGAATTTATATATGTTATATTACTTGTATGACTCATATATTTGTAGATTTTAATTAATAGGAAAACTTTGTTAATAAGCCTTTTGGGACATCATCACCTAACCAATTAAATTAGACAAAGTAATAAAGTCTTAACACTCACCAATCACCATTTACCATAATAATATATACAAACTTACTAATAATAAAACTCAAATTTCAGTTCTACATAAATATTACATTCATCATTATCCAATCCATAATAAAATCCAAATATAAAATTTATTCATTAAGTATCCATCACCCAATCAAATATAATAATTATAGACCTCAATTTAGCCTAATATTTTGGAAAAATTCATATGAGATAGTTAGAGATACATACTATTAAATTTTAGGTTCTTAATGATAGTCCTCAAGAGTATCTAATAACCAAATTCTAAATCCACAATACTCAATCATATGTCTTGGATTTGCCCCTAGGGTAGGTCAAAATTTTTGCCCCCTAAGTTTGGGTGAATTTGGGCTCCTAAAATCCTAGCTTTTCATATTTTCTCTCATGCCCTTAAATTTTTCTTATGAAATTCATATTTTTCTCTTTTATACTTGAATGGATGAGTGCGAAATTTAAGTTGAAAATCATGATATTTACGAATGAGTTATGGTTTTTATCTCTTTCTAGCTATAGAATACCGCAACATTAAGAATATCATGGCTATATATTTTTTTATGGTACTAGGAATGGATATAGCTTATGTATTTCATCTCTATGACTCAATATTATGGTACAAGAAATTGGCCATAACTTCGGTCTTTTCTCAAGAGAAGTGAGTCACAACCCTAAAATTTGTCATGACTTGATTATTGCTCTCTAGAACTTTATATAGCTAAAAGATATAGTATTGAGAATAACAACATAGCTATTACCTTAGACTTGATGGCCTTGTAATGAGAAAGTAATGATGCTAGATGCTTCTTGTGGCTTTGAGAATCAGTGGGGTACTTGGTTGCTACAATAAAAAAGTAATATTATAGTCATAAAAAATATTATGAGCTAGTATGACTATGACTCGAAAAAAATTTCACAACCAAAAAATATATATTACATAGTGATATGATTGTGTCAACATGGTAGTAAAGTCATGGAGCACAAAGCTTGCCACAACTATTTGTGTAGAACTTTGGTTAAGAATAGATACTAAAACTATCTTAATATTCAATGAGTATAACAAAGTCAACATAATAAATATTATAACTTTACATGTCAATCTCCACGAAATCTCCATTTCACACAAAAATCATACAATTTCACCAATATTCATTATAATCTATCAAATAATAATATTTTAGTAAAATTGTCTATTTTAAAGTTCACTTCTATATAAATATATTGTGAATATTTATTAAAAAGCTAGTTTAATTGATATTTGTCATACTGAACATACTCAAGAGAGATTGTTTATTAGTAGTAATATTCTTGCCACCATGACTATTAGTTCTAGGGAGTAATTACCTCAGTCATGGTATTTTTTTCCATTGTGATGTTGAGTTATAAAGAAGAATTACTTAAGTCTTAACACTCTTTGCCACCACAACTTTTGTACTCTAGAGGAGATTCAAAGAAATGGAAATTATAATTTCAACCTAAAGTCATGACTTCTAGCTTAAAAAGCCTCATAATAACTTGATGGGACCTCGATGTATAAAAGGGGGGACTTAAAGTTTTTTTTTCAAAAGGAGTTGATTCGAAATTCAAGGCCAAGAACTTGTAAAACCCTAGGAAACTTGAATTCCAACTCTTACTTAGGGACGAATCCAATATGAATTTAAGCAAGGATTGATTATGAATAAGATTAGAAACTTACATCCTCATGCTGGTTATCATTGGTAACTCTTAATTTGATGAGATTAACTATAAAATATCTCAAATGAATTCTTCCTTAATATTAGGCTAAATAAGGATCTATGATTTGTTTATTGTATTTGTGTATAATGATTTTGATTGTATAATGTTCTACTTCTATCTATGGTAATGTTATGTTCGGAATGTCGATGGGTGTGGATGTTATTTAAAACATAGATTTTAGGTTCCACTCAAATATAGATTTATACATATTGATCATTACAGATAATGACATGTAAGTCATAAAAGACACTCACGAGATTCTACCCGAATAAATTAACAACCCTTCTACTCTTATCTCATAAGATAACCCTATGTATGGACACCATGAGGTTATATAAGTTTAATTGATGTAAATATGGCACTCATGAAGCTAAAAGTATAAATGAATTTATAACTAATCCATTATGTATATTCTAGAAGAATTGACTTTAAGATGATGATAGAATTATATAAAATGTCTAACCTATACGGTTTACCATAGTGTGTGAGTCGTGTGTTGACGTACTAGTTAGTGGCAAGTAGTCATGAGACATATATAAGTGGAGGGATTCCATAAGGTGGTAATAGCCTTTTAACCTAGTTTCTCCTTTATGATTTCTACATATAAAATCAATAGAAAGATATATGTTAATTATTATGAGTATGGTACTAATAAAGTTGAAAGTATAAGTGTAATTATTACTACATTACTTCATGTCTTTTATGATATTAAAATTAAATTATAGAAATGAATACTCAAAATAGTCAGCAAGGGTATTTGATGTATTCTTTAAAAAGAGTATATGTGTGGATGACTCATGAATAAAATAAGTATGGTTTCGGTGGTAAAATACCAAAGACACAACTACAAGGAGACCAACCTTGGTAGTAATAGTCTAAGGTTGATAACCACTTCATACACCCAAGAGGGCACTAGGTCAATTTTATATCTATCTACCCTTCATCCAATAATCGATATTAGCATTTCCAAAATAATATAAAATTTTATTATACATAAGAAAGTAAGACAATTATAGAGTCTAAATATATTTTCTAGACCTAAGTTTATCTATTCTACTCGAGTAGTTATTAGTTCACTATTTATTGGTCAAACTACTCACATAATTCCTTTTAGATCAATATCTGAACTTACATCCTCTTTAGTATTTGTATGAACAATATATTTATTGATCTCTATTAGACGAAATCAACCACTCAATAAGATTTTGAGACTATGTCACAAATGATAAGTTTTAATATTATAACAAATTCTCAACAATCAGCTTATAGATAATCAACAAAAATGTACTATGCACCATTATCTATATCTAAAATATTTATCTTCTTATTAAATTGATTCTCCACCAGAACTTTGAGCTCCTTTAACTTTTCCAACACATTAGTTTTCTCTTGAATGAAGTAAACTCATATATGCATAGAGGAATTATCAATAAACAATACATAATATCTTGATTTCTCAAGTGATGCCTCTAGTGTTTCTCTAAACAAGGCACTTTGAATCAAAATTGGTACTATCATTGATAAAATGGTTGTTGATTTGAATTTTACCTTTTCTACTCTCCATATAAGATATCCTCATAAAATTCATACACTTCTAAACAATTTGGTCTTCCTTACAACATTTTATTCTAGGATACCATCTCCAGACCCTTCTCACTGATGTGCTCTAGCCTTTGATACTACCACATGGTTATATGTTGTGATACCATGTTTCCAGGTAATGACATTGAATTATTATTTCTACTTATAATCATTGATCCAATTCTGACGAGGAGTCATGTGATATAAAATATTTATATCAATGAACTAGGTGTCCTTATCAATATGAGTTATATTCGTCTATAATGTTGGGTCATGAGTGGAAAAAATTTGTGACCCGAGTTGTCTTGTTTTCACTTTTCTAGTAGTCTCTCTTGTAATGCCCACCTTTACCACACTTATAGCATTTTAGTTGTAACTTATCAACAACACTCTTTGATCTTCCACTTTTCTTGAATTTTTTTATAGATCCATGTGGGCTTCTTTTTTAGTTCTCCCCTAATAAAAAATAAAACTCGAGTATTTCTTCATACTCTACCTCTTTATATCATTAGAAAATAGTATTAAAACTATTGTTTCATATAATAACTTGGTTATACCACTACCAATAATGATAACCAATTTATCTTATAGCTAGAAGATGATAACTTGCTGATCAATGTGTGTAACTTATGTAAGCGTGAAGAAAAATAATTAGCCTCCATGTGCAAGATGTATAGTTGTTTCTTCATAAATAATTTATTGACTAATGACTTTCTCTAAAAGAGCATTTTAAGTTTCTTCGAATCTTTGATTTCAGACTAGTAATTTCTATAAACATGCATATTCTCTATCTTTAGTTTCCAAAGTTTGAAACACTTCCCCGAAAACTTATCTATCTCAATAGAAAAAATAAAAAAAAAATAAAATAAAAAAAATAAAAAAAATAAAAAAAATAAAAAAAATAAAAAAAATAAAAAAAAATAAAAAAAAATAAAAAAAAAACATAAAGAAAACCCTATATATCATTGAACTTTCCATTCTCAGATTCACACTCCACATATCTTCTAAACCCTAGATCTGATAACAATCAAGGCTCTACAACCAAACCATGAATTTGATACCAAATCTAATGAATCTAAGATACATGATTTAACATTCCTCCTATACCAAATATAAGTATCTATGATTGTGATTTATAATCTCAGGAAGGGAACAGAGAACTCTCAAAGATAAAACACACAACACACAAGAAAGGATACAAAAAAAATAGAAGATAAAATTTCACAATCATATTTCTTAAAAAAGTTTACAAATCAGCAGAAAACTTCTTTAAAAGTTAAGACCTAAATCATGATATCATATGCTTATTGTAACTTTATTTATTCATGTATTGACACTAGAGAATATGGTTGTGACTTGAATCATTAAGTTTTCTAGTCAGAATAACACTTAATAGGTCATGACTTCATTCATTCATGTCGTGACATCAAAGAACAATGTCATGACTTGAGTTCTTATGACTTCCAGTCACAATAACATAAAACAAGTTGTGACTCCATTCAAGTCATAACTTCTCAATTAAAGTCATGATGCTGAACACAAAGTCTTCCTCTCACAATAATACAAAACAAGTTACAGCTTAGTATTGGTGGAGACTTCACAATTCAAGTTGCAATACCAAATATATATTATAGCTTCAAAAGTAATAGTAAATCCAAATTATTCTACATGGAATTAGTTGTAACAATAATTGTTTCCAACATGAAACTCTATATTTAGTTAAAATTCAATGAAAAAATTTATTTCAAAATTATGAATTCAAAGATACTTCCTTTGATGAACACAATATAAAATGGTGACATACAATATTTTTGATGTGTTGCATAAGAATTCATTATGGAATTAAATTTAAAATGCATTCAAGTTGACCATGATGACGTCTAACAAGGATACATATAGGTTAGATTAGCTAGCTTATTCTAATTTTTAGCTCTTATTTGGTTGTCCATGCACATGCATCTCCGTGTTACTCACTAGTTATGCCATCACTTTTCATACACAACAATGAAGAAGCTAATACATGGATATTGAAATCATTTTAACTATATTATAAGGTAGTAGTAATTATTGGATTTAATCATGTGACTCTAAAAAAGATAGAATATTTGCTTATATGATTTAAAATATGAATAACGAGGGAGCTAACAATGATAAATTTGAGATGCAAAGAGAAAGATTGTATGCCTCAAATAATTATGAAATTTTTTCATGGGCCTACCTAAGATGGGTAAACCGGTTATTTATTCTTGGTATGATATTTTAAGTTTTGGTTTGGTTTTTACATAAATTTAATTATCAATATGTCGTATGATATTTTTAATTATTGCATATGTTATGTTATATTTTGGGTACTAATAATTTTTTTTATGTTTTCCTTAGAGCTGCTGGTACATGATGAACTAAGAATACTTTATAATTACCTTAATGCGAAAACATATTTTGCTAATTTTCTCTTACCCATCGTATATGCACTTTGAAAATAAAATGAATTCTTTTTCTACTTTCTTTGCGCATTAATGCAAAAGCAAAAAAAAAAAAAATTCATGAAACATAAGTTTTTTTAGGAAAGACTGCATTTCACATTTTGCTTATGTTCTTTTTTTGGTGGCTTCATTTTTGCTATTGTATCAACGTTACAATAATATTAAAATAAAGAGGGTACAATTTGAAGGCTTATGCTACTAGGTTGCTAAGAACACTCAAATTTGAAGACACAAAACACCCAAATCTCAAAATTATCACCTATACTTCACATCATAATTAACATGAAGATACTTAGGGTTATGTCTTAAATTGAATTTAACTTTTCCACTAATTTCATATATATAAGATAAAATATTCATTTAAAACATAACATTTTTGGGTGTGAACTGAGTATCTTTTATTGGATGCGTGATTATTTTGTTGTTTATCAAATTATGTTGGATTTTAATTTTTGTGTATTATTATTAATGTTTGAGTGGTTTGAACTAAAACAATTCTCATAGATGCTAATTGATTGCTGGATAATATGTTTTGAATTTGTTTCACACACACACACACAGAGACACAAAACACACTATTTAAAATTGCTAAAAAAATATAGTTTTCCATAAGTTTATCAGAAAAAAGATTTTAAATTAAACAAAGTAAATTTTAAAATAGGCAAACATTAACTCAAGTTTTATGTATTTTAATTTCATTGTTCCTAATCAAATTATCACAAACAAAGTGGTATAAGAGCATGAGATACTAGAAGGTTGGTATCAATTGTCCAAACTATCTATTTGAGGTCTTATTTTTAGATATTTTGTTGAGTTTAATTTCTCATTATTAATCCAACTAATTACTCCTTGATCATTAGAATTAATCCAACTAATTACACAATCTAGTAAAACTTGAGTTATGCAATTGTTATGCATAACTTTGTTATTGGCAAACATTAACTCCTTGATCATTAGAATTAAACAAAGTGGTATAATGCATTAATTTTCTTTTGTTATGCAATTGTATCACTTTGTTATTGGGAAACCTAAGCCTGAAAACATAAGTAACCTAGAATGGAAAAAAATTATATTTTGGAGTTGCATCCACTATTTGATAGTGAATGGGTGAAAATACCTATGATTATGTATCCGAGGAGCTAGGAGTAGATATGTTATGATAGAAACTAGAGTTAATGTAAAACAATAATATATTTATAATTAAATTATTGTTTATTAGATATCTAGTGAATTTGAAATTTAAGGATGAGAGTCAAATATCAATACACACCTACTTTTGAAGTACTGATAAATTAGCTAGCATCTATAAGGTTTGTTCTTGGAAGATGAATTATTATCTATCCATTCTTTAGCTCAATTTATGATTTACCTAAGAATGCCACTCTTTTGTGGTGTTATATCTATGCATCAAGTTATGAAATGTTATTGTATTATGAAGTATAAAGAAAGGAAAAAAGAAAAAAATTGCTTAGTCATTATTTTTAAGACTTGGTGGGATCTCTACTAGATAGGCACAAAGTGATGGAAGAAGTCTATTATGCCTAGAAGCAACTCAAGTAAGAACATATTAGAGAAGATATACCCAAAAGAGATGCAAACAACATTGTCATGGAAGGTGATGTTATATTGATTAGCAATGATAATTATGCTAACCTTGTGAGTCAATATTATGATTTACTAATTTTATCTTCTATATCATTTTATTTCACATTTTATATTGATTACTTTACTACATACACACTTAGTAATCATGAGAGATATTTTGATAGACACATATTTTACAAGCATTGAAAGATATTCATTGCACAGTAGGCTTTCTTTTGAACTTAATGTGTGTAGGTATGGTTGATGATTGAGACATATGAATAATTTTGTTAGTGGATGTTGGCTATTAGCCAAGGGCTCATTAGTCATTATGAGAGAGAAGAATGAAAGTATATTTTATGTCACTTAGGAAAAAGTGTCGGAAAATTATATAAAATTTTTTCTTCAATTGGAAAATTACAGTCCAAGACATAAGAGAGTTAATCATGTGACTAAGAAGGGCATTCAACTAGAATGAATATCTTGTCTATTAATTATAGATCTTCATTTTATGAGTGTATTAATGTATATTTGGAAAAAAAACCATAGAGTTGTTTTCTATTCTCATTCTCATTTGAGATGATCAAATATTCTAGATTTTATATATTTTATGTAAAGAAAAATACATGAAGAGCCCTTTATTTTAATATTCATTTAAGAATGGCGTGGAGCAATTCTTTCAAGATCACAAATCAGGCTTTTCAGGTGATTAAAGATTTTCACTTTTATTATGAATCACATACTATTTGATCTTTAATAATGGGAGAAGAACGGTTAGTTTGGAAACTGATGTATATCCCATAAGATTAGATTTGAAAGGATGCTAACAAAATATCTCAATCGAATGACATTACTACAAGGATGAACTAAACCATTAAGAAGTGAGTCTATTGCAAACTTTTTCATGTGCAATATTTTGAAGATTTTTTGGGAGAAACTATGTATATGACTGTTGATTTAATCAACATGCGTCCTACTAAATGAATATATTTGATACTAACAAGTCCAATTCATTTTAGGAATCCAACTTTTAATTTGAGCATAAAAAGGAATGCATTCTATGTAAGATTAAGAAGAGAATAAATTTCTACATATCAAGCATGTTTACAATCTGGTTCCCTACATAAAGTGAAGTGGGAATTTAAAAGAAATAGATTATAAAGTAAAATTTGATGATCATGATTCTCAACTGAGATGTAAGACTCAATTATTTGCTAAAGGTTTTAATTAGAAAAAGAGAGTTGACTTTGACGAAATCATTTTTCCTATTATAAAAATCTTTCAATTGAGTCATTATATTTAGAAACGAATCAAATAGATATGAAAACAACTTTTCTTTATGATGATATTCACAAAACACACTTTATATAGATCAACCTGAAGAATTTCTAATAGAATGAAATGAGGAATTAGCATATAAACTCTTCTCAAATTTGTATGGGCTTAAGTTAGGCCTAAGATAATGGTATAAGAAGTTCTATTCTTTTATGGAGTCTCATGGCTCATGTCATACCTCTTATAAAAACCCTATAATTATTAGTCATTATCTAGATAATAATCATCATATTCTTTTACTGTATGTTGATAATAAGTTAATCATTAGCCATAAAAGTGTGCAAATTAAGAAGCTTATAAGCGAGTTGAAATTTTGTTTTTCTATGAATGACTTGAGCCCAATCAGACATATTCTAAGGATGAACATCTTCCAAGATAAGCCTTCGATCCATACTTGGTTATCTGAAGAACGCTATAAGGAGGAGGTCCTGAGAACTATTTCTTAAAAATTGACTAAACTAGTATCAACCTTCTTAGCCAAACAATTTTGGTTGAGTGTCAAGCTTTATACTATGATTGATTAGGAAATGGAATACATGAGTCATGTTCACTATCCATGAACAATCAATAGTCATATATATGTTATAATCTATTCCATTTCAATTATAGGACCCACCATTTGTATCATCAAATATTTTCTCTCAAACCTAGGGATATATCATTGAGCAAGATTGAAATTTATCCAAAGATATATTTGAAGTATATCTTAGCTATCTCAATGACTAGGTGGGTGATGGGTTATTATTTTTGATACACTAAATCCAATATGGTTGGAAACTTTGATTCAAAGGGATCCACCTTATATTATTTAACATTGTTCAATACTTGGTTGAGTTCATTATAGCTATTGAAGTCTACTAATAAACCTTATAAATGATAAAAGTTTATAGTAAACCTAAATGTGCATTAAGATTCATTCATTCTTTGATGCAATAATCATAGTGTGATTCATCTCTTTAAAATTAGACATTTCATTGTATGTCTAAACATATTGATGTGAGATATTTTTGTATTTATGATGTTCTAGAAGAAAAATCTATTGTACATAAGAAAATATATACAAATAAAAATATTATTAATATGCTAATGAAATTCTTGACATCAATATAAATTTATTTATTTACATCACGTATTAATATTTATTTGCTCACACATGAAAAATATGAGATTTGTTGGGAGTGTTCGGGATGGCTAAATCAATTTTTTTTACTTGGTTTGGTGTTTTGTTTTTCTTTTTGATTTGACTAAAATTAAATTATTAATATGTTTTGTTTTGTTTTTCTTGACATCAATGTGTGTTAAGATTTTTTAATTGTTACATGTATTATGTTATGTTTTGAGTACTACTAATTTTTCTTTGTAGTTGCAACTTGTAGGTACATAAAGAACTAAGAACACTCAACAATTACTTAAAAATGGGAGAAACATTTGTTCCAATCTTCTCTCACCCATTTCTTAAACACAACATAAATAATTGAAAAAAATAATCTTTCTTGTTTCTTCGTGGGCTATTGCAAAAGAGAGAAAAAAAATCATACAGCAAATGTTTTTTCAAGTGCTACTATACCTCCCTGTTTGTTTATGTTCATCTCTATTTTATTGCTTCAAATTTCTTGGTGGGTCTCAATTATAATAACATTAAGATAGAGAGTACGCACCTCTTTCTTGGGCGTGCTCTTTTTTTATGCTAGAAAAGTGTTGTTGTGGACTTAATAATTGATGTTGTCGATTGAAGTTGGGTTGCTATTTGATGCTGCCCATATATGAGGACTCTAATAACACTCTAATTTAAAGATTATCATATACAATTCACGACTTGATCAACATGCACATACCCAAGTTTACATTTTATCTTCTTCATTTATTTTTCATGGATTAATTTCATATTAATAAAACTAACATCTTAGTTTAAAGTAATGTATTTTTGTGCATATAATTGAGTAACATGTATTGGATGCTTGAATAAGGAGTAGCATATATAGTTTTAAAGTAATGTTGAATCTCATGCCTATTTTGATGTGTATCTTCTTGTTTTTAAATAAAGTATATTGGAATTTAGTTTATGTGCATTATTATTAATGTTTGACTGGTTTGAGTATAAGTTGTTTGATTAATAATCTATTTTGCATATGATTCACACACACTCAAATCATCCCCACTGCTTTTTAAATTTCTTTGAGTATTAACTCCAACATGTATTTCAAAAAATTTGGTAGGATATATTAAATTGTTATTATTTTTTATATATGAAATAAAAATAGTTTAAAAATAAAAGATATGCTTACCCATTTTTTTGTTGTAATATATTTTATCAAAATTTAGTCTTCAATATTGATTGCAAAATGCACATAAGTAACTTGCATGAGTTATTTTTTTCATAAAACAAAACCAAATCACTTTTCTTTGAAAATTAATTAAGGTATGATATTAAAAATTTGTATAACCTAAACTAGAGTCAATCTATGACATATATATCTAAGTATGATATACATTTATATTTTGAGATTTGATATAATTGCTTTAGTATTTTTCATATTTCTATAATGTAGTCTCTTGTTCTTTTTTCATCTATATATGATAAAGATAAAATATAGTGATAAAGTCTACTTTATGTATAATACTCCTTGAAGAATTTTCAATGTATTTTGCGTACATATATTTGAATGTACTAGGAAGAGTCAAAGTGAGAACATCCATCAAAATATTTATATCAGATATTTAATTTTTTCCCAAATAATATTGTAATACTTGTTGGAGAACTAGTTTTTTTTTTAACCCTTTGTTAATGCATGTAGGATAGGTTATTTTTATTTTGAATAGATTTCATATATATATATTACAAGAATGATATACCTCAAGGTCATTGGCATCGGCAAAATTTTCTTTTGTGTACCCATCGTTCCAAAAAGTCATGAGGAATATGACTATGCTATAATTTCTTGCATCATCCAAGCCACAATTTTAAATAATAATAAAAAAATAGAAATGCTTCGCATTAAATTTTGATGTTTCATAATTTTATTTTAAATTTTTAGAAAGCTGATATTAAATATTTAAATTAAATATATAAACAAAATTAATTTAATAAAAATCTGTTAATTTGATTTAATAATAAAATCAAATGATTCGACTCTAATTAAATTAATTATTTTGATTATATAAATATACATACTTTAAATAAATAAGAAAATTTAAAATATTTTTATGGCTCTAGATAAGGCTATAGAAGGAACCATGGCCTAAATATGATCTCAAGCCCACAATTTATATTATTTTGTACTATAATTTATCTTAATTATAATTTATTTTATTACAAACTTATAATTTAACTCATTCAATTATTTAAAATAATGTGCCTTTTGTTACTTAACACTTATTAAATTCTTCATGTTAAAATTATATATACCTATTAATTTAATTAAATCATTGATAATTTGATTTAATCAATTTCTAATTATTTCATTGACACTTTTCACTTAACTTATTTGAAATGATTGATCAAAATCCACCTACAGAGATAATTTTAATATCAAAACTTATAAGCTTTCTCAATGAGCATCTTCAATCATTCTAACATGATATAGATTCCATCAATAATTAATATTTACCTTATGCTAATTAAAGCTATCCAATTCATAAAGTTCCTTAATTAATATTTACCATATACACAAATAATTATTACATCAAGAATAAAAGTAATAATATTATTATAATAATGATCTATTATATTTTACAAGTCAATACAAAATAATCACACTATGATGGTTCCATTCAAATCACTTAGGTGTACTAGCACAATAAGTTAGAATTTACCATTGATCATAGTCAAGATAGACCTTCTAAAATTTAACATTACAATCTTATAAATAGATTGTTTAGCTTTATCTTGATTATAAATAATAAACTTATATTCCATAAGAATTGATAATTCGACCTTCTATGCATAAGCTAAACTCTCAGCATCAAATCATCTATAAAATAAAATAAATGAAATATGTATTCCACAAATTTAGCTCAGTATAAAATCTTTTATTTAAATGAGAAAATGTTGTAAAAAAAGAAAATGAAAAATAATTAGAAATGACTTTTAGTATAAAGTTTGCCTACTTAAATATTGGTGAACAATGATATATGTTAGTGAAATAAAAAGCAAAATGATTCCCAATGACTCATCTTTTATAACCCCTATAAAACATGCTAATGACTACATTGAAGATTCATAGTGATACGCTTGTTTGATATGATCATATGCATATTTATTCATTTGGTCATATATGTTGTGCTAAATTTTAGAGAAATGATGTTAAAAGAAAATTATAGATTAGATAATTAGGTTAAGAACCATTGACAATTTTGGCACAATAGATGTGGTGATGCATAGAAACATTGAAAAAACTTGTATATAGTTAATTCAAATTATTATATGGACCATGAATAATAATTAGATGTGGCAATGTAAGTAACCCAACCTGATCTAGCCCAATCATTTGAGAAGACTCATCCTACCAGTTTAATTGGTCAAGTATACCATGGTTTGGGGATAGCTAACAACCATGGTCAGGGCAACCAATTCAATTTTGTTAGTCTTTTAATTTTTAAATTATTTTGCTAATACTTTTTTATTAAGATAATTTCCATATTAAATATTGTTAATTTTTATGTGAATACTTCTTTTATTTTATAAGAATCATCAAAATTAATGAGGATTAACATAAAAATTTACTATTTTAATTGAAAATGATTGTTATATAGATATAAATAAATAAATAAATATAAATATAAATATATAAATATATAAAAAATTAATATATATATATATATATATATATATATATATATATGAGTCAATCTCATTTTTACATTTAAATTTTACATATTTAAGAAATATTAAAAAGTTTAATGTATTTCATTAATGAAACACAATTATGTTATAACAATGAGAACAAATATGATATTTGGAGCATCCTCATGCTACAAAAAATATACAAATACATTCAAGGCTTTAAAATTTTAAATACTCATAGAAATACCATAATGATAGGGGTATATTGTGTTAAGCTGGCCTATCCTCCTAAATTACCACCTCCATCACAAAACTATGGGATGCTCTCAAATCTTATGATTTTTAGACATTCACTAAATTATCACACATTATTTCCTATAGGCACATTTCATTTTAGATTGAAGAAAAAAAGATCTATGGAAGATTTTTGGAAGCTGGAAACATGAGAGGATGAAAATTCATAAACATAATTTTGTTGTAAGTCACTGTAATATCACTTCCATTTTCAAAACACTCATAATTTATTAAGGAGCCTCACGGTGCAAAAAAATAGTCGTGGAAAACATCACATCAAAATGTAATATGAAAGTGGTAATTTTGTTTTGTTAAATATGATGGAATGCAAAAAAGAAATGTGTATATATACTTATGTTAGGATATCCAGGCACTCTCATTCATGATCCATGATGGGCTAAGCTTGATTAATATGATTTAAAAGGATTTAAAATATTTTTAAAATTGATGTGAGGGGTTTTCATAATTGTAATGGTGTGCTTTCACAATTTTAGTAATTTTCTTATAAAATAAAAGTAAAAATAATGGGAATTATGTTTATTAAAATATTGATTAAAAATGAATGAAATTATTTTGAAAATTAAAAAAAAACACGTATTGTGAACAATACTAGCAATGGTCTACTACATGTCTATCGAAAGCTATAGACAAGTCGACAACACCTTCTTCCCTTCTTATTTTTCATAATATTTTCATTCTAAAGCACACACAACCTCAAGAATTTAGTAAAAAGAAGTTATGATAAGAAAAATAAGTCAAGATCACTCATATTCAACTAATTGAAATGAATTAAATTCTATATAATTTCATGAATATGCATAAATCATCAAGTAAAAGCATTCACAGACAAAAGTAATTTCAATTGCATAATATGGTCCCTATGGACAAAACTGTATAAGAATGTTTTGAACAAAATCCAACTAAAAGCTCAGTTAAACCCCTTACACAAACCTAAAAGCTTCAAAATTGTGATTGATTATCAATATTTCCCCCACTTAGGAAAATTAGGGGTGACCAACTAATACTTGATTGGAAAACTCAAGAAAACATAAAAAGATGCATGTTTTACATTCATTGTCATACACATTTTTCAATATACAACTTAAGAGTTTAAGAATGAGTTTTAAAATATCTACACATATACTTATGCATATACATGGTATGAAAGTTCATGAAATCATAATGTGTGTTCGTAAGTTTTTAAAACATTAATTTTTAATCTTATCTAATTTTCACAAATATACATAATTTGTACCTACCAAGCCTCCATTAGGCCAAAATGAGATAGAAAAAAAAAACCAACCTACTAGCCACATCTTAGCCATCACATACACAAGGGAACACACCCACTCTCAATGTCTGAAGATCAATGAGAGATTTACTAATTTCTAGCATGACAATTACTAGCTCTACATAGTGAAACTTCTTCACAAAGTGCACAAGGGGTTTAGGATTATTTTCTCAAAGGCATATCTAATAACTATCTTTATGTATATTCGCATAGTTCTAACTTATCATTTATTGGCTAGGACTAATAGTCACCTCAAAATCTCATATCCAAAATGTGTATTTTTTCAAATTTATTTAAATTTATTCAAAATATTATATATCTATTATTGCTTCAAAATATTTCTCATAGGGTTTGTTACATGTATTTAAGCATATTTCCATTTCAAAATTAGCCACAAAATCTTTCAACCATGGTATCTACATTATTTATTATAATTAAATATCATTTTTTTTGGAAAAATAACTTTCACTATAAAATACATGATTAACTAAGTTTTTAAATTTATCAAAAAAATATTTCTTAATTAAAATTCATGAGTTTCTATCATTCAATCATATATCTCAATTAAATAATAAAAATTTTATGGAACTAATTTCAAAGAAAAAAAATGATTTAAAGCCACACATATAATATCACACATCAAAAATCATGAATATGGAATTAACAATATAAAATATAAATTTTAAGATAAGTTTCTCAAGGTTTTCTACTTTAACAAAGCTTTTCCAATATTAATTAACCATAGATCTAATATTTCAAAATGAGCTGTATAACCAAAATTCAAATTCAAACTAAAATAGAAAGAAATTAGGGTTTAGAATTTATGCAATTTTAAGTCTAATTTAAGAAATCAAGCAAGAAAATAAAAAAAAATTAATTAGTCTTAACTCTAACCTTCCTTGTCAAGATCATAACTCTTCAGTGACTACTTTTGGTTGAAATGTAGGAGTTCTTGAGCTTAATCACTTTATAGAGTTAATTTTTACCAAAAATCATGAATTTTATATTGTATTTCAAAGATTTGGTGAAGAAATGAGGAAGAACAAAAGCGAACTGATAAAGAAGAAGAGTAATCATGAAATAAATATAGATATTATAGACATGAAAAATTTATCTTTCATTTAATGGTAAAATGACCAGACTAACTTTGAGGATTCAATTTCGCCTCACTTTTTCTCTAAAACTTCAAAACTAGCAAATTCATTGTCATCCTTCACCATTTTATATCCTAGAATTATTTTTTGAATATAAAAATAATTTTTAACAAATCTTATATTTTTTTATTTAACAAATTGGCTAATTTATTTCAATGACTAAAATATAGAAAAAAATATTTCTTTGTAGGCCTCACTACTCTACCTCCTTAAAAGAATTTTGTCCTTGAAATTTAAACTTTATGATTCGAAGAAATGTGGAAATCATCTCTATAACTTATTTTCATTTTTCCAAGTAAGTTTTTCCTTTATAGGGTATTCTCTAAAAACTTATCAAATAGATCGACTTGTTTCATAATATTTTTTCTAGTCTATGATGTAGACACATACTTCTTCGTATGTCATATCCTATAATAAAAGTACAATATTATAATTGAACTCATGATTAGGGTATGATGATATTTAAGTTTGGATTTTTCCATGAGCATCATAATTACATGGGTAGTGGAAAAAAATTTTAAATTTTGATTTCACCGATGAATAAACTTTGATCTTTAAAATTGTGATTATAGATAGATATTGTATAAGAAAAATATTTTTCTCATATAGTATTGTGACTTTATTAGACTTCCTAATTTTATTGTTTAGGCAATATCCCAAAAGTTCATTAATGAGAATATCTCATCAATAGAGATTTACAAAAACATGTTTCATATAAGTTGTAAAATGGGATTTTATCTAGATATCGATTTCATAAAGATTTTAATGTTAGTTTAGTTACTCAATAGTGAGACAGCTCATTTTTAACAAAATACATATCTAGATTGTTAGAAAACCTTAGGTCTATGAGTTTATTCATTTAATTTATGTAATGATATTTTGGTTGCAAGACTTATATTATGTTGAACACATAATAAAAGTTAGGATATTTTCTAGTAAAAATTAGCCCTAATGGTATATAAGGTTGTTTTCACCATTGAGCATGTCCCAATGGTGATCCCATTGTAACTATCACCTTGATACATCACCACCAAGATAACAATTCAGTTCTACTCGAGTCATTCATAATTTCATATCTTTTGAGAAACGGTGTCAATTACCTTTAATGATTGTTTCATATGCACACTCTTATTCTATATCATCATGTGTCATAAAGACTAAAAAGTAACATGATCTATAAACATTTTCACTTTTAGCTTTGTAAGTGCCTTACTTACACAATTATTATATGCTTCCCTCAAGGTTCGCCGGACTCATAATTACCATCATCAGCTTCTGAGTCACCACAGAATCATGCATGTCATAAAGATTACTTATCACCATCCTCCTTGGTAATGATGTGACTCTCATATTAAAAATGAAACCCTTAAAAAGAATATTCTATATAACATCTATCTTAACTAAGAACCATTTCTTTTAAGGCATGTATAATGAATTGGTATGTAAAATAATTCATACTTTTGACTTTATAAATACAATATTCATGATGGTTGAAAACCCCAAATTTTGAGTTTCAATGTATAAGTTTTATCTTTGTATTATAGTCAAAAAAGCAATCACTTCTTTTCTATTATATATACGAGTGAGTCTCATGGTTTACCCATCATCAACCACAATGATAATCTTACACAAGCCTACTATTAATCATAGACTTAGTTCAAGTTTTATTTAATCATCATCAACAATATCTAAAATACAAAATAAATCGAACATATTCATTCATAAATAAAAATCAATGTCACATCACAATTATTAAAATTACACAAACCCTAGATCGATACTATTTTGGTAAAAAACTTGAATATACTCTAGAGATGGGATTTTAAGAGCCACACCCCCCAACTCTATGGATTGAATTAAGTCTCACGTCACTTGCTACTTCTGAATCTTCTAGGGAGTGTGAAATTTACTTTTTTGGCTTGGTAGCTGTCATGGCTTTGCTTGTTACATGGAGAGAGAGGAAGAAGAATGAAAGAGGTATCTCTAAACTTTTCTATGTTTTACTTTAAACTCAAAATATTTTATATTACTCAAAGTAGAGAGTTATAACTTTAATAAAAAATTCAAATTATGACCTTTATCTCTTATTTTTGAGGTCAATACTCTATAAAATTTTTATGAATCTAGATTGCATCTTGATCTTTTTGCAACATAGATTCACTATGCTTACTTCTCATATCAATATATGATAGTAGTGATGTGATAAAGCTACATCATTAGCAATGGTCCATGTCCATCTTGATTTTTAGTTGTCATAACATAAAATTAATGTTGTAGACCTTAACTTTTATGAGATAAGTATGGTTAGAAATCCATGATAATATTGTAGTCAATAATAATATGTCATACAATAGAAGGATGCTAACGAGTTAGTAGAGTCATGTCATATAAGGATTTCCATGATAAATTAAATTTAGTTTTAACAAAGAATGGATACTAAAACTATGCAAGATTCATTATTCTATTCTATCTACTAAATACTTAAAAAAACATATTGATTTCATAATTATTCACTACAACTTCAAATTCATGAAATCAATTCATCTCTGTCCTCATTCCATTCCTACACAATATGATAAAGCACCAAAATATTGATAAATATTTGGTAATTTGAACAATGAACAAACTCTCACATTAAAATAATTACTCATTCTCAAGTAATAATTTCTCTTTCCATAAGAATAACCACAATCAAGTATCTCAAATCAGATTCACAATAATCGCACATCATCACACAAGTAGAAAAAAAAATTTATGTTTCCTCCCAAGTATATGTTTAATATCCATAGCTAAAAATATTTAGAATTTTTTTCTCTTCAATGGAGATCTCTACTATCCATGCTAGTTTCTTATTATATTGTTTTACTTATTTGTTTCTTATACTTTCAATATCAATAATGGATACAAGATAAGTATTTATTTCAATACCCTCATCCATGAAAATAGTTTGTATGAAGTTCATCTTCTTTGTTTTCTCCCTTGCTTTGACATTGTCAAGTGACTTGGCTTTTTTAGCTTCTTGCTCACATTGCTCCACAACTTTTTCTATTTCAGCAACCACAAATTTAAACTTCAATTCATCTTCCTCTTCTTGAATAATTGAGGTCATATCATTGATTTTCTTTTTAATTTTTTCTATCTTAAGTGTCTCCGTATTAGCCATTGAATTTTTTTTTGCTAATTTCATCCTCTTCTCCTTGATTAATTGAGTATATATATTTGATCTCCTCTTAAAGATTTTCAATCACAAGTCTCTCTATATTAGCCATATAAATTTCATCTCTCCTTTCATCCTCTTCTCCTTGAATAATTAAGATAGTATCTTCAATTTTATTTTCTAGATTCTTAACTATAACCATTTCCAAATTAACCACAATAATAATCTGATGCAATACTTTTTTTGGACTTTACCTAATCTATGACTTTATATTTATCCTTTAATTGTCTAAATTTTTATTCTCAGTAGCATTATATATATTCAATTCTCTCAGACTTTCTTCAAATTTAACTGAAAAATAAAATTTTAATAAAATGTCTTCTCCTTATGGCTACCATATCCTTAGTTTCGATAAATCTCTTCCAACTGATAATAGGATTGATACTAGATTATATAAGACTCAAAATAAATGTTACTTTTTGAGCATGATAAGTCTCATTGTAATAATAGTTTGGAACGTTCTCACTCATTTCTATTGCATATTGTCTAAAATAAATTTCTTCTACTTCATTTCTACTCCCATAGCTCCTTAAGATAGTTCATTAAGTATTAAGAGTAAGATTGACTAAACATTATTGCTTTGCAGATTAGTGCTAAAAAATAAAAGATTCATGCAAAAAATCAAAATACAACTATCCACTTTCAAGTAAGTTAACAAGACATGGTAACTAGATTCCAAAAGATTTATCAAACTTAATATAATCTAAATTACTAACAAATAATTTATCTTTTTACAAGAATAATAATATCAACTTATACTGACTAACTAAACTAAACTAAATTATCTTTGATAATAATGCCAAAAACTTATTGTGACTTTGTTAAGCTACCTAACTTTATGAGTTAGGTAATATCTTAAAAGAGTGTTAATGAGAATATCATGTCAATAGAGATCAAACAAATAGTAAAAGGATTTTCATCTAGATATTGATTCAACATGAATTGTATTTATAGTTTGGTTATTCAATATTGAGCAACATATTTTTACTAAAATCGATATTCAGATTATTGAATGATATTAGGTCTATGGGTCTATTCAATTAATCTATTTGATGATACTTAAGTTGCTAGAATTGTATTATGTTGGACCCAAAATAAAGGTTAGGGTATTACTCAATAACCTTTTTTTCTAATGACATATAGGGTGGTTGTTACCATTGAGCCTATCCAAAAGGTGGGCCTTCATAGCTATCCACTCGCTACATCACCACCAAGACTATAATTTATCTCTACTTGAGAGCCATTCAAAAGTTCATACCTTTTAGGTAACTTAAACAACTTTTCTTGATAGTTTCTTCATATACACACTTATTTTTCTAGCCTTAAATATCATTAAGACCAAAAATTGATATGATCTATAAGCATTTGCACTTTTAGCAATGTAAGTATCATACTTACACAATTAACATATGCTTCTCTTAGCTTTTACTCATAGGAATCATATGAGTAAAAGCAATTCATTAAGGTTATCACCATCTTGCAAGTCATCACATACTCAGACATATTTTGAGGATTGCCTATCATTCTTTTCCTCCTTGATGATGCAACTAATACACTAAATATGAGCCTCTTAGTAGAAAATTCTTTATAAGATCCATCTGAATCAAGAAATAGTTCTTTTAAGTTGTATATAATGTATTGACATATAAAAGTATTCTCACTTTCAACTTTGTAAGCATCATACTTGTGATTATTATCATACTCAAATTTTAGTTTTCAATATAAAGGTTTTTCTCATGCCTTACAATCCAAAGGGCTGTCACTTTCTTCCTACCATATGTATGAGTGAGTTTCATGGTTTACCCATCACCATCCACTATGACAATCTCATACAAACCTACAATTGGTAAAAATTTTTGTTTAAGTTCTATTTACTCACTTTTCATTAATATTCATAACACAAAATAAATCAAACACATTTATTCATATATAAAAAGCAATATCACATCATATATATTCAAATTACCTAAATCCTAGGCCAACACTATTTTGGAAAATATTTCTAAATCTATCTTAAGAGAAAGAGGTTTGAGAGCCATACCTCTCAACTATAGGGATTACATTCTCACATCTATTGTTTGTTGAACTCCCAAGAAGTGTAAAATTTTTTCATAGAGTTTGATAGTTATTCTAGCTTTTCTTATTGTGTGAAGGGAGAAAAAGAAGAATGAGAGAGTGTGTGTGTGATATTGATTTCCCTATATTTAACTTTTATACTCTAGTAATTTTATATTACTCCAAGTAGAAAGTTGTGACTTTTAGAAAAAAGTCACCACTTTGACTTTCATCTCTTATGTTTGAGGTCATGACTCTAGAAAGTTGTCATGACTTTGGACTGCATCTTGATCTTTCTGTATTATAAAGTTATAGTGATAGCAATGACCATGGCTTGGGCATAATATCTTTATAACACAAAGTTATTGCACTATGAAATAGCCACAACTTCATGCATTTGTCTTCTTGCCTTTAATAAAGGTTCATGCCACTAGGAAATGGCTACAACATGGTAAATAGCGTCTCATATTGATATATTGCTATGACCCAATGATAAATACATGACATTGATATTGGTCCTCCTTGATTATTATATGGTTGTGGCATTGTGATATAGCCATGTCATTGAGATGATCTTGTGTATCCTATGTTTATAATACTGTGAAATGATCATGAAATAAAATTCTCCTTTTATATGTCTTCAAGTGTCTGTGATAGTATGGTTGACCATGACATTGGCTTTATCTTGTTTTATATTTTATATTGCCATGGCTCTACAAGAATGCTATGACATTGTTAATTAGCTTGAGCATAAAAGTTATAACTCTGTCTTCCTTTGAGGCCAAGAGTTATAGTCTTGAGAAATGGTTATACTTGAGTAATATCATCTATAACTTTCAGTGTCCTAAACATCATGACACTAAATAGTTATCTTGGTTTTGGTCTTAGTAAATGAAAAGTCATGGCTTTGTAAAAAAACTATAACTCTGACTAGAGGTGTCAAACGGGTCGGGCCGGCACGGCCGGCCCATTTTTAACCAGAACGATCATGCTACCGTGCCGTGCCCGGCACGTCACGGTTTAAATATAGGCGGGCCCGGTAGGGCCCGTAGGCACGGAGGGCCGTGCCGGGCCCGCTCGGGCATGGCCTGGCCATACGGGCCAGGGGCCAGGGCATAAGCTGAGAGTGAGAGAGAGGCAGGGCCGGGCAGGCGGGACCGGGACAGGACGGAAGGCCGCACGGACAGGCAGAAATCTAAAATCAGAATATTGTTTTTTTTTAATTTATATATTGTAAATTTTATTTCTTAAGGTTAAGTGTAGTCTACAATGTGTAGAGTATTAATTATTAAATATAATTTTTTAAAAAAATGTTAAAAATTATAATTAAAAAAAAAAAATTTAGAAAATTATTTTTTTTATCAAATTCAACTTGGTATAGCTTTATTTATATTTATAATTTATTAATTATAAATTAAAGTTATTAATTTTTAAAATAAAATTTAAATCGTAAAAAAAATAAATCAATACATTAGGTTAGTAAAAATTAAAAAAAAATTAAACTACACAAATGAAAAATTACCAATTATGCATTTGAAACCGATGGTCCGAACAAAACAAGTATAAGTTTCAACACAATGTACAAACAAAGCGTATAAATACAACGAATAAAAAAACATCGAAAAAAAACAGCAAATCAGCATCAATCGTCAAGCGGCATATCATGAGAATCATCAGCCGCAACATCAAGATCAGTATCATATGGATCATCATCATCGGCAATCAGCTCCTCCGCCAACGTAGTGGATGTGGATGCGACTGCAGTGTCTGTCCCAGTCCCAGCTCCAGCACGATAATGTATGCTAAACCTCGATTCCTCCCAATCCTTCAAACATGCCAAGGCCTCAACCATATCTGGACGTAATCTCGATCTCCTATCCGAAATCACGTTCACTGCAACAAAAAAAACAGACTCCGATGCTACGCTCAACACCGAAGGAGTCAGTAGATCCTGTGCCATCCTAGATAGCACGGGATAGGTGGACTCATATGATTTCCACCACTATAATAAATCAAGATTATTATTATCAGAATGTGATAGGATTGAGCAGTAATCGGTATCTAAGTACCGAGACAGCTCACTCCTATGTGATGGTCCACCCCTACGTTTTCCCCTCGCTAGGTTAATGGAATAATCGTCATCTCCGAACAAGGTATCAATGTCCGTAATCACAGTCTCACCACCACCACTACCATACCTAGTATCATAGTATGTGAACAGGTCTGTCAACTTCTCGTAAATGAACACTTCAGGTTGCTCTTCCAGGTTCATGCACGAGGAAATGAAAGTCAGGGTGTTTTCTACCCCTTCCACCTTAGCCCTAGGGTCCATGCATGCAGCGAGGCAATAAAGAGATGGAATGGTGGACCAGTACTTCAAGTACTTGGTCTCCATCTCTGCAACCATATGGCTAAGCGTCGGGTTAGCTCGATACTTCCTAAATATGCTACTAAAGTTGCATATGCACCGGAGTGCAATGCAAGTGGTGGGCGTATAAACCGACGAACACATGTTCGTCGTGTCATAAAATATCTTTAGGAATTTCATAAATGAAATTCCTGAAACCCAGTCAGTGTCGTTAATAATAAGTTCGTCACTCTTACTATTGACGTAGTCGGATATCACGTGTTTGTATCCAACACATGATTCCAACATCAGGTACGTGTAATTCCAATGATGTCTCACATCCGATTGGAATTTCTTCTTCTTAAGATTCAAAGACAAACAGAGAGTACCAAACTCTTGTTGTCTGCGAGGAGTGCGAATATACTTGAGTGCATTGCGTATATTTTCCAACGCGGGGGAACACACCTTCATACCCGCTTGAACAATCAGGTTAATCACATGACACATGCATCTGACATGTAAGATCTCTCCTAATGGTGCCTCTCTAATATTCCTTACAAACATATTGATCGCTACTCCATTATTAGAAACATTATCGAAAGTGACACTAAAAATTTTATTTTGAATTTTATATTCCCTAAATATTTTCATCATACACTCAAAAATGGCCGGGTCATCATGAGGATGAAGAATCTCAGTGAATCCTAAAATTTTTTTATTGATTGTCCAGTTAGAATCTACATAGTGACTCGTGAGACATGCATAAGAAGAATCATCGTGACATGTCCATATATCGGACGTCACCGACACCACTCCACTATATGCCATAAATTCCTTAATTATTTTTTGTTTTTCTAACTTATATATCTTTAGTATGTCACTCCTAGATGTGGACCTAGGAATCCTACGATAGGAATGCTGAAAATAAGTCTGCATGATGCGCACTACCCTCGGATCTTCCGAAAATCTGATCGGAAGACCCATCAATGTGATGCGTCTGGCCATGCCGTCCCTACCCAACTCGCTGGAGTATACGAAGGGAGTAAACTTTGAGACTGAACTCGATCCAGTCTCAAAAAATGTAGTGCCAAGTTGGGTTTGCCTAGGATCTAAGGGTCTATGTTTTTTGGTGCATAATTCGGCATGCCTCTTAAGGTGCCCAGTCCCACATGAACTCTTACATGTTAAAAGTCTCATACAATATTTGCACTGTGCCATTTCAAGTTCCTCACCCCTAACATTTATTTGTGTTATGATTTTAAAATGAGTCCAAACTACAGAAGTCCTCCTAGTTTTTTGTTTTTTAGAACTTTGGGTTGAGACGACTGGAGAAACCAAAGTTTCAGCAGCCGAAGACGTCTGTGTAACACTAACATTTTCATTTTCCAAATTTAAATACGTGTCAGACGTATTTGTCATTTTTTATGTTTTTTTTTCTATGTTTTTCTAGAGAGAGAAGCTTTAGAGAAAGTAAATAAAAACGTAAAATAAATTACCCGGTAAAAGCAATGAGGTCAGTCACGTGCAAGGTGCACCGCAGGAAGCTCTGATGTTCAAAACTCAAGTAGAGTTTCACGAAAATCCAAGCCGAAATCAAAATCCCGAGGCCCGAGAGAGAGATGCACGGTTTATGTGAGAGAGAGAAAGTTTTGAGAGGATATATATTTTTGAAAAACATAAAAGTTATAGGAATGGGGGTAGAATTTATAGACTAAAGAAATTAATTTTTTATAAAAAAAGAAATTTTTTTATTATTTTTTTGAATTTTTAATATAATTTTAAGGGGCAGAATCACGAGGACCGTTGGATTCTGCCCCCTAGCCGTTGGAGGCGAATCCAACGGCTGAAAATCTTTAAAGTTTGAATTTTTTTTTGGCCGTTGGGATTGGTCGGGTCTAAGCCCGTCGAGGCTCGGCAGTCGGGACCGCGGGTTGGGTCCAATCAGACCCGACCCGCTGTCTTTTTACCGGGGGGGACGGGTCACGCCCATGCCCCACGCGTGCCTGCATGAACCGGCACGAGACGAACCCGTGCCGGCATGCCGTGCCGGGCCAGGCACGGCACGACACGAGCAGTTCCTAACTCGGGCACGGCACGGGCCCGGGCACGGTTTAAAAACGTGCTGGGCAGGCCCAGGCATGGCAGAACCTTGCCATGCCTCGTGTCAGGCTGGGCCGGCCCGGCACGTTTGACACCTCTAACTCTGACTTAAGACTACTAAGTCATATTTAAGATAAAATCATGAAACTTAGACTTGGTTGTGACTTGAGCACTAATAGGGTACTTGGTTGCTGCAACATTGAATTAATATCATAACCAATTAAATTTTATAAGATAGGTATGGCTATACCTTTATGATAATATCTCATCAACTAATAAAATGTCACATATTAGAAGGATTGTGCTAATGAGTTGGTAGGGTCAAGATATACATAGATTATCACGATCAATTAGATTTAGTTATGATAATAAAAAATACCAAAACTATACTAGGCTTATTATTTTAGTCTCTTTTCTAAACATATCCAAAAACTTATTGATTTTGTGACTATTCATTAAAACTTGCTAAAACTCCAAAATCATGAAATCAATCCATATTTTCTCTCATTCTATACCAACACAACATTATAAAGGATCAAAATACCTATAAATATTGGGTAGTTTGAACACCAAACAAATAATAAAACTTTATTGGTTTAAGATTAACATCTGACAATAGCATCTCAATCCAACTATGTTTGAAATGGTAATCCATACAAAGTCAAAGGAAAAAAGCCTCTAAGGAAGTGATCTATGGGACGAGTTGGTGCTAGTTAAACTTTGATCCTAGCAACAGAGATTGAATGAATAAAATCATATATTCTCCTTCACACAAATTTGAAAAAAATTTTACACCCCTCAAAAGAACCCTAAGATCAAACTAAATAAGAAAAAGTTCTTTATACCTTTTTAAACTCTTAAATTCATTTAAATTCTTGTTCAAACCTTTTTGACATATATTATGAGAAGTGGAATAATACTTCTCTCTTTTCTTTTTCAATAATCTAGAATCAATGAATATAAAAATGATTGTGTGATTTAAAAGGAAATTTGTTAACTTTAATTATTCTATATAAGAAAGTTTGCTCCACATGTTTCTCATATTCTTTCTTCACAAAAGAACTAATCAAATCAACTTCTTATTTAATGAATCTTGACTTGAATTTATTCTCACTTACTTTAGCATCTTTTCACATATGGTCTTGCCATATTAGCCTAGGGTGAGAAAAAGTAAAATACTTTTCTCCTTTGGGTGGGGAGGCCATGTGCATCTCTTGCCCATGGGGCATACTTTTCATGGTTGTCAAGCCCACTGGAGAGCCAAAGTTGTATAAAGTTATGTTCAAATCATATCTAAATCATATAAGTCTAGATTTAGACTTTATGTGTGTGACCTATTAGACTCTTGGTTATTTTGGTTACTTGGTTCATAATTTTAAATCAAATATCTCATGAGTAGTATCTAGTAACAAATCATAATCTTGATTAACTAGAAAGTTAGTTAATGTTATGACTTTTTTAGATTCCAAAATTTATCATTTGTGATAATGTTCCAAAAACTAGTTTGACAATTATCTTTTGACCAATGAACTTCCATGAGTATATGAGTCACACAAGTAGTAAAGTTAGATATAAGTCAAGATATCAATACCACAAAGATTGTGTAGGCAATTTGACCAACCAACAGTAAACTAACTACTACCCAAGTTGACTTGGTTTGGCTCACTTCCTTGTATATGATGATATTTCTTTAGTATTTAGATAATATTGCACTCATTTGTTAGTTGATAAGTAGATTAGTATTGAAATGCCCTATTACCCTCATGGTAAATAAAGTGGCTAACATCCTTAGACTATCACTATAAAGGATGATCCCCCCTCATAGTTATGATAATGTTATTTTGTCACCTAAATGTCATAATATTTTATTCATGAGTCATTCATATGTTAGCTTCTTTTAGGCAATACACCAAATACCCTTGATAATTACTTTGAGTATGCATTTATAATTTCTGACTACTAATTTCTTAAAGATATAAAGTAATATGATAATAAATTTGTTTTCACTTGGCTTCATAAGCAGTATACTCACATTGATTAATATGTTTCTCAATGAATCTTGCATATAGAAATCATATAAGATGAAATAACTGATAGGGTTTTCATTACCATAAAAGACACTTCAACTTGTGTGTGTGTCCCATAATATACCTATCACCATCTGCCATAGTTGACATATGACTCATACACTATAGTGAAATCTCTAGGTTAGATGTTTTACTTATCCACCACACCACTTGAAGGTTAGTTTTTCTAGAATAAATATAATGGATTGGTAATAACTATTTTTGTATTTTTGATTTCGTAAACATCATACATGCAACAATTTAAACTTACCTTAATCTTAGGTTTTCACACATAGGTTTATTTCATGCGTTAAGATTATAATGATTGTCAATTAATTTTTATTATACCCCATGAGTGTATTCTATGACTTACATATCACTATCCATCACGGCAGACATGCATAAATCTATGATATAGTGAAAATCCTAAATTTTAGTTCTGGTTAGTATTCATATTTATCAATATTCAAACCACAATATTATCACAAATATAAATGTTATACATTCACTTCATAACAATACAAGTACAAACTAAACATAGATCTCAATTTAGCTTGACTTTTAGAAAGAATTTTTGTGAGATATTTATAGTAGCATCTTGTGGAATCAAGGTTTCAAATGTTAGTGCCAGTGAAGATCTAAGTCTCAAAACCTAATCCAACTTTTTTCTTGCTCGTGTTTACCTTGGATTAGCCCTAATTAAGGATTCAAAGTCTCACCACATAAGGGTTTGTGTCCTCTTTGTTTAAAATCTAATTCCTCTTCTTTTTTTGTAAATGACTTATAAAGTGTTGATTTAATACTTTAAAGTTCAATGTAATTTTTTAAGTTGAAAGTCATGGTGCTAGTTTGAGATCATAACTTTCTTGTTTTATTGAATCTTCTATGAAGTATAAAAGTCATGACAACAATAATATTGTGACTCAAGTAAATCCCCTATAGAGCACAAAGTTATGATAGTAGGAATGCCATAATTTAGATAATTTATCTTTGAAATATAATGTCAAAATGATGGTAATGACCATGACTGATATATTTACTATCTAGAATTCAATGTCATAGTTTTGGAAATGTCATGATTGGAGTAAGTGTTCTTTACAACATAATGCCGTGGCACTAGGAATGACAATGACTGAGTTATTTTTTGTAATGCAAAATCATGAAAATAAGAATGCCAAGACTTAGATAGTTGCTATCTAGATCATAAAATCATAGTGAAAAATATTGCCATGAGTAAAAATTACTTGGTTTAATGTGATATTTGATTTTATAATGATTAAGATGTGATAGTAAAAAATGACATGAATTATTGTACCAGTAGGATACTTAGCTACTATGACTTGAAAATAAGGTAACAGTCAACTTTGTATTTTTGAGATAGTGTGTCAAATGACTCTGAGAAAATATCATGGACATAAAGTTAATATTACATAGTAAAACTAATGTGATAATTTGGTGATAGATTTGGAGCATACAAAAATTACCATGACTTATTTTATATAGTTGTGACTAAGAAAGAATACTACAACTATTCTATATGCTTATGAAAAGTATAACCATATTTTGACATGGAAAATATCATGACTTTTCATTTTTTTTCTTCCCTATAAGTCATTTCTCCAATAAGTCCACTAATTTTATCCAAAACATATCCAATTTCACTAAAATTTATCAAATTTCATCAAAAAAGTCATTTATTAAAATCTAGCTATTAAAAGCTCAAATACACACAAACTATTATGATTGTTCAAGGTCACACAAGTAATAAAGTAGATGTAAATATACATATCAATCGCACCTTAATTATTTTGACAATGATATCAATCAATATTGAATAAGAAATTATATTAGTTGAATAGATATACTTGATCTTAATAAATATTCTCAAACTCTATGATTAATACACGTGCTTGTGCATTATAATGATTCTCAATATTTGGTCAATATTATATTTGTTTGTTGGATGAAAAGTATATTATTATAAAAATACTCATGTGTTCTAACTATTAAGGATAATCTTCTCGTTGTTGTCCTATTAGTATTTTAATATTAATGAACCATATTATTCCATGCAAGAGTCATTATAATGTCTACTCATTTTAGATAATATATCAATTATCCTTATTAATTACTTCGAGTATATATTCCTATTTTAGAACCTCTAATTATCTCAATAACTTTAGATAATATGATATTAATTTGTTTATGCTTTCAGCTTCATATGCACAATACTCTTGATAATTAAATTTCCAATAATTTCACCCATGCAAGTCATAAAAGTAGGAATGGTTCAAAGAGTTATTACCACCATACTAGTCACCACACTCATATGTGCTTTGTGACATGATTGTCACTATACACCATGGCTGATCCATTACACACACTATGGGGAGACTTCTAGGTAAGATATTATATTTAATTGTTATGATACTCTAAGGTAAGTTCATCTAGATAGTATATAATGGATTGGTTTTTAACATGTTTGTACTTTGACTTCTTGAGTGTTGTATTCACAATGATTAACATACTTTAACTTTGAGTTTCACATGATAATTTATATCACACATTAAGATTAAAATGGATATTACTTATTTTTATTTGAACTATATGAGTATGTCCTATGACTTACCTATCACTATTTGATAAAGATATCAAATGAGCTAGGTGGTCCAGGCATGACATGAGATATTACTTGACTGAGTCATGCATGACCCAGTACTGTATAGTCCAAAACTATGTTGGATCTAGATCATGCTGGCCAGAGGCACAGCTCATGTCATGCTCAGCTAGAAGCTATCATGCCTCATGCTTGGCTATACATGACTTGTATGCATGGCCCATTTTCATGGCCTATCGACATGATGATCATGACCCAATATCGAGTCACAGGTCATAAATAATCATGACCCAGGACCCCTGACCCATTTAAAAAAAACCTAGTATTTTTTTTAAGCACCCGAACCCGATCCACCATGTTGACATGGTGGATCGGACCAATGGGACAGAGTCCCAATGGCTAAAAAACTATATCACTCACCATTGGGTGTGTTGTAGCATAGGCAAACATGGATATTTGCCCAATAGTGAGAGAAGTCACTATTGATGTTGGGCACATGTGCACATGCATCAAATTAAAAAAAAAATTTACCTTTGTGCTACACAAATACATCTTGGTCGTTGGAATTCATTCTATGATTTCTACCTCTATATATATTTAAAAAGATAATTTTTTAAAAATATATATTATTTTAATAAAAAAAAAATCTATAAATATAGATTAAGTATTTAGAGTTTTTCATTCTTAGTTTTAAAGCTCTCTCCTCTCCTCTCTTTTGTGCTCTCCTCTACTCTACTATTCATCTCTCTTATTCTCAAATCTTAAAATACACTTAAGAGTTTTATTTTTGTTCTCTAATCTCTATCTTTATCTCTCTCTATTGGATTGTGGGTGTGACTCTACCGCTTGGAGGTTAGAAACTAGAACAAAATGGTGTCTAACCTTTAGTTGTAGTTATGCTAATGCTTAATGGTACTAGGGCTTGGGGTTTTTTATTTTTTATAAAAATTAGACTTAATTATTAGGAAAAATTAATGATTAATAGTGAATAAAATAATAATGAAATTATAATGATTTAGATATGAATAATGATGATAATCCTACGGAATGGTTAGAGGCTAAAACCATGTTTTCTCCAATGGCTTTGGCCCAAACTCAAATACCTAAAAAACAAAAAACTTGAAGAATTTTAGTTGTTTAGACTCACTTTAAGATAATAAAAAATAAAAATTATAAGGATATCAATAACAAATTGACACAATATATATATTATCAATAAAATATATACATATAGGAGTATATGTGGCAAGGCCACCTAAAGAGGCATGCCAATCAATACACCAAAAATATGGTGCATTAAATCTAAGACAAACCCAACTAAGCACGAGCAGTGGGGTATTTGAAGTTAGATATAGCTCAACTTTTTTGACCCCATTCATATACCACAATAATTTTGGGAGGGAAGACATGATCAAACTAATTATTATCATGAGTATTTTGATTAAATTTTTAGAGGATCTTAGGGTAGCCAGTATCATACATACCTACTTTTAGCCTACTTATCAATAAATTCCTAGGGTCACATATATGAATGACATAATTAAATATTATAAGTTAGAAAAATAATTATTTATTAATGAATTTAAGTAATGTCCTTGATGTATGATATCTAGACTAGTCTTAATGATACATCATTTGCATACCTCACCATCTACTATGTATATTCTAGATGGTAACTTTATTAAATATTTTAGGATTTCCTAAAATTCTCCATCCTCATGATGACCCTTCCATATATGAGCGAATGACAATAATTTTTATGGAATATGACACTAACACTAAAATATTTAGTATCATACTTAATAATTTATTTAATAACATAGTCACTATTAGTATGTTTGTTAAGACCATTAGAGATGAGCCATTAGGTGAGATTTTTTATAATAGGTGTATGTGTCACATTATTAATTTGATGTGCAAGTGAATATGAAAGTTATCTCCCTTGAATTAAAAAAATATGAAACTTACAAAAATTTCTTAGAATGCCTCGTAAGAAATAAGAGTTTGATAGTCTCGATTTGTCTATGAGTCTAAATAAGAAGAAATTTTATATTAGTGTCAGATACCATTGGAATTATACTTACCTGAAATTGAAGTTATGTGTTGGATACAAATACATAATAACTAGCTATATCAATGGTAAGAGTGATAAATATATTATTGTTGACTCTAATTGAAATACATGAATTTTTTTTATGAAATTTCTAAAAATTATCTATGACATGATGGACATGTATTCATCAGCGTACACTCCTACCATTTGTATTGCACTTAGATGCATATGCAATATTAGTAGCATATTTAGGAAGCTTAGAGGTCATCCTACATTTAGTATCATGCCCATTGAGATAAAAAATTAGTATTTAAAATACTAGTTCACCATTCTATTTTTTTTATTCCATGGTTGCTTGATGGATCCTAGGGTTAAGTAGAAGTGGTGGAGAATATTTTGACATACATATCCATGTGCATAAACTAGGGCCACTAACCTAAAGTGATTATTCATGAAAAAATTGGCCGACTTATTTTTATATTATGATATTAAGTATGGTAGTAATTGTAGCCAAGCTCCGTGTATGGGCATAAACACCAAAACATAAATATTTTGTGTTTGGTGCACTAAAATGCTATTCTCTCTTTATTTTTTTGATTCCTCGTCTTTTTTCAGAAACATTATGCTGCAGCTAAGTCTAGTTCTTAGGAGTTTTCAATCAAATTTTGTAAAACTACCATTTCTATTTATCATGAAGTAAAATAAAAGTATCATTTTCCACATTATGATAAAGGACCACACTTGACTTATCAAGTTTAGCATCATATATGCTTTGCCAATTATCTGGGAGCTTTGCCAATTTTCTTAATTTTTTTATAAATGAATGATGCCTTATTTTGTGAAGTAGTGTCATTTTTAAGTTGTCAACATCTCTTATTCAAATTTGATAAAATGCACCAAATATTATGTCTGCAATAAATTTTTTTTTGCTTCTTAATTCCAAATGACACACTAACATTAAGTACTACATTGTTTATGTTATGAGGTTTTGCTTTTTTGGCTTTAAACAATACACGATTGTAAGTATGGAAGTTGTCTTGTATTGCTTCTTTTTTTGTACCTTGCAAGTGATTCAATCTTTGTCATTACATTCTCAAACTCTTTTAAATTTCATTTGCACATACAAAGATAAGAATAAAATCACTAGCAATGAATGAGTAATTCATACACTTATAACTTTATGATTAAACATGAATATAAATAATATAATTTGTTGAGCATATCACATCTCTACGTATAAAATATTATTTGTTCAAAAGCAAAAAAAAAACACAATTATGGATAAAAAATAAATAAATGAGAATCATTACCTGTAAATCTTTAGATCGGCTTAATTGGTTGTTCATTTTATATGTGAGAATATAGTTTCATTAATAGGAATTAATAAGGATGCAATGGATAAATTAACATATATCATAATTTACACTTTTTAGTTAACAAGCTCATCATTATCTATCAAATAATTTTTCCAAAATCTAAAAGGTTGGAAGAAGTTATATATATTCTATATGTGTCAGTAAATAAATTAGGTATTTGATAAAACCAATCATATTCATCTCAAGCTCCGTCAACAAAACTTTTGCTCTTCCCTCCACTCCTATCGATAATGTCAATTTACAAATTATTGAGACTTTGAAATAATGGCAATAATCCAAATAGAATGACAAGAGAAAGATAGGTTGAGTGGATGCTATGAAAATTGAGTGACACTACCTCAAATCCAATGTTTTATTTCTAACTCTAAGTAAGAGATTGACCTTATACTACTTGTGTGTATATTTTTCATCAATACATAGAAGTGAGTTATGAGGCCTAGAAAAAAATATTTTTTTTCTCCATTTTAGTCAGTGATTTGAATTAGCCAAATTTGTTAAAAAAGAGGTGATAGTATTGTTAAAAATTAATTTTATGTTGAAAAATAGTTTTGGGATGGATAATAATGAATAATAATAAATTTATTTGCTTGAAGTTTTAGAGATAAAACTAAGTTAGTTTGAACCTCAAGAATAATTTGGTCATTTTACCCTTAAATGAAAGATAAATGTTTCATTTCTCATTTCACTTACTATTTTAGGATTTCTCTTCTTTTTCTCTTCTTCTTTCTTGATTCTTTTCTATTCTTTCTCAGGTCTTCACCAAAATCTATCAAAAAGAACATGAAATTTATTTATTTTTGGTAAAAAAAATCATTTTAAGAAGTGATTAAGTTCAGGAGCTCCTTATTTTAAACCAACAACAGCCATGAAAAAGCTATAATCTCAACAAATAGGTTTAAGGATGAGATATGTTGATTTATTTCTATTTTCTTGATTTCTTAAAAAAGGCTTAAAATTACATAAATTTTCAACCATATAGTTTTTTAGTTTGAGTTTCATTTGTGATTATAGTTCTTAGATTGAAATATTGAAATTAAGGTTTAAGGCTAAGGCTTGGAAAAGCTTGATTAAGATAGGAAATCTCTAGAATCCCTTGTGAAATTTTCATATTTTATATTATTAGTTGCATATTGATGTTGTTGGATAAATGATATTATGTGCATATCTATACATCATTTTTTTTTGTTTCTTAGCAATGAGTTTCAAGAAATACATATCATTAAATTGAGATATATGATTAATTGATGAAAACTCATAAATCTGACAATAATTTTTTAATAAATTTAGAAACCTATTTACCCATGTATTTTTTAGAAAAAGTTAATTTTTCAAAATGAGAAAATAAAGTTTCATTATATGTAAATGATACAAAAGTCAATAGTTGATGAATTATATGGATGATTTTGAAATGAGAATATGTTGAAATATATGTGTCAAACCCTATAAAAAATATTTTGAAGTTATATAAGCTATATCATATTTTGAATAAAGTTTAAATAATTTTAGGAAAATGCACTTTTTTGATATTGGGTTTTGAGGTCTCTATTAGTCCTGGCCAAGACATGATGGGCTAGAACTACATGAATTTCAATAAAGGCAGGGATTACATATTCTTTTGGAAGAATGACCCTAAACTCTCTCATGTATTTATGGTAGAGGTTTGCTATTTAGAGGTGGTGATTATTAGGCTGGAAATTGGTAAATCTTTGTTGGATCTTGTCCAGTGTTTAAATTACCAAACATTCTTTAATATTTTTGTGAAACCCCAAAAAAAGAGGAATAAATAACTAACATGATTTGATTTCTGGAAAAAAAAGCAAAATGGTAATTTTGCAATAATAGAAAATAACCTACAATTTTAGAGCCTTAATGATAAAATTGATGTCAGTATTGAATTCATCTTGGAAAATATAGCTATGGTGTCGAATTTCATTAAATTCTGAGAAAATCAGAATTTATTATATTTTTATTTAATTAAATAATTATTAGAATATAAAAAAAAATTAATCAACTGAAAGATTGAACCATGTCGTCCGCACGTGGCTGTGCCTGCGCAGGCGGTCCGTCGGCTGTCCAGGTGTCAACCTATAAGGAAAAAAAAATTATTATTATTAATTAATGATATTAAAAATAAAAAAGAAAAATGCTAGGAATCTAGAAAATGGGAGAAAGTCTGGAAAAAAAAACTTTCGACACCAGAGAGAAACAATACAGGAAAAAAAATATCCATGAATTTATTTTTAATCATAACAGATTATTCTGGAATCGGAATGAAGTAGTCCAAGAACTAAAGTTACTCTACACGATGAGATTTTCACATTGATATTATAAAGTTTCTGTGAAATTTTCCGAAAGATAGTAGTTTTCTCTTATCAGAATTTGTTTTCATTTAATGGCCAGAAATAATCATGTTTTATACCCCAATTTGAATTGTTAGAAATTTTATTGGAAATAATTAATTGGTAAAAAGTTTCGGTATTTCGTTTAGTAAAAATTAGTATGTGATGAATTGAATTTAGATTGTTAAAATTGTCTAGAATATGGGTTAAATTGGAAATGACATAAGTGCATTTCATATGCAGGGGAATATCCCATATACATGGGTGGGTGCATGATATATATATATATATATGTATGTATGTATGTATGTATGTATGTATGTATATGTATATGAATGGTATGTAGCGAACTCGAATCGGGACAACGTCCAGATTGAGTTGTGCGAGATTTTATTTGGTACATGGTTATTATAGATTGTGAACTCAAATTGGGATAACGTCCAAGCAGAGTTATGGTGGTGTTTATTTCTCAAAGTAAATACAAGAAAATCATATTTTATTCGGATAAATGTCCAATATGTTTTTCAGAGGAGGTCCATATTTTTTGGAATAATTCTAAAAAAATAAATATTTATATAGTTATATATACATATATACATTCAGATCCATAATATGTCACACTTGGCTTCGGCATGTGTGAGGGAGTCTATGAGACTCAGGAATATCAGCATATAAACATTTCATCCATAATTGTATTCATATAAACATTGTACTTGAATGGGTATTGATATATATTCATGATATTTTTCGTGCACTTAGGTAGAGAGTAACTCTGAAGGAGTTTACCCTACTGAGTTTTGCTCACTCCATTGTGGGACCCCTTTTCAGGTATAGGTCCAGGACAGATGACATATCCACATACGAAATCGCACATGTGAAGGAAAGCCAGTTGTGGCTTAAATAATATGTTGTGTGTTTTCTTTCTTCCGCTGAGCAAATAAAATGTATTGTGTGAGAAAATTGTACATTTGAGAAAATTTTATTTTATTGCACATTGTATTGTGTGATGGAATGAATGGGATCCCCTGGGGAATGAGGTGTCACAGCTTGGTATTAGAGATTAGGTATATGATTATCTATAACTTAGAAATTGGTACAAGTTTCATAATATGATAGGAAAGTTTAGATATATAAATATCTAATACTCGGGGAAAAGTGAAAAATACCAGGATAAAGAAACATAGCCTTAGTGGTTCAAGAAACAAAATGATATTCTCAAAATGAAAAGACTATCATTAGTTGGCATGTGCACTAATAATAGGGAATGAATGTGATTATTATATTATTATTTAACTTATAGAAGATGACAAGCAGAGAACAAGGACACCGGCGAGGTCCACAAAATGAGGATCAATCCCCATCCTTTTTTGATCAGCAGGCTCTGATAGAGGCTGTGGGTGTTGCTGTTGCAAGAGTTGTATAAACTAGTGCAGCTGAAGGTCAAGAAGGATCAAGTAACCTCCAAAAGTTCAAGGCACATCATCCTCTAATATTTATGGGAGGAGGGGACGCAATGATAGTAGATCATTGGTTACGACAAGTTGAAAAAAATTTGGACAAGTTATTGCATGTGACTTCTCCTTTGGGGTCTAAGGTGAAAATTAGTCAGATATATCAAGATTATGAGTTAAAAATCTCAGGGATTATATTCATGGAAGATCTTAAAGTCATGGACATGTCAAATTTTGATGTGATTATTGGCATGGACTGGTTAACAGCACATCGGGTCATTATTGATTGTGATCGTAGAAAAATTATTATCCACACACTAGATAATATATGTGTTGTATTTCAGGGAGATAAATTTGATGCTTTACCCCATACTATGTATGATTCTAAATGGCATGGACAACTTATGGGTTGACTGACATGTCTCACCCTAGAAGAAGAAAGGACATTGAATATAAATCTTCCTCAGATAGTTTGTGAATATGAGGATATTTTTCCTGATGAATTACTAGGATACCCCCGCACAGGAATGTGGATTTTTGTATTGAGTTACATTCCGGTACATCACTCATTTCTATGACTCCACATAGGATGACACCGATTAATTTACAAGAACTCAAGGTCCAGATACAAGATTTGTTGGACAAGAGTTTTATTTGACACATCACTTCACCTTGGTGTGCTCCAGTTTTATTTGTAAAGAAGAATGATAAAACCTTTCGACTGTGCATTGATTATCGACAGTTGAATAGGGTTACGATAAAAAATCAATTTTTGTTACCAAGGATTGATGATTATTTGACAAGTTAAAGGGGGCACATGTCTTTTCCAAAATAGATATTCGTACTGGATATCACCAGTTGCGAGTTAGAAAGGATGACATCCCTAAGATATCAATTAGAACACGGTATGATCATTTTGAGTTTATAGTAATGCCTTTCGGATTAACGAATGTGCCAGCAACATTCATGGATCTTATGCATAGAATATTTCAGCCATATCTAGATTATTTTGTTGTGATTTTTGTGGATGCTATTTTGATTTATTATTAGTCCGAAGGAAAGCATGATGATCATTTACATATTATTCTCCAAACTTTGAGAGAACATAAGTTGTATGTCAAGTTTGGTAAATGTGACTTTTTGTTGATAGAAGTAAAATATTTGGGACATATAGTGTTAGCTACAGGTTTCTTAGTAGACCCTGAAAAAGTCAGGGCAGTCATGAGTTGGGAGAGGCCAAAATCAGTTTTTGAAATATATAATTTTTTGGGATTGGCTAGATATTACAGAAGGTTTATTGGAAATTTTTCACGGTTAGCTGCTCCAATGACTAGATTGACCAGGAAGGAAGTCAAGTATGAGTGGACTGATTCTTGTAAAAAGGCATTCCAGGAATTGAAAAGGAGACTTACTTCAGCACCTATTCTGATAATCCCGAATAGGGGGCAAAAATATACAATGTATTGTGATGCCTCGAAAGATGGATTGGGATGTATTCTGATGCAATCTGAGAGAGTGATAGCTTATGGTTCTTGACAGTTAAAGAATCATGAGAGAAATTACCCCACACATGATATAGAATTGGTGGCTATAGTCTTTGCTTTAAAAATATGACGCCACTATTTGTATGGGGAGCAATTTGAGATATATTCAGATCATAAAAGTATGAAATATATCTGTATACAATGAGATCTTAACATGAGACAACGTCGACGGATGGAGTATCTAGAAGATTATGATTTTACTTCGCATTACCATCCATGATAGGGGGCAAATTTGAGATAAGCCTGGATAGGGGGCAAATGTGGTGCATGATGCACTTAGTCGAAAGTCACGAGGTGCACTAGCTAGTATAACTTCGGGGAATGGGATATACTTGAAACAGTGGGATGATTTAGCTTATAATATAGCAATCAAAGTCAGGGTGTTATCATTAGTTTAGTAGCTATACATTCGCTATTAAATAAGGTGATTGAGATGCATAAACAAGATGCAGAAATATTATTTATAAAGAACTGAGTAGAGACTGGTACGTACGATGAAGGTTGAGCTATTCATATGGATGGTAGTCTTCGGTTTAGGGGACAGGTTATGGTTCCCCATATAGTGGAATTGAGAGAGGAGATTCTTATGAAATTTCATTGTTCTCGTTTTACAGTACATCTAGATGGCACAAAGATATATAATGATCTTCTTCGCCAATATTACTGGAATATGATGATGAGACATATTGGGGATTTTGTTCGATGATGCCTCACGTGTAGAGGTGTCAAACGGGTCATGCAAGGCCGACCCGGCCTATTTTTTAGAGAGTGACCGTGCTTTCGTGCCGGGTCAAGCACGACACGGTTACTATACCGTGTCGTGCCTGGCCCGGCATGGTTTATAAAAGCCAGGCCCGGTCGGGCCAAACCAGGCCGTACGAGCTAAACCAGGCCATACGGGGCAGGTAAAAAATTTTTCTAAAAAAATGTTATAGTTTAAAATTTTAAAATAAATTTATAAAATGAAAATTGTTTAAAATTTATTAAATTAACAAAGTTTTAATTTTTTTTATGATTTAAAATAAAATTAGTTTATAATTTATTAGAATTAAATAAAAGAGTTATAAATTTTAAATGAAAAAATAAAACAAAAAAATAAATAAATCAATAAATTTTGTTAAAAAAATTAAAAAGTAAACAAAAACATAAGCAAACCAAATGAAAAATGACCAATCAGCCATTAGATACCGAAGGTCCGAACCAAACAAATTAAAGTTTCAAAGTAACATATAAATAAAGTGTACAATCAAAAAAAACAAAACATCAAAATCAAAAAGCATTAGATTATCATCAATCGTCAATCGGCATATCATGAGCATCATCGGCCGCAACATCAAGATCAGTATCATATGAATCATCATCATCAGCAATCAACTCCTTCGCTGTTGCAGTTGATGCGGCTACAGTCCCTGTTCCAGTCCTAGCTCCAACATGATCATGGATGATAAACCTTGAATCCTCCCAATCCTTCAAACAAGCAAAGGCCTCAACAATATCTAGACATAATCTCGATCTGCTATCCGAAATCACATTCACTACAACAGAAAAAACAAACTTCGATGCTATGCTCGATACCGGAGGAGTCAGAAGATCTCGTGTCATCCTAGATAGCACGGGAGAGGTGGACTCATATGATTTCCACCACTGTAATATATCAAGATTCTTAGTATCAGAATGTGATAGGATTGAGTAGTAATCGGTATCTAAGTACCGAGAAAGCTCGCTCCTATGTGATGGTCCACCCATACGTTTCCCCCTTATTAGTTGAATGAAAAAATCGTCATCTCCGAACAAGGTATCCATGTCCGTACTCACAGTCTCACCACCACCACCACCACCATACCTAGTATCGTAGTATGTGAACAGGTCAGTCAACTTCTCGTGAATGAACCTTTGAGGTGGCTCTTCCAGGTTCATGCACGAGGAAATGTAAGTCAGTGTGTTTTCTACCCCTTCCACCTTAACCCTAGGGTCCATGCATGCAGGGAGACAATAAAGAGATGGAACGGTGGACCAGTACTTCAAGTACTTGGTTTCCATCTCTGCAACCATATGGCTAAGTGTCAGGTCAGCTCGATACTTCCTAAACATCCTACTAATGTTGCATATGCACCTGAGTGCAATGCAAGTCGTGAGCGTATAAACCAACGAACACATGTTCGTCATGTCATAAAAAATCTTCAGGAATTTCATAAATAAAATTCCTGAAGCTCAGTCAGTGTCGTCAATAATAAGTTCGTCACTCTTACTATTGACATAGTCGGATATCACGTGTTTATATCCAACACATGGTTCCAACATCATGTACGTGTAATTCCAATGATGTCTCACATCCGATTGAAATTTCTTTCTTCTTAAGATTCGCAGACAAACAGAGACTACCAAACTCTTGTTGTCTGCGAGGAGTGCGAATATATTTTTGTGCATTACGTATATTATCCAACGCGGGGGAACACACCTTCATACCCGCTTGAACAATCAGGTTAATCACGTGACACATGTATCTTACTTGAAAAATCTCTTTTAATGGTGCGTCTCTAATATTCCTAACAAACTTGTTAATCACTACTCAATTATTAGATGCGTTATCGAATGTGACACTAAAAATTTTATTTTGAATTTTATATTCTCTAAAGATTTTTATCATACACTCAAAAATGGCCGGGCCATCATGAGGATGAAGAATCTCAAAGAATCCTAAAATTTTTTTATTTATAGTCCAGTTAGAATCTACATAGTGGCTGGTGAGACATGCATAAGATGATTCATCATGACTTATCCAGATATCGGATGTCACGGACACCACTCTACTATATGCCATAAATTCATTAATTATTTTTTGTTTTTCTAACTTTTATATCTTTAGTATGTCATTCCTAGATGTGGACCTATGAATCCTACGATAAGCATGCTGAAAATATGTCTGCATGATGTGCAATACCCTTTGATCTTCTGAAAATCTGATCGGAAGACCTATCAATGTGATAAGTCTGGTCATGCCGTCCCTACCCAACTCCATGGAGTATATGAAGGGAATAAACTTTGAGACTGAACTCGATCCAGTCTCAAAAAATGCAGTGCCAAGTTGGGTTTGCCTAGGATCTAATGGATCATGTTTTTTGGTGCATAATTCGGCATGCATCTTAAGGTGCCCAGTCCCTAACGAACTCGTACATGTTAAAAGTCTCACACAATATTTGCACTGTGCCATTTCTTCTTCCTCACCCCTAATATTTTTTAGTTTTATTATATTAAAATGAGTCCAAACTACAAAAGTCCTTCAAGTTTTTTATTTTTTAAAAGTTTGGGTTGAGACGACTGGAGAAACCAAAGTTTCAGCAGCCTCAGACCTCTGTGTAATATTTTCATTTTCTAAATTTAAATATGTTTCATTAGTATTTGTCATTTTTTAGGATTTTTGTTAAATAGGACACTTATTTAGAGACTAGATGATAGATTTTAAATCTATCTATTTTAGGGCTAGAGAGAGCGATTAGAGAGAGAGAGAGAGTAAAAAAAACTTATAATAAATTACCATGTAAAGTAGTCAGGTCGATCACATGCACGGTGCACCACAGTCTATCTCAAAATTCAAAACCCAAGTTGAGATTCCCGAAAAGCCAAGCCAAATGACAAAATCACGACTTCCCAAGTCCCGAGAGAGGAGCAAGATTTTTGAGAGAGAAAATGTGAGATTTGAGAGAATAAATATTTATAAAAAATATAAATGTTATAGAGGGGGGTGAGTTTTATAGATTAAAGAAAATAATTTAAAAAAAACATTTTTTTTGATTTTTTTAATTTTTTAGGGGGCAGAATCATGAGGGCCGTTAGATTCTGCCCCCTAGCCGTTGGAGGCGAGATCCAACAGCAACAATTTAAAATTTTTTTTTTTGCCCATGGGGGGGAGGGGGGAATCGGGTCGGGTCGAGGGAACGCGGGCCGGGTTTGATTGGACCCAACCCTCGATCTTTTTTGCGGGAAGGGGAACGGGATGCTTGGCTTGGCATTGACCCGAGTGTCCCGAGTCAAGGTGAACCCACCGTGACTCGTGAGGGTGCGGGACTGTGGGTGTGGGATGCCGGGCTGGGTGTGAACGATGATCCCGACCATGCATATGGGCCGTGCCACGGGCCACTGAACCATGCCGAGTCAGGCACGGCACAAGGCCCGGTTGGCCTCAGCATGACACGGCATGGGTTGTGCCTTACCCGGGCACGACACAGGCCCGGGCACGGGATATTCCCGTGCCGGGCCGGGCCGGCCCGGTTGATACCTCTACTCACGTGTCAGCAAATAAAGGCTGAGCATCAAATGCCAACATGATTACTCTAGCCTTTGGAGGCAGCAAAGTGGAAATGAGAATATATCACGATGGATTTTGTGACTCACTTTCCATAGACATCATGAAAACATAATGTTGTGTGGGTAATTGTGGACCGGCTTACTAAATCCGCACATTTTCTAGCAATGCGAATGACCTTCACACGCGAGGAATTATGTAGGTTATACATACGAGAAATTGTCCGATTACATGGAGTGCCAGTATCTATTCTATCAGACAGAGATGCCCAATTTATGACTCATTTTTGGAAGAGTTTTCAGAAAGAAATGGGAACACAGTTGATAATGAGCAGTGCTTACCGTCCATAAACAGACAGTCAGTCAGAAAGAACCATACAAGTTTTGGAAGATATGTTGCGAGCATGTTGTGTAGATTTCAAGGGTAGCTGGGAAGAACATCTACCTTTGGTCGAGTTTACCTATAATAATATTTATCAGGCAAGTATCTAAATGGCACCATATGAAGCATTGTATGGAAGTCCATGTCGATCTCCAGTTTGTTGGGCTAAGGTGGGAGACTGATCCATCACGAGTCTAGATGTGATTAGAGATACCTCAGAGAAAGTAGATTTGATACTACAACGTCTTCTTACAACACAAAGTCGACAGAAAAGTTACGCTGATAAACAAAGACAACCCCTAGAATTTGAAGCGGGAGATCATGTTTTCTTGAAAGTAATGCCAAAAAGGAAAATAATCAGATTTGACAAGCATGGAAAGTTATCACCAAGACATATTGGGTCTTTCATAATACTCGAGAAGGTGGATTTGGTTGCTTATCGATTAGCTCTACCGTCACATTTATCTGGTGTCCACGAGATATTTCACGTCTCTATGCTTAGGAAATATATTCCTAATCTAACTCATGTAATGGTTTGGAGCGAACTAGTTATTGACGCAGATGGAACATTTAAAGAAATGCCCGTACGAATCATTGATAGTTGAGATCAAGTTTGGCGTCACAAAACTGTGAGATTAGTAAAAGTGATATGACAGCATCAAGGAATAGAGGAAGCAACTTGGGAACGTAAAGACACAATGGGTGTTGCTTATTTTTTTATTTGAAAATTAAGGTATGTATTTTAGTAATTTAATAATTATTTAACTTCAAAATATGTTTATAAGTGCAAATGTGTAATTGTGAGAATTTCGGGACGAAATTCTTTAAGGATGAGAGAATGTGAAACCCCGAAAAAAAAAAAAATAAATAACTAACATAATTTGATTTCTAGAAAAAATGACAAAATGGTAATTTTGCAATAATTGAAAATAACCTAAAATTTTAGAGCCTTAATGATAAAATGGATATCATCATTGAATTCGTATTGGAAAATATAGCTACGGTGTCAAATTTCATTAAATTCTGAGAAAATCAGAATTTGTTATATTTTTGTTTAATTAAATAATTATTAGAATATAACAAAAAATTGATCAACCGAAAGACCACGACACGTCGTCCACACGTGGCTGTGCCTGCGTGGGTGGTCTGTCGGCTGTCCAAGTGTCAATCTATAAGGAAAAAAAATATTATTATTAATTAATGATATAAAAAAAAAGAAAAACATCAGGAATCCGGAAAACATGAGAAAGTCTAAAAAAAACTTTCGGTGCCGGAAAGATACATTACAAAAAAAAAATATCTGTGAATTTTCTTTTAATCATAATAGATTATTTTGGAATCAGAATGCAGTAGTCCAAGAACTAAAGTTACTCTACACGATGAGATCTTCATATTGATATCAAATTTATAAAGTTTTTGTGAAATTTTTTTAAAGGTAGCAGTTTTATATTATCATAATTTCTTTCTATTTAATGGCCAAAAATGATCATGTATTATATTTCAATTCAAATTGTTAGAAATTTTATTGAAAATAATTAATTGGTGAAAAGTTTCGGGATTTCGTTTAGTAAAAATTAGTACAGGACTAATTGGATTTGAATTGTTAAAATTGTATCTGGAACATAAGTTAAATTAGAAATGACATAATTGCATTTCATATGCATGGGAACATTTCATATACATGGGCAGGTGCATATATATATATATATATATATATATATATATAAAGGAATATAGATGGTATTTAGCAAACTCGAATTGGAACAATCTCCAGACTGAGTTGCACGAGATTTTATTTGGTACATGGTTATTATAGATTGCAAGCTCGAATTGGGACAACATCCAAGCAGAGTTACGGTGGTGTTTATTTCTCAGAGTAAATCCAAGAAAATCATATTTTTATTCAGATAGATGTCCAATATGTTTTTAGGAGGAGGTCCATATTTTTCGGAATAATTCCAAAAAAAAAATATCTCTATAGATATATATATACATATATACATCCAGATACATAATATGTTACACTTGGCTTCGGCATGTGTGAGGGAGTCGATGAGACTCAGGAATATCGGCATATAAACATTTCATCCATAATTGCATTCATATAAACATTGTACTTGAATGGCTGTTGATATATATTCATGATGTTTTTCGTGCACTTAGGTTGAGAGTAACCCTGAAAAAGTTTATCCTATTGAGTTTTGCTCACTCCGTTGTGGGACCCCTTTTAACGTACAGGTCCAGGACAGATGACATATCCACATATGAAATCGCACATGTGAAGGAAAGCCGGTTGTGGCTTAAATAATATGTTGTGTGTTTTCTTTCTTCCACTGAGCAAATAAAATATAAAACGAAAAAAAAATGTATTGTACATTTGAGAAACTTTTATTTTATTGCACATTGTATTCTATGATGGAATGAATGGGACTCCCTGGGGAATGGGGTGTCACAATTTTAGTATTATTAGATGATGTGTAAGCACAAAAATTATACATAATTAGATTGATTTTATCACTTAGGAGTTTTGGTGGATTTTAATGATTAATCATGGATTATTTGGTAGATAATAGATCATCTAATACTTTTGACATCTATTGTTGGATGAAACTATACCTAATTTTTCATGATAATTTTTATACATTATGACTCTACTATCTAGTTAGCATTATATTTGAACTATACAACACAATACTTATGGTTATGATATTATCATTGAGTTGTGATCATACTATGTCATAACACTTAAATATCTGTAATATTAATTTCATGTTAAATTAATCAAGTATCTCACTAGTGTTAAAAGTCATATTCACTTCTTAGTATCGTGACTTTATTTTGAACAAAATTTTGTAGTCATAAGTTAGAGCCATAACTTTTTCACAAGGGCATGACTTTTGAGATACAAGAGCTTATAAAATCAAAACTACTTAGGCTATAGTCGTGGCATTATCTAGCACCATAATTTTTAGATATTAAATATTATTGGAAGATATTTACTTGAGTATGACCATTTTCCAAGGCTGCAACTCTTGTCCTCGAGAGAAGACAAAGCCACAACCTTTATATTTGGGCTAATAGTCAGTGTTGTAGCCTTTTTACATTGTTGCAACCATGTGATAAATGAGAAATGTCATTCTAAGTGTCATGATCATATGATACACATGAGATGTCATTCCTAATGTTGTGTTCTTTCCTAGCATCATTACCAAATGATAAATGAGAGAGACAAATACAAAAGACATGGTTATCCCTCATGTCGTGACTTTGTATTACAGAGATAATATGCATGAGTTGTAGATACTATCTAACATCTTGACTTTATATTATATAAAGATTGGGATACATTCCAAAGTCACTATCACTTCCTAGAGTTTTGACCTTAAGCTCAAGATATAAAGGATGGTCATAATATTTAATGAAAGTTATGACTTTCTACTTAAAGAAGTATACAAATATCAGAGTATAAAATAAGAAAGAGAAGAGATTCATGCTGATCTCATATCAACTTATTCATTCTATGCACTGAGTAGAAGTCAAAGCACATCTAGATAAATCTTAGGAGTAATTTTTTTACTTCTTAGGGGCTCCACAAGCAGGCGAGGGATACAAGACATTAGCTAAACTCTAGAGTTAGGGGGCATGACTCTCAAACCCCACTTCCTAAAGTAGATTTTGGAAAATTCTATATTAATAGTTTGAGGTCTAGGGTTTGTGCAATTTTGATTATGTGATTTATAAATGGTATTGACATTAATAAAAATGTATAATTTATATTGTAGAATGAAAATTTATAGATGTGATATTTAAATAAAACTTGAATTAGAGATTTAACTATTATTGAACTTATGTGAGTTATTATAATGGATGGTGATAGATAAACTATTAGGCTCACTCACATATATGATAGGAAGGAAGAAACAACTAATTTGACTATAATGTGTGAAATAAACTTATATATTAAAACTCATTATATACATCTTAGAAGAACTAGTACTTGCATGAGTGTATTGTAACTCATAAGGTGGTTATAACTCTTTGAATTTCTTTCGCTCATATTTATAATCAATGAAACTTGAAAGAGGCATATTTTAATTATTTGATTATGACACTTAAAAAGTCAAAAGTATATATGCTTATATACTATGTTAGTTCTTGGTCTTTATGATGCCTAAGACCAAAGAATAAAATTGTAAATATGAAGCAATTGTCAAAGGTAGTTGACAATTGTCAAAAGTGTAAATGCCTAAAAATATGCAAATTACTAAAATTATGAAAGGCACCATTAAAAATGCAAAAACCCCTCACATTAATTTTTAAAGTTTCTTAATCCTTTTAAATTATATTAATCAAACATAGTATATCATGGCTCCCGAGTGAAAGTACATGGGGGTCATGAGAGCTTTTGAAATATTTGAGATAAGATTCCAAAGTTACATTATATGTGTTTGAAATATTAAGTTTATTTTCACAATAAGTCATTTTGACTTGTTTGTATGCTAAATGTACTAAGCCCTTGTGAGTTTTTTGTTATACTCCTTAAAGCATGAGGTGTTAAATTCTATTTTTCTCTAGTATGCTTTTTAGTAAAGTTGGATCCCCTTTTAAGTTGTTGCATCTATGCATTATTGACATCAATATACTTGGGTTATAATAGCAACATGATTTTGAGGATAATATATAATTCATGACTAGCATGTTGTTATGATCAAGGGTAAAAGTATTTCTTGATATTAAATTTGAATTATTAAAACTAAGTGTTAGTTGTTCTTTTGTAAAGGTAAGATATAAGCTCAAGATGAGACTAGAGGTGTCAAGTGGATTGGACACCCTAGGCATATAATAAGGCATTACACTAGTTATTGAGAATATGATTGTCTAAATTATGCATGTTTAGACCATAATCATGATTGCTCATAGCATGACTCATTTCATGATGTGCCGGACTGAGCATGCCTCATGTTGGGCACAACACATTCCACATGTTTGGTATGGTGGCATGATCAATTAGCATGAGTTTTTTTAAAGATTATTCGTTTTTGTAATGGGTGATATTATTTTATGCTGCTAAAATATTTCCACCCATTCTAGGCAGAAAGTAATATCCTTGATAGGATAACACTTTTTGATGTCATGTTGGCTATTATAATAAAAAATTAAGAATACATTTTTGAGCCAACATATTTCTGTACTAAAAATGTTTAAAAAATAAAAAAATAATGTCCTTATAAAAAAATTATATAAATTCTTAATAGATATATTTTTGTTTTCACACCTAATCTATTAACTTTTCTATTCTATTCTCTTCTTATCTCTCTTAAATTCATATTGTATCCAGTTTGTACCATTTTTAAATAATTTATAATTTTTATTTGGTGGAGTGATGCTGACAGTATTAGTTTTGATAGGACTCATGACTTCCAAACACAAAACTATGAGATACATATGAAAAGTGTCTATTACACACATAAAGTTAAATTATGCATTATGATTGCATTTAAATAAATAATTTTATTTAATAAATTTTAGATTAATAAATTTATTAAAAAAAGTAAATAATTAAAAAATTATTGCTCTCGTTCTTCTACTTCTAATCTAGTTTTGTAATAAAAATGACAAATAATAAGTTTAATGAATATGAATTAGATCTAGAAATAGATGAGAATGATAACCTAACCAAAATATCCAAAGCTAAAACTAAATTCACACTCATAGTCTCTACTTATTTGTCTAAAAATCCTAAAAATTAGAAAACTTCAATAGTTTAAACTTATTTTAGTATACTTAAAAATATAAATACTAGGGGTGTCAAAGAAGATTGAACATAGTGTATATATTATAAAAAAAATTTACATATAATAGTATTTGTGGTACTAGCCATCTTAAAAGATATGTTGATCAATACACTAAAAATATGATACATTATATTTCAGACAAATACAACTTAGTGGCAAAGAGTTTAGAGGTGGATCAATTTTAGGTTCATTGGCCCCCTTCATTTACCATGATGAGTTTGAGAGGGGATATATGATGAAATTATTATCATTATTCTTTAGATTAAAATTTTGAAGTATCATAGAGTAGTTAAAATAATAAAAATATACTTCCATCCTATTTATTATAGAATTATAATATCTAAAAGTAGGAATGTCATAATAAATATTTTAAATTATAATAATAATTAGTAATTATTAAACTTAGGAAACATAGTGGCATGGTATCTGTGGTATCTGACATCTGGACTAGTAAAATATTTTTTCTAAGTGGAAACTTAATAAAAAAAATTAGGATATCTTGAGATCTCTAATCTCATGATGGTTCTACCATATATGAGTGTATAATGAGAATCTTTAGTTAATATGACAATAATAATAAAATTTTTAATATCATAATTGATAATATTTTAAATAATAGTATCACCATTAACATATTTGTCAAAAATATTTGAGGGAGGCCCTTAGCTTACATTTTACATTTTAGGTGTATGTGTCATATAATTAACCTAATAGTGAAAGCATGAATAAAAATTATTAAAATATCTTAGGACATATAGTAGACAACAAGAGTTTCATACTTTATGTTTGTCAATGGGTCTACAAAAAAAAATTTCAAAGAGGACATTGGATATTATTAAAATTATACATACCTTATATTAGAGTCATGTATCAACTATCAATATATAATATCTGACTATGTCAATAGTAAGAGTGATGAACTTAATATTATTAATTCAAATTAGGAAATATGAATTTCATTTTTAGAATTATTAAAGATTTTTTATGATATGATAAATATATATTCATATGTGTAGACCCTCACCACTTGCATCACACAAAGAAAGACACACATGTAATATTTTTAGAATAGTTAGCAAGCAAAAAGGATGCCCTCATTTTAATTTCATGGCTATTAAGATAAAAACTAAGTATTTAAAATACTAATCATCTATTCCATCTCTTTATTGCTTAGTTGCTTGTTTGGATCCTAAGATAAGAGCTAGAAAATATATTAAAATGCATATCCACTTATATAAATCAAATAGAAAAATCAAATGATTAGATTCATAAATAATTAGATAACATATTTATATATTATAATACTAGGTATGATAGTGTTAGAGAGCCTCTAAGTATGGACATATATACTATATTTGGATATGATGATAATGTCATTCATTTAGCTGGAAAAAATTAATAGGATTTTTTATCAAATAGGAATGAGTTATCTAAATACTTAGATACAAAGGGATGAGATTTTGTCATCCTACTTAATGTGAAGAAGGAATAAGTTATAGACATTGAGGCAAAATATATGTTTCCAACTTGTAGTACTTGGGAATGTATTTTGATAATACTAGTGTTTCTTACTATTTTGTTTTCTAATTGTTTGTAAATGTGCTGGTTTTGAAATCCATGGAGTTTGACTCTATTTTTGTGTTACTTCTTCATTGGGTAGTTTTATTTCGATGAGTAAGGTGTGTAGAAATTGCGAACTTTATTTTTATGATTTGTCTCTTTGTTTCAATCTTTTAGTTTTTAAGTTTTTAAGATTGGATGTAATTATTAAAATGGATTGGTTAGTGGAATTCAAGGTTATGCTTGAATGTTACAAGGAATGAGTCATATTACAAGTTGGTAAAAATCTTGTTATGTTGAAAAATGTTATTAGTTTTGGTGATCATGGTTTTAGTGGCTTGTCTTGGGGAAAAGTTAAGTAAAATATTGTGATTCATTCTTTTGATTAAGACTAGAGAATAACCTAAAAATGAGACTCTTTAGTCTCAAGTACTAATTATGTAAGAGTTTGATTGTTTATTTCCCAAAAAGCTACTAATGATGCTTCCTTTGAGGGAATTAGATTTTTATAGATTTTGTGCCAATAATTAAGCACATTTCTATTAATTCATACTAAATGATATCAGCAGAGTTGAAAGAGTTACAAAAAAAAAAAAAAACTCCAAGACCTCTAGAGTTTGAGGTTGAAAGTTGGGATTTTCTTAAAACTATCACCTTGTAAGGGTGTATATTATTTGGGCAAGAAAATGAAGCATGTGTCAAAATATTTGAGTATATTTGAGGTACTTGCAAGAATATTATTGATTATTTATCAATATATATTTCATCTAGAGTATACTTATGTATATGGTGTATTCCATGTCTAAATATTATATTAGTTGTTAGAAAAGTATTTTAAAAATGATCACCTCTGCTATTTATTGTATACATTATTTTTTTAATAAGTTGACTTATTCATTAATTTAATATTTATTATTTCTATGAATTGACATCGCTCTTAAATCAAATAATACTATCCATGATATATTACATAGCATGAAATAAATTATGATGTGATAATGAGGTTTTTACCATGTATAACTATATTGTATCTAAATTATTTTTAGTCATAAGATCAACCATATTGGATATTATTGATCTAGATATATTAGCACATAATATACTCCTTGTTTTGATCAAATAGTTGATCTAATGAAGTGTGATCTGCTGATCATTAAAGTAGACATGCGAATGCTTGAAAAGAGTAGTCAAGTACATTGTATTCGTTCTTTGAGATAATCACATAAATTATTTATTAAATATAGATTATAGCCTCATCATAGAAAAGAGTACAAGTATCTATAGACTTGAGGTACTCAAGTTTATCTTGGATATCGATCATGTGCTTTAACTTCATTCCTTGTTGCCTCTCAAAGGTTGCTCATATGGTGATAATTGAATATAGTTTGATGTAATTAAAGATAGCTAAGTAGCCATAGAGGATTCATCACTCCTAATAGAGGGAAGGTATACCCATGACCACATATTGAGATTGTTACTTGAAAATCTTTGGCCATGGTGAAAATACCATGAAAAATATCTTTGATTGTATAAATGTTGGCTAATGGGTCTTAGGACAAGAACTTTTTATACTTGGGATAGATATGTCATAGTTAATCTAGTTTGAGGTGCACTTTGCCAATGTTGTTAGCCAAGTTGGGCATAGAAAAGGTGAAAGGATCATCTAGACATCATGTTTTCTATAAAAGGATTTGAATTTAGACAACAGTTCGGGCACTCCACATACTAACTTTTTTAGGTTATTTGGCATGCAATTCTTGTTGTGTTTGTGTTTGATACTCAAAATATCAAATAAATTGTACCATTTGGAGAATAAAATTAGGCATGTTTGTATATAAATTAGTATGTATCAAAGATATTTCACTAAATTTCTAGTTTGAGAAGATTTGACAAATATTAGTTGTTAAGACATCATTTCATGGTGAAATTAGCAGACTTGGAGCAAAAACTCTCTTGTTATGACTTATACACACCTTCTATAGCAGCCTTAAGTGATTGAGACATCATTTCTTAGCCATAACTTTGCCAAATAGTATTGACATTCTTTGTATGCCACTACTATACTCTAAACTACTTAATGGTCATGACTTTATTTTCACATCACAGCAGCCAAGTACCCCAATAGTACAAGTAACCTTAGCAAATTTTAGAGTCATGACCTATTCAAGATAGAGACAAAATATCAAAAGATAAGGCTTGTGACTCTATTTTATGCCATGATTTTTCATTCTAGAGAAAAATTACACAATCATGGCATTATCAGCTCCATAGTTTTCTGTTCAATAAAACAAAACTAAAGCTAAGACTAATTATTAGCATTATAACTTTATGTTCTAGAGAATGATTACTTAATCTTAGCAATCCCAATACCATAACATTTTGTTCAAGCCAAGACCAGAGCCATGACCAACTCTTAGTGTCATGGTTTTATATTATAAAGAGTATTTGATTCAGTCATGACAATCCTAGTGCCAAGATATTTTGCTCACAATACAAGAAGACCAAAGCCACAACTATTCCTAACACCATAATTTTGTGTTACAATGAGTATAAGTATTAGTCATATATAGTTCCAATACTATGATATTTATTTTCTAGAGGAGATCCAAAAAGATGACAAAGTCGTGATTTCAATTTTATGTCATGACTCCCAACTTAAAATATTATATAGATTCCTAAAGTATAATAATGATACATTTAGAATAGAAGAAAGAAATATGGGGCAGAAAGAAAAATAACACATACAAGCCCTAGGTTATGCATCATCAACCCAATTAAGGGCAAATCCAAAAAAAACAAGCAATATTGATTGGAATTAAGGTTTTACACTTATAAATTAGTTTATGCATTCATTGTGAACCTTAAAATCTATGAGATGTCTTCCAACATATCTCACATGATTTTATCCCTAGTATTTGGATAAATTGAATTATAAAGTTAGTAATATATTTGTGTTGTGATAAATATTTGAATTTATAAGTTTATGTTTATTTTAATATTGTATGTTGATGTTGATAGATATATATGTAATTTAGAACCAAAAATAAGGATTTTTATGAATATATTGATTTATGTGTGTTGGTTATAATGAAATGTGATAAGTAAGTCATGAGATAAACTAACATGGTTCGAATAAAATAAAGTGACCTTCCTTTTTATCTTTATACCTGAAGTTAAGGTATGTTAATCATTATGAGTATGATGCTTACGAAGCTAAAAGAATGAACATATTAAAGACCAATTCATTATGCCATATTTAAAATAACTATCTAAGAGTTATACAAAGATTAAGTAGAATGTATTACCTAAGAGTTTCACTATATTGTAGGAGCTGTGTGTTAGTCATGGTAGATAGTGATGATTATGTCATGGGCACATGCATGTGGGAGAGACTCATATGGTGATGATAACATTATGAATCATTCATGCTTGAATGACTTTCAAAGATGAAATGTATGAGAAGATTTATGTTCAATTATGATATGTATAGTATTAAAGAAACCTAAAAGCACAAACAAAGTTAATACCATATTATCACAAGTCATAGATATAATTAGTTGTAGAAGAATATAAGTATATACTCAAAATAATCTTAAATGACAGTTGATATATTACATAAAAGGAATAGATGTGATAATAATTTTTACATGAAATGATGTATTACTTTATTATTAAAATACTAAGGGGACAACTACGAAAAAATCATCCTTGGTTGTGACAGTCTAATGGATGATTATCATCTAAAATGCCAAGAGGACACACTAATATTTTTACAATAATCTACCTTTCATCCAACAAAAAAATATGATTTTCATCAAGCACAAGTATGTGTGCAAACCCTAGAGTCTGACTATATTCTCTAAGATCAAGTACATTTATTCAACTCATAAAGTTGTTAGTTTAGTATTTATTGATCAAATTGTAAAAATAATTAATGTGGGATCAATATCTAAATTATTATCAACTTTATTACTTATAAGATTCATATACTTGTTGAACTATGTTGAATGATAGATCATTATTCAAATAGGGGTTTTGTTCATGCAAATTAACTATGAGCTTTGGTACTCACACAAAGTTGCAATATGTTTATTGGTACCATTGTCGAGGATTATATTATAATAGTTAGTTAACTTGAGTTATCATAACTATCCTTTCAAAATAATAGTTTTGTTTTCGAGTTATATAGATGCAATTTTTGTTTATTGTTTATATTATATTTGTATTGTTAGAGTATATTTTCATTTTGTTTGTTCATGTTGTTTTGTATCCACTAAAAAACTAAATGAGAAAAGCTATAGGATTATGTTAAAACCTATGAACCCAAAAATTTTGAAACAACATATATGAATCCATTTCAAGGAAATGGGTGGTACTACAGACCATATAACATATTTGATTTGTACTTTCATTCATTCTTTCAAATTCATGAAGATATGTTTTAGGGGAGTCAAGTACAAATACCATGACATGAATACTCCTCATATTGGACAAAAAAACTATTATTTGAATATTGCTTTTTGGAGTTACTGATAGAGATAAAAAAGGATCAATGATGTGATAGAATACCACATTTATTCATTACTAGATAGACAAGCTATCAGTTGAAGACCATATATTGGAATTGCTAGCAAAGACAAAGAAAAGTAATGATATGGAAGAAGAATAAAAGAGATGGATACAAGCGAAACTCAAAGAAACAAATATGATTTTAGAAATTATTCCACTCAAAGTTGAAATCTTTTCTGAGAAAATTTTGAAGAATGATAAGAGCAAAAAGGAAGAACAACAACATGATGACAATGTAAAAGTTGTAATGCATCAAAAAGTTATGAAACTTGAAAAATGCATAACCATAATTACTAGAACTATAAAGATCGAAGTTATGGAAATTATTGAGAGAGCCACATGATCTTTCTATATCACAACCAAGAAAAAAAAAATACAATTTGGATATCTTATATTTAGTACCATTGATTAACATAGAAAGTATAAGGTGAAAAAAAAAGAATACAAAAACATAGCATTGACATTTGAGATCAACAACAAAGAATTTAAGTCTGAAATATAAGGCTAGCTATGAATATTAAATATAGTATTCACTATATGGGATAAAACCCAAGATTTTATTATTATATTGAATTATGTAATAAATACTTGTGAGGTTTTTTTTTTGAATTTATCCAAAAACTATCAATACTTGTAAACAATAAACACTTGAATGAAGGCATGACAATCAAACTTAGTTTTGACTTTCTTATAAGCCAAATGAATTTGCAACACTCAAACCCAATAGTTACCTTTTTTTTAATGAGAAGTCACAACCACACAAAAAGTCAAAAAAAAAAATTTATTGGTTGCAACTAAAACCAAACCTCTTGTAAAAAACCTTGATTATGATTTTTTTCACTACCATTTCTAATTTTTGTCTCCCATCTTCCAAATAAAATTTTGGAATTCCTTCAATTGAAGATTCAAGATACCATGGAGGATGAACCCTTGATTTAAAAGCTAAGAGCATTAAGTGACAGGTATGAATTGAGAAACAAGGCAAATGGCAAGCAACAAAGGCAATCTACCATCAAGGCTTCACCCATAGCTATGGTTTAGAAGCCAAAATTCTTGATGAAAACTAGATAGAAATGGATAACTTTAGTTTGGGGTAAAAAATATTGTATAGGTGAGCATGGTTTCAAAGAATTTATTCTTCCTTTTTAGAAATCAATTGAGACTAGAAATTGGAAAAACATTTGCATGTATGTGGAAAGAGGTGATACTTCAATTGTTAAGGAATTTTATTCTAATTTAAAAATTATGGAGGAGAAAAAAATGCTATGTAAGGAGTTTGGTACCCTTTGATAAAGAAATCAATCATCAATGAGATGTTTGGATTGTGAGGAGTGGTAACTGATATGACTTTTAAATCTCTAAATATTCAAATGAACCTCAAAGAAATAATCATGACATTGGAACAAATATTTATGCTCTAATTTGTAGCCAACCCTTTATGTCTCCACTATCCTACAAGGTAGGGTAATTTTTCTTTTTACCATAGTTAAAGAATTCAAAATAAATGTGAGCAAACTTTTGTAGAAATTAATCCTTAATTTTTTGGAAGGTAAATTCTATGAATAATTAATTCACCTTTTGTTGATAATAATATTGTGTCAAGCCTATGGAGTCATGTTGTATGAAGATAGAAATGAAATGTGCTAATGGATATCCCCACTAACATTGGAGGTGTTAAAAAAGTGCTTGAAAAATAGAAGGAAAAGAAGATTCTTGGAGTGGAAAAGTTGATTAAAAATGGGTATGATGCTCCACCTTTTCCCAAGGCTAGTGTAGAATAAATGGAAATAAGTGGAGAACATCAAGATGAAGAGTGACTAGACCCAGTAAAAAATTACTATTACTTTACAAAGATAAAAAAATGAATTTATAGAACTCGTGTATATGTTGAATAGGATAATATGTGATATACACAATAGACCTGAGGAAACCATTTGAAATTTGAGATAAAACATATTCATACCTAATTGTTGGAAGAATTGTAAGAAAAAAAACACAAGTAAAAAGAATAAATCAAAAGAATAGTAAAGAAAGATCAAGCAAATATAAAGAGAAGAGAGGCATTGTGAGAGATACATCCCCAAAAGAAGGAATATCTATTCGTGTCCACCTAGAGAAATTTGAAGAATTCATTTTGAAAAATTTGGAGGAGAGAATAAAGTAAATAAGAATTAGAATGATGAGAACAACCAATTCATTTGAGAAACTATATGAGTCCATTATAGAGAAGTGGCATAAAATGATCATGAAATGAAATTCAAAAATAGAGAAAAATGTGCCTGATAGGGAGAAGTAGTGGATTGAAGATGTGAGAAATTTTATTAAGAATCAAAAGCAAAGTATACTTTCCTATTGGTTCATTTGAAAACACCATGAACTCCATTGAAAAGAGAAAAGATGTGCTACACGACATGATTACACAAATGATGAAATAGATAGAAAATAAATAGGATTTAGATAAACCTTTTACTTCTATACCTCTATTCAAATCCTTCATAGTAAAGTTCCCATTTAATGATTTTGTTTCTAGCTGTTTTTCATATCATCCTCCTTCTTCACTATGTTGAAATTTATATATTTTCTTCCATGATGAGGTTATGATAAGATTTTCTAATGATATTGATATTATTAATAATTTTTCTTTTTGTGTGGTTGTTTGAAGAAAGATTTATTACCTGGGAATGAACTATACTTTTAGTGTAAGAGTTTGTTCATTACTCAAAATAACAAATAAATTGTGTCATTTGAGGAGTACAATTTGGCATGTTTGCATATACATTGTTATGTATTGATGAGATTTCATGAAATTCCTTTTTTGAAAGGATTTAGTGAAATCATAGTGAATTTTCATGAAATTAGTAGATGGGGTAAAGACTTGATGTAGGGGAGACAAGTATAGGAGAATCATGATAATTATCTTGACTTGTATACACCTTCTATAATAGACTTAAGTAGATGTGGCATCCTTTTTTTTGTTATAACTTTACCAAAATAATCATGACATTCATTGTATATCATGACTCTACTACCAAGTTGAAATAATCATTTTATTGTGTAACATAATAATTATGGACATGTCATTTTCTTAGTATCATGGCTACATTAGCTTTAAACCACTTAACATCCACAACATTATTTTCTCATTACAATAGCTAAGTACCCTAATGGTACAAGTAGTCAAAACATATTTTAGAGTGACAATGTATTCAAGACAGAACCAAAACATTAAGAAATATGGTCATGGCACCATTTAATGCGATGAATTTGATTCCATAGAGTAATTACTCAGCTATGGAAATCTCAGTGCTATGAAATTTTATTCGACTTTGTATTTCTGAGAGTAATTATGTAGTCATAATAATCTCAGTGCCGCAATATTTATTTAAAAAGCCAAAACCAAAGTCATGTTTAATTCACATTATCATGATTTTGGGTTATATAGAATATTTGATTCAGTTATGACAATTCAAGTGTCGTGACATTTTTCTCACAAAGTTAAGATCAAATTCCTAGTCATTTCAAGTATCATGACTTTTTATTATAGAAAGTTTAAGCATCGATCACAACCAGTCTTAGCATTGTAACATTTGTTCTCCATGAGAGATTAGAATAAATGAAAAAGTTATGACCTCAATATTATGTTATAACTTTCAACTTTAAATATTACATGGATAATAAAAGTATAAAAGCTACACTTAGAAAAGAAAAAAAGAGAGAGAGAAAGGAGAAGGAGAAATGACACATGCAAGCCCTAGGTGATGCATCGTCAACACAAATTAAGAACAAATTTAAAGCAAACAATAAGCAACATTGATTAGAATTAGGATTTTATGCTTAACAATTAGTTTGGGTATTCATTGGAAATCTTAAAATTCACAAGATGCCTTCCAACACATCTAACATGATTTTATACTAATGTCCGATTAAATTAAATTCTAATTGATAATATATTTTTATTGTGATGGATATTTGAATTTATGAGTTTATATATGTGTTAATATTATATTTGGATATTGATTGATATGGATGCTATTTAGAATTTAAAATTAGGATTTTCATGATTATGTTAATTTATGCATGTCAACTATGACATATGGTAGAGGTGTCAAACGAATCATCCTTTCCTGACATTGCCCTTTTTTGGTTGGCCTAGTTGGGCCATCATGACATGTCAGGCATGACCCAACATGAGAGTCATGCTATGCCTAGCACGACATGATTAATAGTCTTCCTAACTTGACATAGCATGACATGCATGATTCCAAGCAGACTTATACCTACCATGTAGAGTCATGTTGGATCATGCTGATTTTGTGGGCAATACCACCATATGCCTATCGAGTAGCAACCACCACCTCCAGCACACACCGATGATCAATCATCATAGAAACATAAAATAATATAAAATTTATAAAACAAAGAAAAAAACTAATTACATGTGCAATTGTCAATACATATCAAACAAAATGTTAAAAAATCATAAGTATAACCAAATGACCAAAATTGTATAAATTAGCTACAAGTATTACATTGTAAGTATGCAACTTTTCATCAACATGTAAGTGACTGATGGTATTAATAATGATGGTCTCAAAATCCTCCAAGTCCCATTACCATGAGCCATCAACTGCTAGTAACTTTTGTAGTCTCGGTCCTGATCAATCCTAAATGCCCAACCTTGCATCTTTTTATTCTTTCATACATGCAAGTGTTTCAATAATATTTGGTTATAGTCTCGATCTCCTATTTGAAATAACATTGGCTATAATAGAAAAAGTAGAATTTGATGTTATGCTAGACACTAGAAGAGTTAGTAGATCCTGTGACATCTTAGTCATTAATATATAGATGGACTCATATGATTTCCACCACTATAAAATATTAAAATTATTATTATTAATGTGTGATAGGATTGAGTAGTAATTGGTATCTAAGTACTAAGATTGTTTGCTCCTATTCGATAATCCACCTCATCGTTGCCTCCCTGCTAACTGAATGGAGAAGTCATCATCTCTGAATAAGGTATCCATGTTCTTACTTGGAGCCTGACCACCACCACTACCATACCTAGTATTATAATATGTAAATAACTTAGTCAACTTCTCATAAAATAACTTTTTAGGTTGGTTTTCATGGTTCATGCACAATGATATGTACGTCAAAATATTTTCTACCCCTTTTACCTTAACTCAAGGGTCCATGTAGGCAGCCAGACAATAAAGAGATGAAATGGTGGACCAGTACATTAAGTATTTGGTTTCCATCTCAATAATCATGTCACTAAATATTAGGTCATCTCTAAACATCAAAAACATGCTACTAATATTACATACACACCTGAGTGAAATACAAGTCATGGGAGTATAAATTGATAAACATATATTCGTCATATTATAAAAAATCTTCAAATTTTTCATAAATGAAAATCTTGTAGCCCAGTCAATGTCATTAATAATAAGTTCGCTACTCTTACTATTTCTGTAGTTGGAAATCACGTGTTAATATCCAACACATTACTCCAACATCAGGTATGTGTAATTCCAATAGTGTCTCACATCCAATTGGAATTTCTTTTTCTTTAAACTTGTAAACAAATAGAGACTAACAAACTCCTATTGTCTGCAAGACGTATGAAGAAAGTTTAGTAGGGAAAACAATCTTCATCCCCACTTGTACTATGAGATTAATAACGTGACATATGCATCTAACATGGATAATCTCTACAATGGTCTATCTTTAATAATCATAACAAACATGTTAATGACTACTCTATTGTTAGATATATTATCGAATGTGATACTATGTATTTTATTTTGTATATTATATTCTATAAAGATTTGTATCATGTACTCATAAATGACCGGCTCATCACGAGGATGAAAAATCTTTGGGAATCCTAATATTTTTTTTATTTAGTATCCATTTAAAATCTACAAAGTGGACGGTGAGGCATGCATAAGATATATCATTGTGACTAGTCCAAATATCAAATATCATGGACACCACTCTACTATATTCTCTGAATTCATTAATTATTATTATTTTTAAGTTATAATATTTTAGTATATCAGTCCTAGATGTGAACCTAAGAATCATATGATATGAAGGTTAAAAATAAGTCTACATGATACTAACTACCCTTCGATCCTCCGAAAATCTAATCGAAAGACCCATTGTGGTGATTAGTTTGATCATGTCTTCCCTCCCTAACTTGTTGTGGTATATGAAGGGAGTCAACATAGAGGTTGAATTAGATCCAACCTCAAAGACCCCACCACTGAGTTGGGTTTACCTAGGATCTAATGCACAATATTTTTTGGTGCATTATTCGGCATGCCTCTTAAGGTGCCCAGTCCCACATAAACTCATAAAAGTTAATATTTTTTATAATATTTGCATTATGCCTATTCTTCATCGGCACCCCTAATATTTTTTTATTGTATAATATTAAAGTGAGTCCAACATACTGATTTTCTTCTAGTTTTTTTATTCTTTAGATGTTTGGGTCAAGGTGACCAGAAAAAAAAATTTGGTAACATCATATCTTTCTGTAGGGTTATCGTTATGCATGTTAAAATTTTCTATATTTAAATTAATTTCATTATTGTCATTAAAATTACTATTTGTCATTTTAATTTTTTATTAGCTTATTAATTATATTGTAAATTTTGTTTTTAAAAATAAATATTAATTTATTTTAAAAATTAATACCCATAATGAATGCATTAAATCCTATTTACTTTATGATGTCTGCACCATAATTGGCAGTTCGCACCCAAGTCCTGAAAGTAAAAACCAAAAGGAGAGAGAGGGAAAAAGATAAGAAAGATGAAAGGAGAGATAATATGAGATATATATATATATGTTAGGAATTCCACTTCCAATTAGTTGTAATTTTATAGATTCAAAAGAAGAAGAAAATTGCAAATGATATATCCACAACCACAATATATATGTATATCAAACCACAATCCAAAACCATGACAGAAAACAAACCATAGCAAAAACACAAAAAATAATCTGGTTCACTAGCCATTAAGGATGACTAGCTATATCAACTAGAAAAATGGTCATGTGTTATAGATTATAACCAAAATGTTCTTACAGTTTATGAGCAGTAGCTAAAAAAAATCATGTAGAGTAGAGTGACTGACGAGAGAATAGTCATGCAGAAAAAATAGCAATAAAAATAGAAATATAAAAATATATATTATTATTAACAATTTCTCGGTATCAATAATGGAGTGGGTCAGATACTTGGATGGGTTAGGTTCTGCTCCAAAAATTTCTTCAGCCCACTTACCGTGTAGCAGGACCCCCATTATTATGATATTACTATATTCCCAACCTCTCAATATTTTTTTTCTTGCACTAACATTAAAAAAAATTGAAAACAAAAAACATTTTGATTATACAAAACAGTTTATCAAAATAAAATATATTCAACAATATATATATATATATATATAAGATAAAATGGATATATATTTGAGAATGAGAGGTAGTATATATATATTTCAAAAGTATAATTTTTTAAAAAACATTTAGGAAGCCACTCAAAAATTTATGTTTTACATTATATGATGTAATAAATATTTAGTTTACATTTACATGCACAATCAAACAATTAAACACTATATATACCCTTACAAAAGTTGACACTCGAACCTAACCTCATCTTTCTCATAAGTGAAATAAAGTCATAGTGCTTAATCTCGTCAATGAATTTTTTGTAAGCCAAAAAAAATCATTGCACTCAAACACAATGGTGACTTTCTATTTTAAACAAAAGTCACAATCTTGAGAAAAATAATGGCATTTTTCTTATTTGTTGTGACTAAACCTTAATCTTATATTCAACTTTGACTCTAATTCTTTGACACATTTCTTTCTGCTTCTCCACTCCAAAAAAAATCATTACAAACCTACTTTTCAAATATATGAGTTATGATGAATAAAGAAACATTGATTTTTAAGCTAATGAGGATAATAGAGGAGATTGAGGTGAGTCATAAGGCCAAAGACAAGTAACACAAGTAATTTTCCACTGAGATATCTTATAAAGTTATAGTACCAGATCTAACCTTTGTTGTTGAAGGAGAAAAGGAATTATTTAGTGTTCAAATTATTATATATTTTTGCTTATTTTGGTATTTTTAGATGATGTATAAGTGCAAGATAGACATAAATGGATCAATTTCACAACTTTGGAGTTTTGGTAAATTTTGATGAATAATCATAAAATCAATAGGTTTTTGGATGTTTTGTCTAATTGCTAGATTGTGGAGCATCACATAGTTTTGATATCCATTCTTAGCTAAAACTATACCTAATTGGTAGTATCAATCCTTATACATTATGACTTTACTATCTCATCAACATAATAATTCAATTGTGCAACACATTCTTTGTGATTGTAAAATTATCATGGAATTACAACCATACTTAATTTATAACAATTAAATGGTTATGACATTAATTTCATATCATAGTTACTAAATATCCTATTAGTGCTAAAAGTCAAAGCTGCTTCTTAGCATTATGACTTATCTTTAATATGTCTTTGTTGTCTCAAGTCAATGCTAAGCCATTTTTACAAGGCCATGACTTTTGAGTTATACCATATTTTGAAGCTAAAACTAATCCAGCCAAATTCATGAAAAATATTCAATGCCATGAAAATTTGGACATGAAAATATTATACATGATATTTACTTGAGAACGATTATTCTTCAAGGTTGTGACTCTTACCCTCAAGAGAAGGCAAAATTATGATTTTTATGTCAGGCTAATTGCCAAAACTATAGCCTTTATATAGTGTCTTGACCATTTCATATATGAGAGTAGTCAAGACCAGTATTATGGCCTACTCCTTGTGCCACAACCACTTGAGACACATAAAAGATAATTTCAAGTATTGTAACTTTGAGTTACAAATATCAAATGAATAAGTTGTGGCCATTACTAGGTCCATGACTTAGCATTATAGGAGCATAATGTGTAGCTGTATCCATTTTTAGTGCCACAACCATTTGATGTAAGTAAGAGAAAAAAGGGATATCTCATTCTTAGTGTTGTAACTTTATATTATAGAAACAAAATGTGTAGGCACAACTATTTTCAATACTATAGCTATCTGATACAATAGAGAGATCGAAGTCACGACTCATTCCCAATATCATGACTTTGTATCCTAGAGACAAAATATGCAGTCCTGACCATTTCCAATGCTATGTCATTCTAAAGTTAGAAAGAGACTAAAGTCATGACTCATTCCTAGAAAGTCATAACTTTCTACTTTATGTTCCAACCCAATTGTTCAAGTATAAAAGAGAGAAATAAGAATTTTGAAAAAAAAATTCTAGAACAAGAGAAATGTTATAAAAACTAAGGGAAAATCTGAGGTGCACAATTGAGTATGTGAATTTTGGTTTTGGTTTTTAGATACTCTTAAGAGTTATTATTTAGAACTAAAAATATTTATGAGATACATCTTTAATTATCTCATGTCAATTTCTCTCAATATCAGGCTAACTTGAGGTATAGTATTATTATATTTAATTATATATGATATATGCTTTATGAATAAATTTTATGTTTAGATTTTGTTGTTGTTTGGATATTGATAGATATGATTATTATACAGAACTAAAATTAGGGTTTTATTTTTAATAAGTTTGTGCATTCTATCTTGGTGAATAGTGACATGTAAGCCATACAGTATACTCATGTAATGGTATGAAAAAAGTAACAACCCTTCTTATTATGATGCATGAGACATACCTTAATGTTAAAACCCAATATTGAGGTATGTTAATCTTGCTAGTGTGATACTTTGGAAGCCAAAAGTAAGAACATATTTAAGTCAATCTATTATTCATGTCTTGGAAAAATTGACCCTCAATTGATATGAGCATTTTATAAAATAATTTTCTAAGGGTATCACCTTTAATATGAGAGTCATATGAAATCATGGTAGATGATGATAGGTGAGCTATGAAACATGCAATTAGAGGTGACTCATAAGGTGGTGACAATCATATGGGTTCCTTTCTATCATATGAGTACTACTAGTTAGAATTAAGAGAAAACATATATTTTTTTATGCAAGTATAGTATTTATGAAGTTGAAAGTACAAACATATTTATTGCCATATCAATTTTCTTCTATATGCTATGCAAGGTCAGAGAATGAGAATGAATATGTGAAGTAACAATCAAGGGCAGTTGGTAAGTTGCCATTAGGAATGACTATTGAGAAGATATTGACTTATGAACTTATGAATGATTATTGAGAAGATATGGACTTATGAACTTATGAATGACTATTGAGAAGAAATTATTTTTTGTTTATGTAGTAAAATACTAAAGGTACAACTATGAAAAGACCACCATTAGGAATGATCCAATAGTTGATAACTACCTTATATGGCAATAGGGAACTAGGGTATTTCCACAACAATCCTACCTTTATTCTATAATCAAGCCTAATGATATAAAAATTATGTAGATAAGTCATATTACGTAATAGAATACATCAACCCTAGAATTTAGGAATCTTACCTAAAATCATTTTATCCTCTCAACTAGAATAATAGTTGCTGATAGTTCATTGATCAAACTAGCTACAAAATTCTTGTGGGATTGATATATAGATAAAAGGTTCACTTTACTACTTATATGACCCGTATACTTGTAAAATATATTGGAAAAGATACCCTCACCAACTGAGACTTTGGGGCTTTTCCTAATCCTATAAAATAGCATCGTAAGCAAGTCACAACATGGTTTCATGTAAGCCATGAATTATACTCATTCATAATAGTAGGGAGGAAGTGGCAACCCTTCCAATCACGGTGTACAAGACAAACCTATATATCAAAACTCGACATCGAGGTATATTAATCATGTAAGCATGACACTTACAAAGTTGAAAGCATGACTATTTTTATTACCCAATTTATAGTGCATACTCTAAGAAGAACTAAATCTGAATTAATGAATGCATTTTATTAAATGATTTCCTAAGAATTTTGCCTTTAGTGTGTAAGGTGTATATTGTCGTGGAGAAGATGACATGGAAGCTATGATACATAAACAATTGGAGGTGACTCATAAGGTGGTGAAAGTCCCATGAGCTACTTTTTGTTGTATGATTAACAATGGTAAGGTTTTAAGAAAAATATATATTAATTATGCGAGTATGCAACTCATGAATCCGAAAGTATAAATATTTTACTACCACATCAATTTACATCTATATCACATATGAGGTCAGAGAATAAAAGTACACATACGGAAGCCACCATAAATGATAGTTAACAAGTTGCCTAAAAGGCTTGTACTTATTAATGAGTTTTGAGTAGGGATGATTTGTCATTTTGATAGTAAAGTTCTAAGGGAATAGCTATGAGGGGACCATCATTGAAAAGACCAACATGTCATGCCTGAAACAATATGAGGTGGGTTCTGATGTTGTGTTGTTGAATCACAGAATCATTATGACTCAGCCTAGCATGTAATTGGGCACTTCAATGCTGAATTGTGCTTGGTCAATTCTAAGTCATGCTGATTATGGGTGGCCAAAAAACCTAATTAAAATTTTTTAAAATTTTAATTTTATATTTATTAGAAATATCAAATATCAATTTAAAAAGTAAAATACATTATTAATTTAAATGAATTAAATCAATAATTAAAATAAATATTTTACATTCGTATGTTATTTGGATTATTGGTGTTATTGATATTTGGATTCATTTTTTTTTTTTAAAATTATAATGTGATGAGATTATGTTTTAATAAATTCATATGTTATTTATTCTAAATAGTAAATGATTTGGTTTAGAGAGTTTGACTTTAGCATAAAAGATCTAATCATTAGTTCTTATAAAATATAAATTTATTATTCACAACCTAGATAGGATTGGATACCCTATTGGTAAGATTGTAGCACAAGATTTCAATAGGTCTAATTTGACTATGAGAAATGATAAAAATCTAACTTTTTGTGCTAGTGCACTTGTGTGTATTGAATGAAATCAAATTGGTGTGATTATTTTATTTTGACATGTAAAATAAATATACACTATCATTATTACAAATACTAGTACTCTTAATCTTGATATAATTAATAAACTCATACAAATATTACTACTTATTTTAAGTTATAAAGGATGATATTTATATTTAAATCATTATGCTCTATGAGTTAGATAACTTAATCAATTGTATGTAATTTAGATAGATTAATTACAGACAATTGATGAATTCATGTCATATAAAATAGATTGATGATACCTCTATTAGGATGCTTATAAGTTTTGATAATACTAAACTCTATAGATAGATTTTGAACAGACATATTGAATAAGTTAAGTAAAAGGTCTAGAGGTAATACAAAAGAGATTTATTTAATTGAATTGTCTATAATTTAATTCATTAAATAAGTATCAATATTCTTAACATGAAAAATTAAATAAGTATTGGATAACAAAGTGTGTGAAATATTTAGAATAAGTGAGAGAGTACAACTATAATTCTATAGTTGTATGAATTATGGAACATATAATTCATATTAGGAGCTCGAGATTTTATTTGTGCTAGGGCTCATTCCATAGCTTAATCCATTTCCATATGAAATATAATAATTATAATTAAAGATTCAATTATTTATTTAAAATATGAGTATATATAAATTCAGGATACTTAATTTGGTTAAATTATATTAATTAATTTTATTAATTAATATACATTGGAATCAAATTAATTAAGTGATTATATATATGTATATATAATAACTTAAATTGAATTTTTAATATAATTTAAATAAAAATAATAAGGGAACATGTCACATCACTTTTCTAAAATGATGTGACATACATTTATATTATTATTATTTTTTTGTTATGTTTCAAAAAATTTGGCAAAATATAAAAATCACATGCATCCCATCACTATGATTGTGTCTTCTTCCTCACGTCGAATGGGAATTGGGATATACAGAGATCCCTCTACTCCATAGCAATTCATCGAATGATTAAAATACGAGTTTATACAATCTCTTCCTATCTTCATTTAAGAAGATAAATATCTTAAAATGGTTTAATTTTCAACATGTAATGTTATTGAATATGAAAGCTCCAATAATGGTACCAGTAGAACTATGGGGTTTTAATATATGCGTAAGTATATATAAATATTATTAATATTAACAAAAGCATTCTAATATCTATTAATCAATACCATTTATCTAGATTTTAAGTTTTTATGTGTTTGGATGTATTTTAATATTCAATTGGATGTGCTAGGATGTAATTATAGTTGTGGTAATGATTATTCATTTTTCTGGTTGAATTTTTGCATTTGATTTATGTGGTTATTTAATCACATGGTGTTGTAATTTTGAGTTAAGTATTCTATAACAACTAAATGCTGAACCATGGAGTAGCTTGCGATGGCGAACCAAGTTGTGGAAGAGTTTGTGTTGGTGGGTTGTACCATGGTGGAGTTCATAGTAGCCAGTCATTTTCATGGATGAGTTTGCAATGGTGAATTGAGCCATGGAGGAACTTGCTGTGGGGAACCAAGTCATGGAGGAGCTTGTGTTGTAATTGTACCATGATGGAACTCATGGTAGCTAGCCGCTATCATGGTAGAGCTTGTGGTAGTGAGCCATGCCATGATGGAGCTCATGATGGCTGACCCCTGTGATGGTGTAGTTCTTCATGGTGGTGCCTAGAGATCTCAACAAAAATAATTTTGTATTTGTTTTGTATTTTCTTTTTTTTAGTCTAGTTTGCTATTTATTTAATCTTCAGATTCTAACTCTGAGCCCCTGCAACTTAAGGAAAAAAGAAAACCCTTAATTGGGGTGCTACCCCAAAGCAAGGACTTTCTTAAAAAGGACTCATTATTTAATAGATCCTAAAAACTAAAAAACTACACTATTGAACCTAAAAATTATGTGATGACATACTCTTCACATAATTGTGGATTGCATGTATATGACATCATAGTCATCACATAAATATGAAATGTATGGATGTGGTTGCTTATATTTTTGTTTAGAACTGATATAATGTGTGGTGGTATGGAGTTATGAATGATGCATGCATACGACATTTTGTATGATGATTGTGTGTAAATATTAAGTATTTCACGTAGTGCTCATAGATACAACAAACCATTATTATAATAAATAAAAATAAAAATAAAATGAAATTTCTATTTTAAGATAAATATTAGAAATAAGGAAATAGTAAATTTATTTAAAAGAAAAGAAAATCCTAAATCATTGAAAATATATAAGTGGGCAAGGGACTTCATCAAGTATGAATCCTATGATTTTTATTATTGGTTTGTAAGTAGTTCAAGTCAATTAGCTTGTTGGCCTTGGTACCTTCCCCCTATCAGACTAATGGATTTGCAATTCTGCTTAGCACAAATTACCATGAGATAATTATACGGGCTGTTAAAATAAATTACTTCTATATTAGAAGAATTCATTTAAGAACTATAAATCTGAAATTTTGTGATTGTATACACTTATTTATAAATAATAGCATCATCTCTATCTAAGTCACTATGATTATTTATAGGACCAAAGCATATTCATATGTTTAATCTTGTTTGATGTTCATGGTAAAGGGAGCTAATACTAGAAGCTGAATTCAATATTAATTGGCTCATTATAGGGTTTTAGGTCTTAATGGAATAAAAATGACTTTCAATCCACTCACCACTATTCATGGTGTATCAGACTAATCATCAATAAAAATGATGTTCAAAGGATATCTAACTTGGTTGAAGATGGACTTCTAGGTTCATTGAAAGTAGGGACACTTCCAGTTTATGAATCATACTTAGATGAAAAAATGACCAAATGTACCTTTTGGCTAAGGGAAATAGAACCAAAGAATAGTTTGAACTTGTTTATTTTGATCTTTGTGGACCCATGACTATCCAAGCAATAGGTGGCTTTGAGTATTTTGTCACATATATTGATGATTACTCAAGATATATATATATTTATTTAATATGCTATAAGTCCAAAGCCTTTGAAAAATTCAAAGTGCATACTGTAGAAATAGAGAAGCATATTAATAAATATTTTAATATACTATGATTTGATCATTGTGATGAGTATCTCTTGGGAGAGTTTAGAGACTACTTATTGGATCATGATATTACATCTCAATTGTCTACACATAGCATTCAATAGTAGATATGAGTAGCTGAAAGAAGGAATATGATTCTTATGGACATGGTAAGATTAATGATGAGTTATTATGACATGTTTGATTCCTTCTAGGGATATGCATTAGAAATAATAACTTATATTTTGAACTTTGTGTCATTTAAGTTAGTACCTACTACTCCAACTGAATTGCGAACTAGATGTAAGCCTACTCTAAAACATATTCATTTTTGAGGTTGCCCCAACACAAGTTTTAAAAGGGAAAATAGATAAGTTGGAACTAAGAACAGAAGTTTGTTTCTTTTTGGGATATCCTAAAGGAACTAATGGTCAGAAGAAAACTATATAATAAACCATACGCCTAAAAGTAGGATTGCTCTAGATGAATTGAGAGGAGATAAACTAGTATAAACTCTTTCAATACCATTAATATAAGAAAAAACATTGTAGGGTAATATTTCAGATATCTTATTGTCTCATCATAATGAGAAGACTATTGATGATTTTGTTGATACTAGGCCTTATGAACCTATCATTGATATGTCATTTACATATTTTGAGGGAAATGGTCAATGGTTCACAAAGATAAATATTTGTGTATCAAGTCATTCAAATTATACAACTGAGAAGAGTGTCTCAACATAGTGTAAGGGTTATTCATCAAACTACATGGTACACACTCTTTGGAGAGTCTTATGATAGAATCCATGATGATGTAGATACTAATCTTGGAAACTATTATGAATCACTTAAAGATTGAAGTGCACAATATTGGAAAAAAGTTATGAAATCAAAGATGCAGTCTATGCTTTCCAATCATGTATGGGATCTTATGGAATCACTTGAATGGATAAACCCATCAAGTATAGATGAATCTATAAACAAAGAGATGAATAGATAACATTAAGACTTATGTTTTGCTAATTATGACTATAGATTTGACAGATGGACATAAAGACTTCATTTTTGAATGAACATCTTAAAGAGTATCTATTTAATACATCCTAATAATTTCATATAAAAATACCAAAAGCACATGTTATGTAAATTAAAGAAGTCTATTTATGAAGTGAATTACATATCTAGATCTTAAAATACTCATTTTGATCAAGCCATTAAGTCTTATGGTTTTGATCACTATCAGGATAAGTATTACATATAAATACAGCAAAGTGGTAGCATGGTAGCATTCTTGGTATTGTATATTGATGACATATTACTCATTGATATTGACGTAGATTTATTGTCTTTGGTTAAAGTCTGGTTGTCTAGTCAATTTTGATATGATAGACCTAGGCCAAGCTGCTCATATACTTGGGATTAAGCTTTAAACGAGATCACAAGAATAGAATGTTGGATTTGTCTTAAGTTGTTTATATATCAATTAGATATTGACTAATTTTAGCATACAAAATTAAAAGAAATATTTTCTTCCTCCTAGATATAGAATTACTCTATCAAAAGATTAATGTGCCAAAATACCTAATAAGATAGAAAAAATAAAGGTGGTTCCTTATGCATTTGTAGTAAGAATCTTGATGTATGTAATACTTTGCATTAGACTTGATATCTATTTTACTATAGGCATGGTCAGTAGATATCAATCTAACCTAGGCTAAGAACATTGGATTGTAGTAAAATATATAATTAAGTACCTGAAAAGGACTAAGCATTATATGTCAGCATTCCAAGTAGAAAATCTTGTACATATTAGGTATATAGATTCAGATTGATAATTAGATGTGGATTTAAGAAAGTACATCTTGAGTTATGTGTTTACCTTGGGAAGTGGAGCAATAAGTTGGAGGAATCTCAAATAATTATGTATTGCTAATTATACCATGGAGTCTGAATACGTGGCAACTTCAGAGGCAGCTAAGGTAGATGTATGGTTCAAAAAATTCTTGAGGGATTTAGGAGTATACCTTTTGTGCAATTGCCTATTATACTTTATTGTGATAATAGTGAGTTAGTTGCTAATTCAAAATAAATTAGAACCCATAAGAAGGCAAAACACTTTGAGTGCAAACTAGAGGTGTCAACCGGGCCGGGCCGGCCCGGCCTGCCACGATTCAGCCGTACCTGGGCAGGCTCGGCACGGAAATTTCCCGTGCCCGGGCTCGTGTCGTGTCCAACCACGACATAATCGTGCCGTGGCGAGGCCAACCAGACCTCGTGGCGTGCCTGGCCCGGCCCGGTACCGTGCCAAAACCAAATTTTTTTCAAAATTAGGGTTACGAGGGAGCCGAAACCCTAATTTTTTTTAAAATTAGGGGTTCGAGCGCGCCCAAATTCTAATGTATTTTAAAATTAGGGTTTCGGGCATGCCGAAACTCTAATTTTTTTAAAATTAGGGTTTCGGGCGCATCGAAATCCTAATTTTTTTTAATTAGGGTTTTGGGCGTGCCGAAATCCTAATTTTTTTTATTTAGGGTTTCAGGCATGCCGAAACCCTAATTTTTTTTAATTTAGGGTTAGGCCCGACCCGGCAGAACCCCGGCGGATAGTGCTGCGGGCTCGTACCGGGCTGAACTCTGCAAAACCATTCCGGGCCAGGCACGGCATGGTACGGTAACCTTGTCGTGCCTGGCCCGCACTAAAGCACGGACAGGCCAGAAAAAAATAGGCCGGGCCAGCCCGGCACGTACCATTTGACACCTCTAGTGCAAACACCATCTAATAAGATAGATTGCAAAAAGATGAGATATTGTTGTGACCAAGATAGCTTTAGCAAACAACCTGATAAACACTTTTTTGAAAAGCTTACTAGCAAAGTCTTATGAAAGGTATGCGAAATATATGTGAGTAAGTTGTGTGATATCACACCTTAAAGTCTAAGTGAGAGATTATTAGAACTATTTTATATCAAAAGCCATTCTTTATTATTTTTTGATTTTGTTGTTATTTAGATTCATTTTGATTTTCTTTTGAATTACAATGAGATGAGATTGTATTTAAAATAAAAAAAAAATACATATGTCCTTTATTCAATATAGAAGATCATTTGGTGCATAGAGTTCACCTTTTAAATGGAAGATCAAATCATCAATTCTTGTAGAATATAAGTTTATTATTCACAACATAGATAGGGTTGGACACTATGTTGGTAAGATTGTAGCACAAGATTTTTATTGATCTATCTTGATTATGAGGATTGATAAAATTATAGCTTCTTGTGTTAGTGCACTTGTGTGCATTGAATGTGACCAAAATGATATAATTATTTTATATTAACTTATATAAACTAAATACACGTCGTTATTAATGAAAATACTATTACTCTTAATTTTGATATATTTAATAAACATGTATAATTTTTAATAGTTATTTTAACTCATAAAGGGTAAGATATATATTCAAATCAATATGCTCTATTTGTTGGATAACTTTATTAATTATATGGTGAATATTGATTATTGATGAAATCAATGTCCTATAAAATCAATTGTTGATACTCACTTGAGGATGCCTATATGTTTAGAAAATGCCAAAACCCATAGGTGAATTTTATCATGGCATATCAAATAAGTTAAGTGAAAGGTATTGATGTAAAATAGAAGAGATTGATTGAATTGAATTGTCAATAATTCAACTAATGAGTATCTATCTATAATCTTAACATGTGAAAGTAAATAACTAATGTATAATAAAGGGCATGAATTGTTTATAATGAGTGAGTAAGTACAATTAAAATTCTATAGTGGTATAAATTATAATTAATATGATTTATGATGCATATAATTCATAATGGGAGCTCAAGATCTTTTCTGTGTAAAGGTCCCTTCTATAGCCTGATCCAAAGTCATAAGAAACATAATAATTTTTATTTAAGTTTCAAATTATTTATTTAGAATATGTGTATATATGAAATTGGGATAATTAATTTGGTTAATTTATATTAATTAATTTTGTTAATTAATATAAATTGGAATAAAACTAATTAAGTGATTATATAAATATATATAGTAACTTAAATTGAATTTGTAATATAATATAAATACAAATAATAAGGGAATATGTCACATCACTTATGTAATGTGATGTGACATATTTTTTTCAATTATTATTTTTATTATTATGTTTCAAAAAAAGTGGAAAAATATAAATATCACATGAAATCCATCATTGTGCGTGTGTATTCTTCCTTTGTTCGAATGGAAATAATGATATATAAGAGAAGCCCATGCTTCATATCAATTTGCTGAAAGGTTAAGGTATGAGTTTAAACAATATCATTTTATCTTCATTTAAGAAGATAAATATCTTAAAACAATATAGTTTCAATATGCAATGTTACCAAATCCAAAAGATCCAATATTTATGACATTTTTCTTCTTCTATAATATATATTTTGATGTTTCTATTGTGTATGTTCCTTTCAATTTTTTTTGAAATGTATGCCTCGATTGAATATTTTTTTTAAGATTTGTATGCTTCGGTTGAAACTCTTTTTTTTTTTGAGTTTATGCCTTAAAGTTCCTTGGGTGTTCTTATCCTATAACTCCATCGTTCAAAATCTTTTCTTCCTTGTGTCATTATTCATTTTCATAAACTTCTTTTTTTTTCAAAAACTAGAAATTTATGAAATTTTTTCTTTAACCTTCTCTTGGCTAAAGAAAAAATTTCTTCTTGCTTGCATTTTTTTTAATTAACTCATTTCTTCTTTCTTTTTTGTATGTCATATGTTCTATGGTTCCTTTTTTGTGTTTTCTTTTAACAGCTCCAATCTTTTATATCTCTACCTCTTGTGTCATCTTCCTTTTCATTTATATGACAAGTTTTTGAAAATGTCTCCACTTCTCTCTCTTATTTTGAATATAATCATTTATATATAACTTGTAATAACTTTTGTTGCCATTTTACAACACACACACACACATGTTGGGTCTGCCCAGGTTGGGTAGACAAGATTTTCTTGGTTTTGTTTTTTAAAAATTTGTGTGCATAGAAAAAGAACATGGGATAAAATCCCATGTTCTAATTTTTTAAAAATAATATAATAAAAAGTTCAAAATAGGAAGTTCCCATTTCTCAAAGAGGGCATACATGGTACCTCTCTAATGGGGGAGTGCCCCAATCCAAATGCCTTAAAAAACAAAATAGTGATGCTAATTTTTTTGCTTAAGGTTCAGGTTCTTTACATTTTTTTTAAGTTTCCTTTTTGTTCATTATTTGGTTTTATTTTCTATGTGAATTTTGTAGGTATACTATGCATTGTTTTTTTCTTATGAGATACAAAAGTTATTTAATTAACTTTGGGACTGTCTAGGTAGCTCATTTTATTCTTTGTTCATGTGGCAGTTTTAGCGCAAATATATTGGTCTGCCTTTCTTCTGGTTCCCTATTTCTATTCTTTATTGGCTAGGTATTAGTTTGAAATAATTTTATTTTGGTACCAATCATTATATACTTATTTTACACTTACATTACAAGCTATTTAATTATTGATTTGTAAAAATATTTTTATAGTACAATTTTGGTTTTCTACTTAAACTATGCATTGTGAATTTTTTTGGTAAAATCATCATTTTAATAATCCAGCTTGTGAAATATATTTTTGTAGTGTGAGTATTGCTTTTCATTTTGTCTATGAGCTAGATTAAAAACTATGAGGAATTAGAGTTTGGAAAATGTTTGAAGATTCTAAAAGTTGTTGTTGAAATCTCCTATCCAGTCCAATAATTGAGATGCAACTACATTATCAATTTTGAGTCATAGATCCAATAAACTGATTTTATCACCTACAAAATAACAAGGAAAGTTATCCAGAACATTCACCCCCAAATCCTAGGTTTTTGTATTTGTACTAGATATTAGATTTTTATGCTTTTATATCATTAAAAATATATTTTAGTCAAAAACATAATTTTACATGTTGTGTACTTTAAGGACTTCTATTACATTTGAAAAAAGTCATTAGTATACATTGTTCGATTTGGAAATTCTATAATTTAGACTTTGATTTTCATCGTATTGGATTCTTCATAATTGTGATAATAAAATTTTTAAATTTTTTTTTCATCCTCCCCCAATCCCTCCTTACCAATCCCAGGGTAGATACATACAACAAACTTCTGCACTGGTCTATCATCTCAGTAGTGATCGTGGTTTCAAATATAGTGATTGAGGTTTCTTTTTTTTTGGGTTTTTGATTTTATTGCTTCAATTATGTAATTAACCAATTGTTATTCTTGATATTGTGCGATTTCAAATAATTTATTGTTTAAATGTTCCACCCAACAATTAGTATCAGAGTTAGGTTTCAATTCTACCCAAGAAGCAATATCCAAACTTATGTGGATGAGGAAGTTGTCCATTGATACTGAGATGATATTTAGTCTATATTTTTATCATTATGTTGATATCCAATTATTCCAATATCAATGCAGTGATTTTGGTCATATTTTATAATATCTTTATTCATGTCTATTATTTTTAGTCCATATTGTGCTTTGTAATTAATGATGATTATTTTGTGATAATATAGTTAACTTAAAATAATTAATTTATTTGGAGAAAGAGAATGAGTGATTACCTTGTAGTCAAACAGTTATATGACCTAGTAATGAAGAAGATGAAACTTGGGGGGATGAGTGAAGAAGAATGAAAAGACCTACACTTTAGGACTACCTCTACAATTCAACAATGGATAAACAATGATACTTATCAACATGTTGCTGATGAAATGGAGGAAGATAAATTATGGGTGAAACTAGAGTCTATGGTTGAAAAGAACATGTTTAAAAATAAAACATTGATTATTAGATATCTAGTTAACCTAAAATTCAAACATATTAATCTAATGTTGGCGCACATCAATATCTTTTAAGGGCTGGTGAATTAGCTTTTATCTATGAAAATGATTCCATGAGATGAGCTATTAATTTGTATAATATTGATCTTACTTCTGAATAGCTAGGAGAACTAGTTTTCTTGAGCACATCACCATTTAGAGGTGTTATGTCAATTCACATCATCTCAAAAAACTTATTGTCTAAAGAAGGAAACAAAAGTGAGAAGGGAGAAGCTTCTCATGGAATTCTTGTTTTTGAGAGATATGATATGAGCACCACAAGGCACACATAATTTAGAAGAAGTACTCATTCTTCTAAAGGAAAGTCACAAAGTAGAAAAATAGTAAAGTATTACCACTATAATATGATGAGACAGGTTAAAAAAGACTATAATAATAGTGCACGAGAGATTTTAGACCAAAGAGGGAGACCAACATTAGCTCCAAAAGTGACTTGATGCTAGTTAGCAATGATAATTCTGCTAATATAGTATCTCAAGAGGATGATTAGCTTATTGACTCAAGAACATAATTTCATATCACACTACACATTAACTTTTTTACTAACTACAAATCTAGTGATTATGATATAGTAAAAATGAGTAATAGTGAGACATTATAGATTTTAGGCATGGTAAACATTTGTCTATATATGTAGATAGGACATCAACTAATTTTTAGAGATATCAGATATGTACCAAAAATTCATATAAACCTAATGTCTATTAGCATGCTGGATGACATGGGATATGTCCATTATTTTGGTGATAGCTAGTAGACACTAGTCAAGGGTGCATTAGTCATTGTAAGGGGTTATGAATGAGAGCACTTTGTATGCCACTTAGGTATATGTAGATCAAATTAATCTTGTTCATCATAAGAGCAACATTAGTCTTTGGCACATGAGACTTGATCATGTGAGCAAGAAAGGCTTTCAGCTTTTAGCAAGAAGGAATATCTTTCCATTTAAACATAGATCTTCTCTTGATGAGTGTACTAATTATATGGTTGGAAAATAGCCATGAAACATATTTTCACTCTCATCCACCTTTGAGGAGATCAAATATGCTTGATCTTATTCATATTAATGTTTGCTCCATGTAGAGCAGAATACTTGGCGAGACCTTAATTTTGTCACATTTATTGATGATCACTCTAGGAAAGTTTGAGAATATACACTAAATACAAAAGGTTAAGTCTTTCAAAATTTTCAAGATTTGCATACTTGAGTTTAAATTGAGACTAGTAAGAAATTGATCTCTATATATTCTAATAATAGGAGAGAATATCGAGGTCATTTTTATAGTTATTATGTTTCTCATGGTATTACACATGAAATGACACAAACCAAGATACCATAATTAAATGTCATTATTAAGAGGATATGAACCAAATTAATGAGGAGAGAGTTTGGTGCATACTCTCTCACATACATCTTACCAAGGAATTTTGGGGAGAAATTATGTGTGTGATTATTGATGTAATCAACCTATGTCTTGTCGCCACCATAAATGGAGATGTTCCCAATAAAGTCTGAACTGTGAAAGATATCTCATATAATCACTTGGTGAGTGCTTAGCTATAAAGTATACAATCATATTCCTAAAGATGAATGATCTAAATTTGATGATACTGCATATCCATGCATCTTTATTGGCTATAGACATGAGAAATTTGAGTATAGACAGTGAGACCCAATTGCCAAGAAGCTTATTTGGAGCAAAGAAATGATTTTTCTGGAGAACCAATTTTTTAATGACAGTCATTTGAGTAGAGAGGAGAATAATTCCATAGAGATTCTAATTTGCATAGATTTGGTGCTAGTTCCTCTTAGAGACGAGTCTAATGAAGTGGGAAGAATTGAGTAGTCATTAATGATTTCGAGCCATTAGTTACACATGATATTTAGAGTCAAAGGATATACCAAATACTTTTGATCCCCATGATATACCTATTGAAGATGTGAGAGACTTATTCTGAGCCATAGGATAAACACGATATTTTGAGTCAAAGGATCTAGTTGTTCATGATGATATATCTTAATCTAAAATGAGAAAATCATATATGCCATGCCATATTTCATCAAGATTTCATGATTATATATTACTCATTGATACAAACAAGCCCAAGATATTTCTGGAGATTGAGTCTCTTCATGAATGGCTTCAGGCTATGCAAGAAGAGATTGAGTCTCTTCATGCCAATTAGACTTATTACCTAGTACCATTATCAAAAGGGAAGTGGACTTAGAAAAATAGATTGCTTTTTAGACTAAAACCTAATGATGATGAATCTCAACTGAGATACTAGACTCGATTAGTAGTCAAAGGATTTGTCACAAAAAAAGAATTAATTTTGATAAGATATTTTCTATTTGAGTAATTTTGAGTTTAACCACTAGCTTGAACTTAGAAATTGATCGACTTGGTATGAAGAATGTATTTCTTCATGGTGACTTCATGAGACTCTCTATATTGATCAGCCTAATAAGTTAATTGTAATAAGCAAGAAAGGTCTTGTTTTCAAATGGAACAATAACTTGTATGGTCTTAAACAAGCTCCTAGGCATATATACAAGAAATTCTATTCATTCATTGAGTCTCATGATTTTCAACATATATCTTGTGACCATTATGTAATTGTCATTCATTAGTTAGTTGATGAGATGCTCATATTTATTGTTTGTAGATGAGATACTAATCATTGGCCATAATTGAGCACATATGATAGACTTAAGGGGGAGCTGGAAAATTTCTTTTTTATAAAAGACTTAGGTCCAATCAGACAAATTTTAGGGGTGAGTTTCTTTTGGGATAAGCCTTATAGGCAAATTTGGTTATATCACGAATGATACATTTAGTAAATTTCTTGAAAGATATGAGTCATATCTTTTATGTCTTAGTAGTTGGCAGCCTTATGTATGCCATAATTTGCACTAAACTAGATATAGAACATGCTATATGTGTTTTTAGTTATTTTTCTTTCAACCCCAAATAGATATTACTAGGATGTAATGAAAACTAGGGATTAGTTTAATTTGATGAGTTTCAAGGATGAGTTTAAAGAAATAGGCATTTATGTATGCTATTTTCATATCAGTCTTATGTAAAGTTTTTTAGAGATATGAAAGACTTAGGTCCAATCAAATAAATTTTAGGGATGAGTTTCATTAGCTCAATATTCTAAGTTGAGTAGTGAGCATAGTCCCAAGACAGATGAGGAAATGAGTGACATTGTCATCTTCCTATGCCTCAGTAGTAGACAATCTTATGTATGTTATGGTTTACACTAAACTCAATATAGCATATGCTATAGGTGTTTTTAGTCATTTTCTCTCAAATCCAGACATATATCACTAGGATGTAGTATAATCTATCATAAGGTATTTATGAAGGATTCTTCACGTATCTTTTTGCTTGGGCAGGTGAAAACTTATGCTTCTCAAATATACTAATTATGATATGACTAGTGATTTAGATTCATGAAGATCTACCTCAAATTATTTAATAACCTTTGGAGGAGGAGTTGTATTCTCACAATCCAAGCTATAGAAGTGCATTGCACTATCCAACATTGAGGCTGAGTCCATTATTGCTACTAAAGCTTGCACAAAAATTTTATAGATGCAAATGTTTCTTACAAACTTGGATGCCTAATAGGATATATACATTATATGGTGCAACAGTCATAATGTAATACATCTCTCTAAAAATATAACCTTCCATAGTAGGTCAAAGCATATTGTTGTATTGTATCACTAAATATGTGATATATTAGATGAAAAGTCAGTTGTACTTGAAAAGTATATATGAATAAAAATATTATTGTAGTGATATGTTCATAAAATCATTATCATCAATAAAGTTTAATTTCTTTAAGTCACTTATTTATATGAGTCTCTCTATCTATGGTAGATGGGAAGAGTTGTTGAGTCTACCTAAGTTTGGCAGACCATTTTTTTGTTTTCTTTTTAAAACATTATGTATGTAGACGAAGGATGTGGGATAAAAACTCATGTTCTTAATTAAAAAATAATATAATAATATGTGCAAAGATGAGAAGTTCCAATTTTCACAAAGAGGGCACGCGTGGTGCCCTCTTGGATGGGTGAGTACCCATCCAAATGCATTAAAAAATAAAATAGTGTAGCCATATTTTTTGGGCTTCTGGTTTGAGTGCTTGACATTTTTTAAGTTTTATCTATGTGCATTTTCTGTTTGCTTTCTAGGTGCATTTTTTGGATCTCGTATGCATTATTTTTTTCCTTCTACGTTACATAAGTTGCTTAATAATCTTTGGGGCTGTCCAAATAAGTCATTTTATTATATATTTGTGCAATAGTATTAGTGTAGGCATTTTGGTATGCCCTATTTGTGGCCACCTATTTTTATTCTTTCTTGACTAGGTGTTAGTTTGAGAGAGTTTTATTTTAGAAGTAATTTTTTTACACTTACATTACAGCATGTTTAACTATTGATTTATAAAATTATATATTGTATAATTTTGATTACCCATCTTGTGCAAAGTATTTTTGTAGTGTGGGTATTTCCTTTTTTGTTGTTTTGTGCATGATTGAGTGATATGAGGAATTAGAGCTTAGACAATATTTGAAGATTTAAAAAGTTTTGGATGCGAATTCCTCTTCAGTATATCAATCGACATGCAATCATGTCATTGATTCAGAGCTATAGATCTAATGAGCCAATGCTATCACTTAAAAAATAATATAATAAGAGATCAGAAACAATTGCCTCAAAAGCCTAGGTTTAATTATTTGTACTAGATTTTAAATTTCTAAAATTTTATTTCATAAAAAATATATTTTTGTTCAAAACATAATTTTAGGCATTGTGTGCTTTATGAACTTCTAGTATGTGTGAAGATGTTTCTAGCGCACATTATTTAATTTGGCATATATGTAATTTGGACTATGTTGTTCATTGTGTTGGATTCTTAATAATTGTGATATTGAAATTTCTTTATTTTTGGAATTTTGATATTATTGCTTTTGTTGTGTTATTAACCAATCATTATTCTTGATATTGTGTGGTTAAAAATAAATGATGGTCCAAATGCCCCACCCAACACAAACACACACTCTCACACATACATGCATGCACGCGTGCACACGCGCACACACTTCTCACACAAAAATCCCATGTTTCTTTACCCTCGAGGTTTCTTCTTGCTTGCATTTTTTTTGTAAACGCATTTTATTCTTTCTTTCTTTTGTACGCCTTATGTTCTTTGGTTTCTTTGTTATGGTTTTTTTCTTAACTCCAATCTTCTATATCTTTACCTATTGTGGTGTCTCCTTTGTATTTATATGACAAATGTTTTGAAAACTTCTTTCAACTTCTCTCATTTGTTTTGAATATAATCTCACGTATATAACTTCCAATAAGTGATTTATGAGTCACTGCAAGTCGACACTAATTTTCTAGAAATAATAGATCCATTTATATATAAAAATGATCCATGCAAAGTATTTTTTTTTCATTGATAAGTTGTGCCTAAGTTACAAAGTATTGGATAGGCAAGTCAAATAATAGTTGATTCGAAACTACTAAATTTGGAATATTATTTGTTTAGTTGTGCAATAAAAATAATAAAATTTAAAACTCAAAATGTTCAGAAATTACCACAGACCAAAATAATGAAATTTTAATATAAAATTAACTTAAATAATAAGTACCAAAGGCATTCACAAGTACTAAATATCAGTAAAACTCACATCCCCCAAAATTATGTTATGGACCAAAATATATTTTTCTAGGATATAAAATCTTAGAAATTACAAATCCTTAATAATAATGTAAATTTGAGATTTTAGAAAGGATTCTCTGAAAGCCATCCTACATTATTCTTTAGGTAATATTGTGTATTCGTCAGTGCCATGGCTAGGAATTAGTAACGTATCTAATATCTCTAAATATTGGGACGAAGAAGAGTTTTTATCTAGTAGGTCTTCCAATTTCTAGCTACCTTCTAAGCTCCACAGAATAACATCACCCAATTACATCATTACACAATGTAAAAAACACAAAAAAAACACAATATCACCCTATAATGTCACAACACAAAATAACAATATTACATACTTCTAAAAATAAAGTTGATGCATGTAATAGCAGCTTGAGAGAGAGAGAAACTCATCAAAACTATCGCAAAACTATAACAACCTAAGAGAGAATAAAAACTCTCACTTCCTCTCTTTCTTTTTGTATAAAACATAATAGCTAAGTTATACACACACACACACACACACACACATGAACTAGAGGTATCAAATGGGTCGTGCAATGACGACACAGCACAACTTGTATTCTCTTTGGCCCAACGTGAAATGATTGACATAAGTCCGGGCAAAATCATGCCTTTCATACAAGGTCATTTCGGGCCATGCTGGGTCATGTGAGGTTTTGGGTTGCAGCACCACACCAATGGCATCGTCCACCTCCACTCAACCAGCCACCATAATAGCCACCAAAATAATGAATTAAATAAATATTTTAATTTATGCTTGTAAAATGTAAGCCATGCTATGTAATGCAGTGAAATTAAAATCTAAAATAAATATGTCATTTCAAAATTAAAAAAACGATCTATCATCCAAATAAAAAAGGATAAATAAAAATAATAATAATATTAAAAAACATAATTGTAAATAGTAATGTAATTGTATCGTATGAAATGAAACTAAATAATAATATAACAATTGTAAATAAATACAAAATCAAAAAAAATATAATCATCAATCTCAATGTCAATTAGTGTTTGTATACAAATCATCTTTATCATATTGTAAGCATCTGATGGTATCACTAGCGGTTACCTTAATATCATTCAAGTCTCGTGAGTCATCTATTAGCAACTCTTGCGCTCTTGGTCTAGCTCTATCCTAGATACCCAACCTAAAAACTTCCCAATCTTTTATACATGCAAGTGCCTCAATAATATTTGGTTAAAGTCTCCATCTTTTTATCTGAAATGATATTGACTATAATAGAAAAAACAAAGTCTAATGAACCAGAGGAGTCAATAGATCCCATGTCATCTTAGACAACACAAGATATGTGAACTCATATGATATCTACTATAGTAAAATATCAAAGTTCATATTTTAATTATATGATAGGATTGAATAGTAATCAGTATCAAAGTACAAAGATAGCTCACTCCTATTCGATGGATCACCCCATCATTTCCCCTTTGCTAACTAAATGGAGAAGTCATTATCTCCTAATATGGTGTCCATAATCATACTTGAAGCTTAGCTATAACTACTATCATACATAGTGTCATAGTATATAAATAACTTAATTAATATTTTATGAATAAACCCTTAAGTTAGTATTCCTTGTTTAAGCATGTGAATATATATGTCAAAATATTTTCTACTCTTTCCACCTTAACATTAGGATCCATGCAGGTAACTAATCAATAAAGAGATAGAATAGTAGACCAATACATAAAGTATCTGGATTCCATCTCAACAGATATGACACTAAATGTAATGTCATATCTATACTTGCTAAATATGCTACTAATATTGTATATATATCGGAGTACAATGCAAATAGTGAGAGTGTACACTAGCAAAACACATCTTCATCTTGTCATAAAAAATCTTAAAGAATTTCATAAAAGAATTTTTGTATCCCAATCATTATCATTAAAAATTAGTTCATCACTATTTATATTGACATAATCAAATATTATGTGTTTGTATCGAATATATGACTTCATCAAGTAAGTGTAATTCTAATAGTATTTCACATCCATTTCAAATTTCTTCTTTAGACACGCATACAAATATAGATTACTAAACTCTAATTTTTTTTCTAGGTATCCTAATATATCTAATTTTTTCTAATATATGAGAAATAACCTTCATCCCCTCTTGTACTATCAGGTTAATAATGTGACACATGCATCTTACATGAAAAATATCACCTAATAGCCTATCTCTAATAGGCATAACAAACATATTAATAACTACCCTATCATTAGATATATATTTAGATGTGATACTAAATATTTCATTTTGCATATGATAATCTCTAAAGATTCTTATTATGCACTCATATATGACAAGACCATCATGAGGTTGGAGAATTTAATAAAAATCTAAATTTGTTTTATTAAGTTTTCATATAGAATATACATAGTGCATGGTGATGCATGCAAATTATGTATTATCATGACTAGTCCAGATATCAGACACCATGGATACCACTCTACTATATTACTTAAATTCATTAATTATTATTAATTTTCTATCTTATAATATCTAATTAAATCATTCCTACATGTGCACCAAGGAATCCTATGATAAGCAGACTAGAATTAGGGTTATATGTATTCCCTTCCTAAATCATTACAATATATGAAGGGAGCTAAAAAAGCTGAACTAGATCCAACTTCAAAGATCCCACCACTTATACTTAATTGGATTTGACTGGATTTTAATACACCATATTTTTTGGTGTATTGATCGGCATGCCTCTTTGGTGTGCTCGGTCTCACACACACTCCTACACATATATATATTTTTATAATATATACATTATTCTGATTATTCATCAACATCTAATACACCTACCACGTAAACATGGTAGGTTTTATTTAAAAAACCCCCCCTGCGTATGTGGTAGCTTTTTTCAAAAAAAATTCATTATCAATTTTTTTTAAAAAAAATGGACAAAGAAGGGTGGGCATGGGCCAAGTGGACCACACCCACTTCTTGGTCCACTATACTAGGTCACAATTAGCATGCTGGTGGACCATGAAAATGGACCTATCACATGGGTTATGCCTAGCACAACACAAGGTATGGTAGCCTCTGGCTCAACATGACACGAGCTGTGCCTCGGGACAACACAATCTAGATCTAGGCATAGTTTTGGAATGTGCTATGTCAGGCCAAACACAACTCAATCATGTAATATCTTATGTTGTGCTCAGGCCACCCTGCATACTTGATACCTTTAATATGAACAAATAATTCAAGCAATTGCAATGCCCAATGAGGAGAGGACGATAAAAGTATTTATCTTTCCTCCAAAATTGATAGTAGTAATTTATATATAGAATACTTCCAAAATAGTGAACAAGGATGAGAAGAAAAGAAGAGGGCAGTTCCAATTACTTTATCCTATGAAGAAAATAGTGCCACTCCCATTCAAAAAAAAAAACACTACTACCCTTCCTTTCTCCATAAAAAACTAGTCCCTTATCCTTATTTTTTATTTATTAAAAAAGGATGGGGCACTCCTCCCATCCAAAGGGCACATGGTGCCTCTTGTGAAAAATGATAATATTATCATTTTTTGTTTTTTATTTTAATTTTAGAATAGGAAAAATCATCCCACGTTTTTGGTCCATCAAGCTCTATGCCTATATAAAATATACAAAAAAAAAACAAAACACAAATGAATGAAAAAAATAAAATAGGCAAACTTAAAAATAATAATTATATATTATTTTTAAGATAAGCAATTAGGAACACAATGAAATAAAACTTAGTCTACCCATATGGGGTAGAAACAAAATATCTCCTCCTTTGACATATACAGAAAGACACATACCGGCATGTAACTTAAATAAATTAAATTATGTTGATGATAATAATTTCATAAATATATTGGTGATATTTTTTATGTACTTTTTAACTATAATTGACTTTTCATCTAAAATATTTCATATCTAATAATACCACACATCAATGTGCTTTGGTATACAATGGAATGTCAATTTTTTCAAAAGATATATAATAATCTAACTGTCACATCATGTAGTATACGTATTTGTATTATTAGGATATAAGAAACTTTTAGAGGGGGAGTTATATCCTATCATATATCTATGTTTATAAGAAACATTTTTCATCCATACAGTTTCTTTGTAAGATTCAATAGCTATAATAAACTTAGCCTCGATATTGGATAGTGCTACGCACTTGTGCAACTTTGTATTATTAGGATATAACTCCCCCTTTAAAAGTTATTACATAACCCAAGGGGATCTACATGAATATAATTCATTATTTATATCCAAATCAATGTATTTGTGAAGCATGAGTTATAATCTTCATGGGCACAAAGATAGAAGAAAAGTTTCCTATCAATACATTAACAATGATTTCATTATTTCCTAATGATATATACCTAGGTTTGAAAGAAAATGACTAACTACATTAATAATGTGTCCTATATATTGTCTAGTATAGGTAATAACATATATAAGTCTACTAGTAGCCGAGGCATGGATTACATGACTCGTCTCTCCTTTTCTCATCAGTCTTAAGATTATGCTAGGTGCTCAACTTAAAATATTTATCTAAGACGGTTAAGACCAACTTAGTCTCTTTCATAAAAAAAATTTTTAAGAATTTTATCAATTTAATGTTCATGAGATAACCATATTTTCCTAGAGGACATATCATATGTGAGACTCATCTCCAAAATCTATCAAACTAGGCTTAAGTGTTTAATAAAAGTATACGTCTATCATCACCCAACTGAAAACTAACAAATATAAAATAGTCACAAGAATTGTACTAAAAGTCTCATGACTTTATGAACAAATAAAACTTTTTAAATCACTATCTATGTGCTTGTTTAAGACCATACAATCTCTTATTCAATTTGTAAACAAAGCATTCTTTCCTTTTTTATTGAATTCCTTAAGTTGATCTATGTAGAGAGTATTGAAGCCAAAATCATAACTACTCAAACAGAAGACATCTTCACGATGAGAGAAAATATCTCATCAAACTTAATTTCTTTCTTTTGACTAAATATTTTGACTACTAATCAATCTATGTATCTCAATTAAGAATCATCCTTATTGAGTTTTTGTCTAAAAATTTATTTATTTTTTTAGCCCGCTTCTCTTTAGGTAAGTGGGACCAATCATAAGTCTGATTGATAAGAAGAAACTTTGTCTCTTTCTATATAGCCTACAGTTATTTCTCTTTATTTTCATAAGAAATGATCTCCTAAAAGGTCTCAAGCTCACATGTATCTATGAGTAATATATTATCATGGAATCTAGAGAAAACTTGACATGGGTTATATTATCTTCTTAGTTCAGACTAAAATGTATCATCATATACATTTATATCCTTTCTAATTCTAGCTAGAATATGATTTCTCACCTCCTCAATAAGCCTATCTTCTAGCTCAAAAATATTATGTCAATCCCATGACTCAAAATTATCGAGTAGATGCTCAATTCTTTCCCCATGATCAGATTGATTTCTAGAAAGAACTAATACCAGAAATGTGCAAATATAAATCTTTATAGAATCACTCTCATTTCTATTTGTATGACTATTATTTGTAATTGGTCCCCCAGAAAAATCACATCTCTACTCAAAATAAGCTTCTTGATGATTGGGTTACATTGTTTGCACTCAAAATCCTCATATATGTAGCCAATGAAGTTGTGTGGAGATACAATATTATTGAGTTTTGATCATAGCCAATGATGATGTGTTGACATACAATATTATCAAGTTTTGATCATTTATATTTTTGGATATGAATGAAGACTTTATAACCAATAACTTATATGTGATCATCTAAGATATCTTTCCTAGTCTAGATTTTATTAGGATCATCTTCATTTAAGGCAATGGTAGGACATATGTTGATTACATTAATAGTCATACATATATCTTCTCCCCAAAATATTTTGGCAAAATAAGCATGAGAAAGCATGCACTGAGCTTTCTTCTTAATAGTCTAGTTTATCCTCTCAGCTATGTTATTTAATTTAGACATATTAGTTGGTATCTTTTTTATGTCTAATGTAATGGGATACCAAATAACTATCGAATTGAGTTCAATATTCTTTCCCATTATTTGAAAATACAAAGTTCCATTTCCTACTAGTTTATCTCTCAACTCTAGGATGGAACTCCTTAATGACATGAAAGATATTATCTTCAAATTTTAGTGTGTATCTCTATACTTTTCTAGAGTGATTATCAAAGAATATGAAAAAGTAAAGAGCCCCACCAAGTATTTTGCTCTATGTAGAGTAGATATTATTATAAATAAGATTGAGAATATTTAATCAACATGAGGGTAGAAGAGAGTGAAAATGTGCTCTATGATATTTTCTATCCATACAGTCCATACATTCATTAAGATAGAATGATTAGTCAAATGGAATGATATTCTAACTAGAAGTTGAAAGTCCTTCTCATTCACATGACCAAGTTTCATGTGTCATAGTCAAAGATTGCTCTTTTATTGAATAATATTTATCTAATTTCTAGGCACTCTTACTTGAGTAGCATGCAAAATACTCTCATTCTTATCCCTTGTAATTACTAATGTTCCATTGACCAATTTCATTGGTCATCACCGAAATGACTCATGTATCCTAAATATGCTTATTGGCATCAGTTTCACCTGAATGTCTTGTATGTATCAGACATCATTAAACATCAGATGATAACTTATTTGTATCTATAGACAAATATCTCTCATTCTCATAATCTATGATGTCTAACTATATCTCACCTTCACTATGACATACTCACCAGGCATGTATGCAAAAATAGAAGCTAATATACAAGGTGATATAAAATAATGCTTCTGAATCAATAAACTAATTACTCTCTTAAGATACTAGATTAGTGGAATTATCATTTCTAACTAGCATCGAAACACCTTCCAAGATGATATTAGCCTCTCTCTTAGGTTTATCTCCTCTTGTATATTGGTGTTATAGTGTATTCAAAAAATAATAGTCTTTTTCACATATCCCATCTTGTTCACTTGATTGTTTTTCTACTTTGTGACTTGCCTTTGGAAGAAAGAGTTCTTCCAACAATTTGTATGTGACAATTGGTATTTCTATCACATCTCTCAAAAATGAGAATATCATGAGAAGCTCATCCCTTCTCATTTCTCCTTACTTCTTTAAAAAATATATTTTTTGAGACAACATGCATTGATACAATACTTCAATGTGGTGATTTGCTCATGAAAACAACAAAGTTATTATAGCTATTTAAAAGTGAGCTCAATATTAGATGAGCTAATAGCTCATATTCATGAGCATCTTTATGGATGTAAGATAATTTATTAGCCCTTGAAAGATGTTAATGTACACTTATTTGGTATGCTAGATACTAAATAAAACAAGTTATTTTGCTAATTATTCATGATGTGTTTGTATAGAAAAGATCTTTAAAATGAAGAATTTCACTCATTTATGGATTTTGATGGATTATGACAAACAGTAGTAATATTTGGGTAATTTTCGTGTGAAATGGAGACTTGGTTGGTTATTGAGAAGAATGTAAGTAATAAATTATATAAAGTTATAATATTTTGTGTATTATGACTTTGTTAAACCTTATTGAGTTATTTAATAAAGTTGGCATTCATTTTTGGTTGAAGCAGTTATATAAATAGTCATAAAAATGTTCTTATGTCATGACTCTTCTTTCTCATTGAAATTATCATATCACTATGCAATATACTTTTTTTCACTATGAAACTTTCTTGAAGTTGCAGCTACACTAGCTCATACCATTTTTTATGGTTGTAATATTAATTTCTCATTATAGTAGCTAAGTATCTCACTAATCCTAAAAGTCATGGCTTATTCTCATAGCCATGACTTGCTCATTATAGAGTCCCCAAGACTATGGAAAAAGCTATGGTACTATTCCCAATGTCATAACTTTAAACTATAGAAAATTAAAAAGAGAAATACTTGAGCCATGACTATTTCCAAGGTCATGGTTTTATGCTTTAGATAAATGACCAAATCTATGTTATATTCTCACTGCAATGACTTTGGATTATTTAGATATAATATAAAAGGCATAAACATTACTAGCACCAATATATAGTGTTACAAAGGCAAAATGTGTAGCCTTGATATTTCTATCACCACAACTTTCTAATGCAAAAGAGAGACTAAAGTCATTACTCATTACTAGTATTATGACTTTGTATTCGAGAGATGAAATGCATATCCACTATGAATCCAAATTTTATGGCATTCTTAAGCTAGAATGAGACAAAAAATATGACTCATTCCTATAACACTATTTTTTATTACAAAGACTAAAAGAAAAAGTCATAATATTCCTAAAAGTCATGACTTTAGACTTAATTTTTCATAACCATCTATTTGATTATAAAATAGAAAAATATGACATTTCAAAAAAGATTCTAGGGCATGAGTAAAAAGAGAAAAAACTATGTTTTGGGAGCAAAACTATGCTCAATTCTATGAGATGATCAATGAGCAATTAATTGATGTAAGACACAATCATAAATCCTAAGGGGGAGGGTGTAAATTTTGGTTTATCCTAAGAAAAAATATGAGACATGATAAAATATTACAGATTTAGGGTTTGGTTACTAGGCACTCTTAAGGGCTATCCTTGGAAATCTGAAATTACCTGAGATATTTCTTTAATTATCTCATGTGAATTTATCTATAATGTTAGACTAAATTAAAGTCTAGTTTTTGTATATTTGATTTCTTGTGAGTAATACTTAATGAATAATTTATATGTTTGGATTTTATTGTGGTATGGATATTAATGGATATTATATTTATATATAATTGAAATTGGGGTTTTATCTTTGATGAGGTTGTGCATAAATATTCATGATATATTTGTATAGAAATAAATTTTAAAATGAATAATTTTACTAAATTATAGGTTTTAATAGATTTTTAAAATTATAATAAAATTATATGATTCTTGTATAAAATGGTGACTTTATGGATTGTTGAGAAGGAGAGGAGTAGGGGTTATAAAAAGTTGTAATATTTGCTAAGTTATGATTTTGTTACACCTTTTTGAGCAATAGAGTAGTTCTGACTTCCATTCTTGGTTAAAACTTTTTACAAATAGTCATGATAATTTTTGTACATGATGATTCTATCACCTCAATGACATAATCATTTTAGTATGCAATAAATTCTATTTGGCTATAAAACTTTCTTATAGTTGTAACGCCACTAGCTAATAACATTATTATATATTTATGACATTAATTCTATGTCATTGTAAATAAGAACTCCATTAGTGCTCATCGCCATTCAAAACTTTCAGCACCACAAATATCTCATTATAGTGCCATCAAGTAAAAGGTCATAGCTACAACACTATTCCTAGTGCCATTAATTATAAATGATCAAAGTTGTGACCTATAACTAGTATCATGTCTTTGGGTTATAGATATAAATATATAAGCCACAATCATTACCAGAACCATGACTTAGTATTATAAAGATAAATTATGTAGTTGTAACCATTCCAAGGTCTATAGTCATCTAATACAAGAAAGAGACCAAATTTGTTGGCCATTCCTATCACCACACTTTCATGTTCTAGAGATGAAATTTGTTATCATGACCATTCTCAGTACTATGGCCATTTGATACAAGAGAGAGAACAAAGCTGTTACCTATTCCTAATATTGTGACTTTGTATCCTAGAGATAAAATATGCAGCAATGAATATTCTCAATACCTTCACTAGCACAATGGGATTTAGAAAAAAAATCTTTTTTTTATTACTAGACTTGTTTTACTTATGTGTATTTGTCATTTTAGTGTTTTTAGTTTTTTTTACCACCAATCAATAAAGTAAAATTTTGGACTGAACTAACACAATGGGATCAAGAAAAAAAGAAAATCAAATGAGAAAAATTTTGGTAGTAAAAGATGAACATGCATAGCTTGATGTATCAATATGATAAAGCTTATTTCTCTCCAAGTTATAAATTCTATGTCATACCTAATAGTGAATTGAATTAGTTCTATTATTAGAATATAGTAAACTACAGATATCTAAGATTAGGGAGCCATGAAAAAATTGTATTTGATAGTCCTTATCGGATCTCAGAATTGTCATTGAAGATTCTAAGTGGTTGATATAATTTTAGGCATGCTTAACGAAAGCACTATATAAAAACTTTAAGATGTTGAGATGATTCTGTTCAATAGTGAGGAGGTCAAGAAAGTCTTAGAACCATTACACATCATAATGTTGTTGTCAAAACTAAAAAAGAAGATTTCTACACTAAAACTAAAAATATAAACTATTATTGACATAGTCATCCATATAGTGTTGCTAGCTGATGTAAAAAATATAAATGACTACAATGAGAAATTGGCATGGAATATAGAACTTATAGACAAAGCTAAGACTTAAGTAAAATTCTAGTTATAGATGTTAAATATAATACTACTTAGGAGAAAAGCCAAGATATTTTTTTTTCTAATGTAAGAAATAAATCTTATTTGTTATTTATTGTATATGCATCACACCTGATATTGATACACAATAACATCCCCCCCCCCCCTTTTATGTCAATAAGATACCAGGACATTTCCATAAACGTATCTTCAACATATTATTTTGATGAATAGTGACATGTATATCATAAAACACACTCACAAATAATTGTAGAAAGAAAGAAACAACCCTTCTGATCATGATATTTGAGATAAACCTTAATGTCAAAACTTAATATTGAGTTATACTAGTTATGCTAGTATGATACTCACAAAATCAAAAATATAAATATTTTTATAAATCAATCCATTATGCATGTCTTAGAAGAATTAACTCTCAATTGATATGAGTAATTTATATAATATTTTTCTAAGGGTATCACCTTTGATGTGAGAGTCATTTGTCATCATGATAGATGGTGATAGGTTTCCCATGAGACATATGGAATTGGAGGTGACTCCTAAGGTGGCGACAATCATTCAAGTTCTTATCTACCATATGAGTACCACCTATGAGATTTAGGAAAGCATATGCTAGGTTTGTAAGTATAGTACTTATGAAATTGAAATTACACACTTTTACTACCACATCAGTTTATGTCTATATGTGATGTGAGATCAGAAAATAAAAATGTATATACAAAGCAACTATCAAGTATTGTTGATGAGTTTCCTAAAAGATATGGACTTGCAAATAACCTTCAAGAAGGAAAGATTTGTTGTTTCTATCATAAAGTACTAAAGGGATACATATGAAGAGACCATCATTGGCAATGACCTAATAGTTGATAAGCATCTCGTATACCAATAGGATACGAGGGTATTTCCACAACAATACTAGCTTTGTTTAGTAACAAGTCTAATGATATTTAAACTTTTTAGATAAGTCATCATACTTAATAGAATGCATCAACACTAGAATAAAAAAATCTTATCTAAAATTAGTTTATCCTTTCAACTAGAGTGATAGTGACTAATAGTTTGTTGATTGAACTGCCACAAAATTCCTATGGGATTGATATTTGGCCAAAAGGTTTATTTTACTACTTGTTTAACCTATATACTTGTGGAATATATTGGACAAGAGACCCTCTCGAAATGAAATTATGAGACTTTACATAATTTTAAAAAATAGCATCATAACAAAGTCATGACATGGTGACATTAAGCCATGAAACACACTCATACATAATGGATGGAAGGAAGTGACAACCATTTTGATCATGATACACGACACAAACCTATATATCAAAACTCAATGTTGAGGTATATTAATCATGTGAGCATGATACTTATGAAGCTGAAAATGTAAATTTTTTATTACCATATCAATTTACTTCTATATGATATGTGAGGTCAGTGAATAAAAATACACATGCAAAGTAGCTATAAAGGATTGCTAATGAGTTGTCTAAAAGGTATGAACTTGTTAATGACCTTCGAATATGGATGACTTATTATTTTGATGATAGAGTAATGAGGGAATAACTATGAGGGGACATCATTACTAAGAGACCTAATAGTTGATAATCACATGTGTGTCGAGGTATCAAATAGGCTGTGCCGTGCAGGCTCAACTCAAAATTTTGTGGCCCACTCAAGCCACCATGCCTTGCCTTACACAACACAATATGGGTTCTTGTGTCATGCTATGTAGGCATAAAATTATTATGATTCGGCATAACACGACCCAATTGACTCATAATTGAGCACTTCCATGTTAGGTTGTGGTGGGTTTATTCTAGGCGACATTGATTGTGGGTAGCCTAAAAGGCTCTAAAGTCCTAATTAAAATTTTTTGAAAATTTAATTTTATATTTATTAGAATATTAAGTATAATAAAAATGTGTAATGAATTATAAATTTTAATGAATAAAATCAATAATGAAAATAAATATTTTATATTCGACTTAGCTGAATATATCATATGAAAAGAATATAATCTAAAATATTGAATGATAAACTTCAAAACAAACTCCAAAATATAAATAGTAACAAATAACTCATGATCATACAAGCATAAGTATGATATATAACATAAGCTGAAGTAGAAATAAAAAAAATATGCAACATCATCACATAAATCTTTACACCTAGTCTCTGGTATGGTAGTTTAAATGCAAACCATCATTATTAAGTATGATTCTGAAGGTAGTACTAGTGGTGGCTTCAATATCCTTGATTTCACATGAGTCATCATCAGCTAAAAATTTTTTTCTTTTTCCTGAATTACTAATCTTGAATCTTTCCAATCCTTCAAACATGTAAGTGATTCGATGATATCTAGTCACAATCTTGATCTCTTACCTAAAATAATATTGGTGGTAATAAAGAAATGAGAGTTTGATGCAATGCTATAAATCAAAGGGATTAGTAGATCATATATCATTTTAAATAACATTGGATAGGTGGATTTATATGTTATTTACCAACTCAAAAAATATAAATTCTTATTATCAACTTGTGATAAAATGAAATATTAATCAGTATCTAAGTTCTAAGATGGCTCACTCATATTTAACATATCACCCCATCATTTGTCTCTAGCTAACTAAATCGAAAAGTCATTGTCTTTGAATATGATATCCATTACCTTACTTAGAGCTTCACTACATCCATAACTAGTATCATAAAATATAAACATGTTAGTTAATTTTTTGTTAATCAAACATTCACATTCATCTACTTGATTCATGCAAGTGGATATGTATCTCAATATATTTTGTACCTCTTCCACCTTAATCATATGATCCTCGTAGGTAGCTAAGGAATATATAGTTGGATTGGATGACCAATATTTCAAATGCTTAGTTTCCATGACACTAAACACAAGGTGTCATATATATTTGTTAAACTTGCAACTAATATTACATATGGACTCAAGTACATTATAAGTGGTGAGAGTATAAATAAATAAATACATATTCTTTGTATTAAAAAAATCATTAGAAATTACTTAAAAGAAATTATTTATCTCATTATGAATAATCAAAAAAAGTTCATATTTTACTATTGATGTAGTCGGATAGCACATGTTGGTAGCCAACACATAACTATAACATCATGTACATATATTTCTAGTGGTGTCTCATATTTGTTTGAGATTTTTTATTTTTTATCCCCACTGACAAACATAAACTATTAAATTCTTATTATCTCTTATGTATCTTAAGTCATTTTAGTGAATTTCTTGTTTTTTAATATGTGAGAGATAATTTTTATTCTCTTCAGTATTATTAGGTTAATTTCATAACACATATACCTAATGTGAGAATTTTCACCTAACGACCCATCTCTAATAGCTTTGACGAATATATTATTGGTGATATTATTATTTGAAATATTATCAAATGCAATACTATAAATTTTATTATGAATATCATATTCCTAAAAATCCTTATCATACCTTAATTTGTGACATAGTTATAATGAGGATGATGGATCTTAGAAAATTCTTGAATTTTTTTTATTAAGTTTTCATTTAGAATCTATATAGTGGGTAGTAAGTTAAGAAAATAATGCATCATCACAACTAATCCATATGAAGAATATCACATATATCACTCCACTATATTTCCTAAATTCATTAATTAATTCTAACTTATAATATTTTATTATGTCATTATTACTAGTAGACATTGAAATTCTATGATAAGCAAGTTGGGTAAAATTTGTATAATACTAACTATCCTAGGATCCTCTAAAAATATAATTGGAAGACCCATGATAATAATCAATTTGGTCATACTTTCCATCAGAAAGTTATTGTGGTAAATGAAGGAAATCAATGAAGCTAAATTTGATCCAACTTCAAATGTCCTACCATTCAGTTGGGGTTTCCTAAGATCTAGTATATCATATTTTTTGGTATATTGATCAACATGCCTCTTAATGTGGACAGTACCACTAGTATTCCTATATATATATATATATAATGTATACACTACATATTCTTCATTGTCATCCATAAAATTTTTATTTTTTATAATGTTAAAATGAATCTAAACTATTAAAGTTTTAGATTTTTAGACAAAGGATTGAAGCAATTGGAGAAAACCTAGTTTTGATCTTGAATCTTTCGATTACATTGTCATTATTATTTATATCTAGGTCAAAATTATTATCATTAAAATCACTATTTTCTATTTTTTATTTTATTTATAAATCTAAATTTTAAAAATATATACTTTAAATATTTATAATTTATAAATTATAATACAAATTAAAAAAATAAAAATTAAATGTGTATCATAATAACATAACTTTATTTGAGCAAGAATAATAATCCACTGCTTTTTCTGAACTAGCAAGCCTAAATCCTAGAATAAATAATAAAGAAAGTAGAAAAGATAAGAGAGAGAAATAGAGAAAGAGAGAAATGAAAATTAGGAAAATAAAAAAAAAAGAAAGAGGAGGAGAGAGTAGCAGAGAGGAAATGAATTTGATAAATAAAAAAAAAAATCTATTCTATATTTATAAAACTTTTTTATATAAAATTAATATTTTTTTATTTTTGAAAATTTAAAATCGGAAGAAATCTGATTTTTGTACCAAGTAGCCATTGGATTCAATCCAATAGCTAAAAAAATAGGAAAGAAACTATATTTATTTATTTATTTTGTTATGAACAACAAAAGGGTAAGCTGTGCATATGACTTTCATTGTTGGGACTAGTTATGTAAACATAACAGGCATCAGGCAACTGCCAGGCTAGACATAAGTAGTCATTTAAAAAACACTCATGAGGCCATGAACTCTACTCCGTCCCCATGCCTGACCTAGCACAAGGCATAGTTGGCCTCGAGCCATCACGTCACAAGCCATTCCATGGATCAACTAAATAATTGTCCATCCTTGGTTCTAGATCATGTCATGCCATGCCTAGCATGACTATTTTGGGTTATGGCTCGTGCCATGCCCAAGCCACTTGAAACGTCTAATTGTATGTCAATATGATACTAGGGAACTTTTCATCGTAATCATATATTCATTCTATAAATAAGTATAATAATTTCCAAACTATTTAGATAGTCATCATGTGTAAAATAATGCACCAACACATAATTTAAGATTCTAACCTAAATCTTAATCTTATCCTTTCAACTTGCGTAATAGTTGACTACTTTTTGGTTGATCAAATTTTCTACATAATTATTGTGAGATTAAAGTCTAAATGAAAAGTACATTTTCTTATTTGTATGACTTATATACTTGTAGGATTACTTGGTTGAGATACCCTTACTTAATGAGAATTTGAGACTTTGCCTAATCCTAAAAATTATGTATCATAACAAAGACACACAAGTTTTTGGAGTAATTATTGTGAATTATTTAGTTTGGTTAGTAAACTTTAGCTATCATAACTTTTCTTGAAAAAATGATAGTTCTTATTTAGTAGTTTGAATATCATTATCTTAATTTTGTGTCTCAATTTATGTTGCTTGACTTGTGTTACTTATTTGTATCTTTTATTTTAGTATTCTTTTTTATTTTTTAGTCATAATCAACAGAGTAAAACTCTAGGACTAAGATATTACCTTGGGACATAGAAAGAGAAAATTTAAAGAGGAGAACTTTGGGAGTAGATGATGAATGTGCATAGCCTAATGTATCAAAATGATGAAGCTGATTTCTCACCAAGTATTGATTTATATTCCATACCTAATGACAATTTGAATTAGTTCAATTATTATAATGTCGTAAGCCATGGATATCTAAGATTTGGGAGCCATGAAAAGATCACATTTGAAAGTATTTATCCTATCTCCAAAACTACATTAAAAGATATAATTACTACGTTGCTAATAAATATAATGAGAGAAAATGAAGTGGAAGAACAACATCTAAGATAATTAGACATGCGACTTGAAAACATTAATTTGTGCATGCTAAAGAAAGTGCTACATCATAACTTATGGTGGCTAAAATGACTCTGGTCATTGGTGAGAAGGAGGTCAAGGAAGCTTAAGGAGCTATGACACATCATAATGTCATGGCCAAAACAAAAAATAAGGAAAGATTTTGGCACTCAACACCAATAACCTATGTGGATACTACCATTGAAATGGCCTTCTATATGTTATTCTTGGCCAAGATGAAAGATACAATAGAAAGGAAGTAAAAGAATACTCAAAGAAATTGACATGGATTACAAAAGTTAGAGATGAAGTGAAAGCTTTAGATAATGTCTAACTATATATGTTAAACATATTGCTACTTGGGTTACAACCCGAGAATTTTTTTATGCATGGAGTTATGAAATAAATGTAACCACTCTCACAAATCATTTTGCACCCACTAGTTTCGTTGTGGAACACAAACCTCACTATAACTCATTAACATGTCTACAAAGAAAAGTAACCCACTATTTGGACACACTACAATAGTCAAACATCGTTATAGCAAATATTAATGGAGGATTGATGGAATGTATAGTTTTTTATAGAGAGGAAGTAATTGTTTGGGGACAATAATCAGTTTTAGTATTAGAGTTTGTTCCATGTGCAAAATACTAAATGAAACTAGTTATTTTTTGGTGATTATTCATGATATATTTGTTTAGAAATAAGTATTAAAATGAATAATTTCACCAAATTGTGATTTTTGATGGATTATGATAAATAGTAGTAAAATTGGGGATTTGATAGATTTTAGAAGCGAGATACAAAAAGTCATGTAAAATCATAATATTCATTTTGTTATGACTTTGTTATACTTCAATAAGATATATGATAGTATTATCATCTATTATTAGTCAAAGTTCTATACAAATAATAATGATAGTATTTTTATGATATGAGTCTACTATCTTATTGATATAATTCTTTTACTAACAACATATTATTTTTTTATTGTGAAACATTTTTGGAGTCGTAGCCACACTACTTATAATATTTTTTATAGCCATGAAATTCTTCTTATCACTATGACCACATACCCCACTAGTACTAAAAGCCACGACTCATTCCTAGAGCCATTATTTTTTTGTTATAGAGGCACCAAGTCTAAGGCAAAAGTCATGGTGTTATTCCAAGCATCATGACATTTAGCTACAAAAAGTATAAAAGAGTAATGCTTGATCCATGACAATTTCTAGGATTGTGACTCTCGCTCTAAAAAAATGGCAAAAGTCATGACCTATTCCAAGCTCTGCGAATGATTTGAATATTATTAGTATCAATACTATCAAAATAAAGATATTTTTATGATATAATTTGTACTATTTAGGAGGTACAACATGTGAATGATTTGTATACATTTTTATAGTTATAAGATAAATAGATAATTTTGGATATAAGAATCACATTGAGAATGAAATGATAAAAATAATGAGAGACATATTTTATTATTGATGTTTAAAGGGAAGAGCAATAAGTTTATGAAGAAAAAACCATTCAAGGTTTACAAGATTATAAAAAAGAAACGATCATGACAAAAATCTATTTATATTTAAAGGAAAAATATTATATAAAGTTAATAGATATGCTGTATCAATTTTCAAATGAGAAAAGTCAATAATGATGTAACATCTTAAATCAGACCACGTATCAAAACAACATATACATATTATCTCTAAACATGTATTATTAAAAACATATCAAATATTATTGATTATTATCACATATTAATGAATAGTATCAAAATGATATTTGATTTTGATTGTTAGGCAATTGCATTTCCATGGTAGTAATATTAAGATACAGAATACAACACGAACAACAAAAACAAGCAATATATATCCAGTCCAGCAATTCAATCACCGTAGAATCAAAAACGAGAAATAAAACACAAGAAATAATGTGGTTCGTTAGTCGCTCAGTACGACTAGCTATATTCACTAGAAAACGCTTATGCATTACAAATTAAACCAACAAAAAATCATCTTACAGTATGTGCATCACAGAGTAGTCGTGATAAATCACGTAGAGAGAGAGAAAACGATGAACAGTTTCCCGGGTCCAAAAACAGTAACTCGAAAATAAAAATACAAAAATATTTTATAATAAAATTCTTTCGGTTCATTTAACCGGAGCGGGACCTCTGTTATTGTGCTACTGTTGCTTTCCCGGACTCTTAATATTTCCTTTTATGCACTTACATAAAACTATTAAAAAATAAAAACAGAAATATTTAGTTATGCAAACAGATTATCAAAAAACAAGTTACATATATAGCATTGATATATCCACAATAAAATTTCTTGAAAACCATATCATATTTTATTTATAAATTAGGATATACATTTGAAACATATCATCAAGCATCATTAAATATAATTTATTAAATGTAAGTTAAATATCAATTAAATATTCATCAAAAGATATTAAATTAGCACAACATCTAATATCAATCAAATTTAAGATTATATTCATAGTTATTTTTGTATACAAATGATTATATTTGTTGATTTACAATAATTCAAGAAAAAATTGAAATACATTTAACTTTTTTGTGATAGATCATATTCTATAAATAATTAGTTTAATTTACTTTTTTTTTTAAATATTTTTGAAGGACTGGGAAATGGGAAAGGAACAGAGAGACCAAGACAACATTATTGAGTATATTTTTCTAAAAAATGGCGACAGTTTAGTTCTTACTTCTGCGATCCGGAGCTTCTGTAGGTTGCACCAGCTTTCTATAATTCTATATCAGCCGCCTCACAAAATGGAAGGAGAATCGTCACCTTTGACTTTTGGAAATGTGAAAGCTAATTTATGTTAATCTACGCTTGGCGATTTCTGCTTCGTTATCTGTTGTATCGCCTGATACATTTATAAGGCGAGTTAAGCTCGACCTTGACGAAATGTTTCTGAAGGAAGATGAAGAATTAGGACAAAACCGGTCTCCTCCTATCAACTCAGAAATACAACATATATCGAACGCGGCCTTTAGATCTGCTACTGAGGCACCTAGCAGGGCGCCTTCTAGTAATCTTGTTGCAGAATCAACATCATCGGCTGCGCATAGGCGGACCCAAAGCGAAGTTTCGATCCCAGACTATAGGCGTATCAATAGTTTCCAAAAATTAAGAGCGCACGTGCAGAAAGTCTGGCAATGGAAAGATAGTGCGAGGAAACAAGGCTGTGCATCTAATTTCAATCCCGAGGTTTTGGCGAACCACAAACGGCAATGGTATCGGCTGCAGTCTAAAACTAAGGTGCTACTGCTACTGCTTTTTATTTATAATTGCTTTACATGAATTGTTTGCTATTGAATTGTACTTACACCGTGGAGTTTAATTATACTACTTTTAACTTTAAGAGTAGTATAATTATGTCGCTCAATCATGATGCCTAACTAAACCAGTAGGGAATAGTACCATCAAATAAGAGCAACTCTAATGGGAAATGCCAAAAAAGGAGTGCTAAATATTATTTTGCAAACTTAAATAGTGTTTTGGCACCCCTAAACAGATATTTTTGCTCCAATGATAGGTGCTAAAAAAAGGTGTTATTTTAATAATTAAATATTTTTTTAATTAAAGTTTTTTTTTCAACTTATGAGAGAGATTCTTTGAGATTCACAGTAGACATAACTGTTATTTTGTATTTTTTCTATTCTCTCTCCAAGATTGACAAATAAGGCACCCCAAGATCTTGGATGATATTTTGTTACCTCTTACACCAAATTTATTGGAGTAATATTTTTTATTATTTGGGTGCCATTTTAGTGGATATGGAGATGACACCCCTTATAGCAATTCTCATTGGAGTTGCTCTAAGGATGGTAACACTGCAAAAAATTATCCAAACTAATTTAATAAGTGAAGCATCTAATCCACCAATTACCCAGCACACTCTTCAAGAACTCTTCAATCAAAATGTTTTTTTTTCTTTACCATTAAATGTTTTAAAAAGGTACAAGCCTATATATAAAATAGAAGAAATATTATTTCCAATAGTGATAATTATTATATATTTTTTTAGTTATTTATTTTTTTTGCAAAAATAAAAAACTAAATGCTAAAACTTCATCACAACATCTATTTTCATAGAAGAAATATCATTTCCAATGGTGATGGTTATTATTTATTCATTTATTTTTTATTAAAATAGAGAATTAAACACTAAAACTTTACCAATTACCCATCTTTATCCTTTTTTTATAATAAAAATTTTATTTCCCAAAAAATATTTCTAATTTATCTATTTTTTATCATAAAAATTTGTTCACTTATTTAATCTTAATTAATTATAATGACAATTAATATTTTTACTTGTTTTTATTTATCTGATTGATGTATTTTTTTAATAAAAAGAAGATAATAAGTATACTACATGTATATATCAACTTAAGATATAATAAAAATTATTATAATAAAATGCAAGTAATTAATCTATATAATATGAGATAAATTTAAATATGGTAAATATACAACATAGATATACATATAGTACTAATGCTTATCAAGACAACACTTATATTTCTCATGACCTTAGTTTGATGGAGAAAGAAGTCAATTGAGGTTGTGTTAACTTGAGTGAGAACATTTGTAATTTAGTCTTTTATAAAAATGTGAGACAGTCAAAAATTATCTTGTATTTTTTCAATAAAATAATAGTTTATCTTGATATTTTATTATTTATAAAAATATAAATTTGAAATAATTTTGTTTGGCTACTTAACTTTTTAAATGCAAAAGTCATCTAGCAAAAATAGAGAATCTTAATATCTTTCAATAAATATATATTTTAAATAAAGTCAAATAATAATAACAATCAAATAATATTTTGCATCTATGCAAAATGGCTAATTATCTTTTTTTTTTCTATTAATCAAGATAATGTTCTAAAAAAATACACATCTTCATGGTCCATTTTTTTTAGGTGATGCAAGACATCATAAGATATGAACAATCATATATTATTTTATTCTTATAATTTTTAAATGAAATTTATTATCTTGATATTTTTTGCAAATACCCATGTGAGTAATCATTAGACATGTCATGTTTATAATAATTTTTTGATATGATACAATTGTCAAGTAATAACAAAGAGCTATTTTTAGAATTTGCTAACATCAAAGTCAATAAATACCATACATGAATGGAACTCAATATGAAATAAGTGCAATTAAATGACTTTATATAATGAACAAAATAAATTGAGATAGTTCATATGTTGGATGGTCTCATTTATAATAAAATAATAAAATAATAAAATAAAAAAATAAAGAAATAAATGATGTAATTTGAAAAAGTTATTATTTTAATTTTTTATGTTATATTTATTTTATATATTTGATGGGAATATCTTTGTTGATTGTCCCAATTAGTTGATTCCATTATATAAGAATATTTGATATATGTTATTTTGATCTAACTTAAATAAAATTAATTTTAGTTTTTTGAGATTTTTAGTTATTTAAATTTTTTTAATACTTTTAAAGGAAACATTGATTTGTTAATTATTTTAATTTTTTAATTAAACAAGTATGTGAATTATATATTATTATTCATTGAGTGTCATTTTTTTATTTAATAATTATTATTTTTATTATGATATCATAATAAAGTTTATAAAAAATAAAATATCTCCTAATTTATTTTTTCTTATCTATACTAGGTTTGCACAAATAGTAGTTACATACCCATTGTGTGTGACTACAATGCCCACAAGCACATAGTAGACACACATTTATTGTGTGCGACTATAATACACACCAACGCACAATAGATGTAAAGAGGTGCATGTGGTTGTGCACAGGATCACAGTAGGCACAAGGAGGTGTGTGCGATGGGCACAATAGTGCACATGGTGGTGCACATGATGGTGGGTGTGGTGATGTGTACAACAATGTGTTCAAGGGGTGTACACGATGATTCATGTAGTGGTGCTCATGGTGGTGATGTAAAAATTCCAATTGAGCTTTATTTACTATTTTTTTTATAGATTTAGTTAAAAAAATAGAATCCAAAAATAAAATTGTGTAGTAGTTTTTATTTTGATGGAATAATAATTTTGTGGTATAATATAGATTATCATAGTAGAAGTAAGTAGAAGAGAGTCTCAATTCAATGCTTTCATTATATGATGATATGATTTACTAAAATAATTATTGGATATTATCTTTAGAAAGGATAGAGTAGTTGTACCAAGTACTTGATTTTATAGATTTTAACATATTCTCATTCTGTATATTTTTTTATTTCTTTTATTATTTTTTTGATGATATTAAGATACCTAATTTTTTAAAGGTATTATCTCACAAAAGATGATGTAGAGGTCTCAAACAGGCTATGCGTTGTCGGCATGACCCAGTTTATCTCAGCATAGTCAGGCCGTCGTACTGTGTCATGCATGGCATGATTAAAATCTTGTGCCATGCTAGGCACGACACTAACTGTGCCAAGGGGAAGCCTGTCTTGATCTGAGGCATGGTTTCACACCGTGTCAGGCCGGGTCAAGTACTATTGAATCGGGCTGGGCTCCAAATCGGGCTTGGGATGCCATTACCCGTTTGATATTTCATTGATAATGTTATACCATGATAGAAGAGATGTATATCTTAACTCTAATGAGATATTAGAATTATTATCACAAATTTCATGGCCGTTGTTGGTTTATATGGGTATTTACTGTGAATGCAAGTCTGTGGGAAGGTAGACCACTTTAATAAGAGATTTATAATGAAGGAATATACTATATATTATGAACACATATAAATGTATATATTATATTTCTAAAGGATACTCTAAAGAAAACTTAAATCGCATACCCTGGTCAGACGAGAGAGTGTAATCAGATCCTTGCCTTCAACAAATCAATCTTTATATTTTAATCATCGAGTTAGATAATTTTGATACAATGCCACCTCACACCATGGCAATGGAACCAAACCACCCATTGCCAATGTGATTGCATTAGTCTAGTGCTTTCCAGGCTTTTTGAATACTACTTTAGTAGTTTCGAACTGATGTACTCGCACGCGTCTACCTTATCCATGTCAGCTTCAGAAAATTGGCCAACAAGAGCCCAGCTTTCAACTTCTATTGTTAATATGTATTGAGTTGTCAAAGAAAACTGTCAAACAAAACTGTCAAACAAACAGAGATCTTGAGCAAACTTTGGCAGGTTTTACATGATATCACTAATATTCATTGAGCTCCATGATACAACAGCATCAGCAAGCCACCCTTCAGATTTATGAATTCTTTCTGGTCATAATTTTCTTTAGGAATTATTCTGGTGCATTGCAAAATAATTATATTTTGCCTTTAGTTAATACTCAGGTCTTCTGTTTGTTGTCTTTTTGGGATTGGTTTTCACTTATCATTCTAAATGAATTAGATGATGATGTTGTAGGTCCATGCAAAATATAAGGAGCCCACTTCTCTTTTTGAACATTTTGTAGTTGTGGGGATTCATCCAGATACAAATCTTGATGCTGTTGAGAATGCATTTCGGAGAAAGAAGTGGGATTTTGAACCTGGAAATTCTGAAATAATAAACTTTAAATTGTTACCACATCGGGAGCTTTCTGTTCCTACATTAGAGCCGCAGGTTTGCATCATAAAAATGTGTTTGTCCATTTCTTTTCTTTTATATACATGTGCCACTACTTATTACTATGAAATATAATCTGGTTTATATATTTATTATGTTAGTTATGTTTACATTTAACATCAAATCAAGATGGTAGAAGAAAAAAGTGGCCTATTGCCACTTGTCACTAGAGGTGGAAAACGGGCTTGGTGGCCTGGATTGGCCATTGCCACAATGCCAGGCCAAGAAGCAGCACAGGCTGGCATGACTTGAAGGCATGTGCTGTGCCCAGTTTGGAGGGTGACCCTCATGCCACAAAGAAGGTGGCATTGCATGACCCTACTTGACGAATCACCCATACCAAATTTGGCTTGAGTCCCCTTGGAAGATGGGTTGTGCCTTTACTTAAGCTTTATGGTGGCGTGACCCAGACTTGTGTTTGACATGTGATGTGAGATTTATCAGCCTTAAAAAATAAATGCGAGTTGGGTTGGTTTAGTCAGGCATTTTGGTTATGATGTGCCCATTTTCAACATGATTGACCTCAATCTATTCTTTAAAAAGGCTAATCAATAGCCTGAGTCTGGGCTAGCCATTAGTCAAATCTCAGGCTAGCATGACATTAGCTCAAACTAGACTAGCATTACCCAACCTATCGGCCCTTTCCTGTCACAAACGCAGGTTAGCTTGGTACAAATCAAGCTTGTCATGGGTTGGCCATGGGCCATGCCTTTAGTTAGGGGTGTGCCTGGCTCATTACTGATTTGACTCGACCAAACCTGGTTTGCTCATTGGGTCATGCTCCATGCTTGACTACCTATTTTTATAGGTGTTCTAGCTTTCCATGACCTATTATGCACATTTACTCGCCTCTCAATCATCATATATAGTCATTGATTGATGTTAAAGGCCATAGTGACCATTTTTAATGTATCTATAATTAGGGATGAAAGTTTCTAATGATTTTTTTTAAAGTAATCAATATATTTGGTAAAGTTATTCTTCTGTTTTTAATTTGTTTGCGATTCATGTACTAATAGAATTTTTTGTAGTTCACTTTGTACTAATAGAGTTTTTTGTAGGTGTCAATAAGGTGTCCATGTTAGTAGTTTTTTTTTTTGTCTATGATCAGGTCAGTTTGGTTGATTCGACTTTTGTGGATAGTATCCATTGTTTTAGGAATGTTGTTTTTTTTTTATGAAAGATTTGATGTTTAGATTTAGACATTAATTCTTTATTCTCTCCATTTGAATATATTTATTTGAGTGATTGTTGTTGGTTGTTGAATGCTATAGTTATCCCTAGATGTCCTCAACGAGCTATGTTGGGCCGGCATGACTAGTTTTTTAGGCTAGCCAGGATAATATATCGTGCTAATCATGATATAGCTTTTAGTATTTGCCATTTTGTTTTGACATGGCTCTAAAAAATGGTAGCCTGATAGGGTCTGTTGCCAGTCGGCTGTCCGGATCATGCTGGGTCGGGTTGCTTGTTGAACCCCTGACACGCCCAAACACCAGGCATAAGGTTAGCTTGGGCTTGTGCTATGGATTAGCTTTCATGGGCCAGCTTTTGCGGGCCTTGACTGGGATGACTGGTCTGTTGAATACCTCTAGTTGTCCCCAATGTGATCTTGATGGTATAATTCTTACTTTTGAGCTTTGTAAAACTTGATGAAATATCTAATCTCTATTGATTTGAAGCATTCAAGTTGATATGATAGCCATATTTTTTGTTTGGCAGAGAGATGAAAACAAAGAATAAGGAGGTTCCTTTCAACATATTGTCATTATTGAGAGACATGATATATTTGGGAAAATTAGTGAAATTAATATCTTGAGAAATAATAAATTTATTTTTAGACACATTGCAACTATCATCAAATATTTGATGATATTAGATATATTATTGCTAGGATTTTAAATGGATTGAAAAAAATGCAAAGAAGTGATTATACTTATTGATATAATCTGTTAAAAAGCCATTGTGTCTTTTGATAAAAAAAAAACTCGTTCCTTGGCTTTGCATGGTCGCTTTTTGGGTCATGTCTCACTCAATCTAGTTGAGAATTTAGTCTGCTGGGGCAATCTTGGCCCGATGCTTATTTGAACAGACAAACTTTATTTGTGTTGGGCTGTGTTGGGTTGGGCATAATTGTCAATGATGCTTATTTGGTAGTCGTATTCAATGTATGAGATTCCTACTTTAGTGTAAGGTTTGTAATAGGTTAATATCTTGACATTCTTATCTCTAAAATGGGAGAGACTACATCTGTTGAGTCTTTAACTTAAATCTTTCATATTTGGATGAAAATATTTGTCATTATTTTTAAGGACTGATCTTCAATATATGTATACAATATAATGATTTTTAGGTGATTAACAATCCAATATTTTTTTATTCAAATACTTTTAATTTTAGAGTTTTTATGAGATATGATAAATTATTATTTATATAATTACATAAATCAAGGGAAAGGTCTACCGACATAATATTATTGATCACTTTTCTTTAATAAGTATTGATGATATTAATAAAAATTTATAATAAGAATGTAAATTGTGATGGATATTCAGTATTCACATGAAATGGTGAAATATGATTTTGTATTTTTTTTTAATGATACATTAATATCAAGTTATATTACTAATTCAATTGTAAAATGTTGTTTACTTTACTCTTAGGAAACACATAAAATGCTTGATTATTAGAGGTCTTATTCTCATATATTTTTAATTTGATAATTATTTTTTGGCGAATTTGAGACTAATTAAGTCAAACATAAAGAAGAACAATTTTAATTGGGTGATATGTAAATTAAGAAACTATATCAAAGGTTAATATTCAACATTACAAAATTATATTAATAAGAACCTAATTTATCTTATTAATAAAGTTGAATGAGGAACCCCATAAGTTTTGTTCATGATAACTTGTGTAATATTGTAATATTCATTGAGATTTTTTTAGTGACATTAAAATAGATTATAAAGGAATTAATAAAATTTTTAAATTTATTCATTTTCATAAAGTAATTAAAATTTAATATTTATATGACATTAGTTTTCTTAGGATTGATAATACTCTTGAGTATACTTTTTGAGAGTATTTTTTTTCTTATTTTAGGAAACACGAAATGAGTCATCTAACATCTTGTGATGACCTATGAAAAAATGCTATAGTTGAAACTAAGAATTAACATACATTTGAGAAACTTAAAATAATTTTACTAAATAATGACCTAAGTAGATTTTTTTGGGTGAAGTAGTCAGTAAGTACAAATTATTGATTTATTAAATATTTTATTTTATTGTTTAGGAGTATTCTGAAGAATTTTTAAAAAGATGTAGTATTAATCATAAATTATCTTATCAATTAGATATATTTTTTGTTTTTTCTTACATATACTCTGTCATATCCTATATAATATAAAAATATTATTTAGCCTGTTCTATGGTGTATTTGAAAATATTTATTTTTTTTATGATTTATTTCTAATTTTTTCCTTACATATACGAGATAATTTTATATCTAAGGTCTTAATATGCATTTCTTGGATACTTTAGTATCTAAAAAAGATATAATAATTTTTTTCCGGTTTGATAAAATTTTAATGAGTGTTTATTATTATTTTTAAGAATGACTCATTTTTAGCGAGCTTAGAAAGAGTCAGAGTCTAAAATATATATATAGGTTAATAATTTTTTTTCTAGTTTGTAGTTCTACTTGGACCTCTATTTAAGAGAGTTTCAATCGACTACTTTTGAACTTATTAATCTATATTATGATGACACTCAAATGGAATCATTATGTATATATAAAAGGTGCATTCTATATTAATTCTAGAGAGAGTGAAGTTTCATAGATAGGAAAATCTATCTCGAGTTTATATGACAAAATATTCCATGAGTTTACTTTAGTTCCTATCCATGATGAATCAAGGTGTGTAAATATGATGTGTAAGCTGTGAAATATTCTTTATGGCTTGAAACAAATTCTCAGGACATGATTCAACAGGTTTTCTTTAATATGCATTACTTATTTATAAGAGATGTGTGTCATATTATTCTTATTTATATATATATGAGTTAAAGGTTTAAGAGAATCATAGGTATTATTATCTAATTGTTACTAGACTATAAATCACTATTGTTATTAGTTTAATCACTTGTTTTTTATATTTTCATAGATAGACTCGTGGGAAAGCAATTCTTATGATACGCAACTTCATGAACATGACTACGAGATGTAAGATTTAACTTAAATATCATGAGCATAGTTAGGTAGATGCATACTCAAATTATAGCTACTCTATCTATTATAAAGGAGAAATTTATTATTGAGTTTTATATTTTTCTTGAATGTAATATTGTTTTACTTAAAAATAAGTGATAAATTATTATTTTTAGATCTTATATAGAATCATAATTATTACATTAGTCACTGGTGAGTTCAAGTGGATAAGTAATTTTTTGGTGGAGTTGAGCCTATCAATTTAAAGATTAATAATGTTTTACTAAAATAATTAGACACCTTGACATATTTATGTTAATTTGATAGTTTGTTGAGTTGATGAAACATATTAAGATTGATTATTATTTTATGTGAAAAATAATTCATGATGATATAATAGCTAATGCTTATGTATTTATCAGCAAATAAATTATAGATATTTTCATGAAGACACTCAAAAGATCTTATTTTTACTTAGTTTCAAGTTATATGTTTGTGACATGTATACTCACTTAACCATAACATATATGTGTATATATGTAAAATATCTTATTTTTTATTTTTAAATTGAAATGAAATAATTTGTGAATGTTTTGATGATACATACAAGTCTATTAGTGTAAGCCGAGGCCTATGCTGACCAAACCAATTTGAATGTTCTGCTGTGTTGTATTGTACTGACATGACCCGTTTGAGTGTGGCATGGCTATGCCACCATGTTGTGCTGAACATGGCACGGTGTGGTTTCCATGTTGTGCTTGACATTACACAAGAACTAGCCAGCCCTGCATGGCATAGGATTGGTCAGCCAGGCAATGCACATCAAGTCCACATAATGCTAAGTTGTGCCGGATTGTGTTGGATTATACCTGGCTCGGAGTGGGGCATGCCGGGCTCATAGCGGGCCGTGCTGGTATGACAAGGTTTGGGCCTTTTTGGTTGGTAACCAGTTCAGGAAGCACAAGGGGCAAGGGAAAGCGGCCATGCATGATGCATGAGCCCTAGGGTGGGCTTTTTTTGCCCTTATCTTAAAATGTTGATATTAAGACCTAAAAACTATCTAAGAATAAGGCCATTTATGGCTTATGTAAATTTAATTTTATTTAATAAAAAAGATGAATATGTAAATTAATTAAAAAATATTAAAATTTAAATTGAGAAAAACTGCAAAGTTTAAATTGTAATCCAATTAAATTCAATATTTAATATGATATATGTTGCATACATTATGCATCTTACATAAGTCATGAATAGAGAAATCACAACACAATACATAAACTTGCATAAATCAATATGGAAAATAAAATGACAAACATAAACAAGCAATAATAATGTATTTTAACACATTATATCTATGACATGAATGATGAATTAAAAAATATCAATGAATAATGATCAATCGGTGTCTGTGGTATAATATTGTGGTTGCAGATGTAAATAATCATCGTCATTATCATGAATGCATCTTAAAATATCACTAGTGTAATTAATATCCTTGATTTTTATATTCCATGAATCATCATATGTCATCATCTTTTATATCTTATCCTGATTCCTGAATGCCCAATCTTGAATCTTCCTAGTTCTTCATGCATATAAATTTTTCTATGATATCTGATCGTAATATTGATCTCTTATCTAAAATAATATTATTTGTCATAAAAAAATAGACTTTGATGCTATGCTAGATGACGAAAGGGTTAGTAGATCATGCATCATCTTAAATAGCACAAGATAAGTGTATTCATATGATTTTTATTATAGCAAAATATTTAAGTTCTTATTATTATCATATAGTATGATAAAATAATCATTGATATTTAATTACCAAGATAGCTTGCTCTTATTTGATAAATTATCTTAATATTTTTTCTTAATTAATTGAATTGAGAAGTCATCTTCAAATATGATGTCAATGTCTGTATTCTGAGCTACAACTATAATACCTAGTGTCGTAATATACAAATAAATTAGTTAATTTTTTGTGAATAAACTATTCAAGTTGGTGTACATGGTTCTTCCACGTGGTATGTATGTTAAAATATTTTTTATCTCGTTAATTTTAATCTTAGGATCCATATAGGTAGCCAAACGATATAAAGTTAGAATGGAAGATCATTATTTCAAATGTTTGGTCTCCATCTTAATAGTCATGGTAGTAAATGTAATCCAATTAGTGAGAGTACACAGATAGACACATATTTGCCGTATCATAGAAAATATTCAGGAATTTTATAAATAAAATCTTTGTATTATAGTTAAAATCATTAATAATTAGCTTGATATTTTTACTATTGATTAGTAGGATATCACGTATTAGTACCAAATACATAATTCAAATATTAGGTAAGTATAATTTTAATGTTGTCTTATATTCATTAAAATTTTTTTCTTTTTATGTCTTGCAGATAAACACATGTTACCGAATTCTTATTGTCTATTAGACATCTTATGGTATTTTAGTCAATTTTTTATTTTTTGTGGTGTTAGAGAAATAAATTTTATTGTGTCATACACTCATATATGACATGACCATAATGAGGATGAAGAATTTTGGAAGATCATAATATTTTTTTATTATGTTTTTATTTCGAGTCTATGTAGTGGGCGTGCAACATAAAAATGATTCATCATTAGGATTAGTTTATTTATTAGATATCATAGATATCATTCTACTAAAATTTCTAAATTTATTAATTATTAATTATTTTTCTAATTTATAAAATTTAATTATTTCATTCCTATATGTAAATTTAGGAATTCTATGATAAGTAGGTTTATAGTAGGTTTGCATATACTGACTACTTTAGAATTTTCTAAAAATCTAATTGGGAGACACATAATAATAATTAGTTTGATAATGTTTTCTATCTCAATATCATTGTGGTATATAAAAGAAATCAATGAAGCTGAACTAGATATATCTTAATAAATTTTACCGCTAAGTATAAGTTGCCTTAGATTTAATATATAATATTTTTGATGTATTAATCAATGTCTTGATCAATCATATACATATTTATTAGAGGTGTCAACCGGGCCGGGCTGGGCCGACACGGGAAAATCCCAGGCCCATGCCAAGGCTAGGCACGAGCCGTGCCTTGTCTGACCCGGCACGGTTTGGTGGCCGTGGCACGGCACACCGGCATGGGTTCGTCACGTGTGTCCCCCGAGCCCGACCCCCATGCTTTGCCCCCCCCCCCCCCCCCCAACGGGAAAAACAAATTAATAAAAAAATTAAATTTCAGCAATTGGATCTCGCCTCCAATGGCAAGGGGGCAGAATCCAACGACCATCATGATTCTGCCCCCTAAAAAAATCAAAAAAAATTACTTTTTTTAAAAAAATATTTTCTTTAATCTTAAAATTCCACCCCCTCTCTTTAACATTTATATTTTTCATAGACATATTTTCTCTCAAATCTCTCATTTTCTCTCTCAAAAATTGTGCTCATCTCTCTCGGAATTTTGGCATTCGGCTTGGATTTTCGGGAATCTCAACTTGAGTTTTAAACATTGAGCTTGACTGTGGTGCACCCTGCACGTGACCGACCTCACTGCTTGAGGACTTCTGTAGTTTGGATTCATTTTAATATGTAAAACAAAAAAATGTTAAGGGTGAGGAACAAGAAATAACAAAGTACAAATATTGTATGGGACTTTAACATGTAAGAGTTCGTTTGGGACTGGGCACCTTAAGAGACATGCCGAATTATGCACTAAAAAACATGATCCATTAGATCCTAGGCAAATTCAACTTGACACTGCATTTTTTGAGACTAGATCGAGTTCAGTCTCAAAGTTTACTCCATTCATATATTCCAACGAGTTGGGTAGAGACGGCATGACCAGACTTATCACATTGATGGGTCTTCCGATTAGATTTTCGGAAGATCTAAGGGTAGTGCACATCATGCAGACATATTTTTAGCTTGCTTATCGTAGGATTCCTAGGTTCACATCTAGCAATGACATACTAAAAATATATAAGTTAGAAAAACAAAAAATAATTAATGAATTTATGACATATAGTGGAGTGGTGTCCGTGACGTCCGATATCTGGACAAGTCACGATGAATCATCTTATGCATGTCTCACTAGCTACTATGTAGATTCTAACTGGACTATAAATAAAAAAAATTTAGGATACTCTGAGATTCTTCATCCTCATGATGACCCGTCCATTTTTGAGTGTATGATGAAAATCTTTAGAGAATATAAAATTCAAAATAAAATTTTTAGTGTTACATTTGATAACGCATCTAATAATTGAGTAGTGATTAACAAGTTTGTTAAGAATATTAGAGACGCACCATTAAAAGAGATTTTTCAAGTCAGATGCATGTGTCACGTGATTAACCTCATTGTTCAAGCGGGTATGAAGGTGTGTTTTTCCGTGTTGGATAATATACGTAATGCACTAAAATATATTCGCACTCCTCACTGACAACAAGTATTTGGTAGTCTCTGTTTGTCTGCGAATCTTAAGAAGAAGAAATTTCAATCGGATGTGAGACATCATTGGAATTATATGTACATGATGTTGGAATCATGTGTTGGATATAAACACGTGATATCCGACTACGTCAATAGTAAGAGTGACGAACTTATTATTGACGACACTGACTGAGCTTCAGGAATTTTATTTATGAAATTCCTGAAGATTTTTTATGACACGACGAACATGTGTTCGTTGGTTTATACGCTCACGACTTGCATTGCACTCAGGTGCATATGTAACATTAGTAGCATGTTTAGGAAGTATCGAGCTGACCCGACACTTGGCCATATGGTTGCAGAGATGGAAACCAAGTACTTGAAGTACTGGTCCACCGTTCCATCTCTTTATTGCCTCGCTGCATGCATGGATCCTAGGGTTAAGGTGGAAAGGGTAGAAAATACACAGACCTACATTTCCTCGTGCATGAACCTGGAAGAGCCACCTGAAGGGTTCATTCATGAGAAGTTGACTGATCTGTTCACATACTATGATACTAGGTATGATGGTGGTGGTAGTGAGACTGTGATTACGGACATTGATACCTTGTTCGGAGATGATGATTTTTCCATTCAGCTAGCGAGCGAGAAACGTAGGGGTGGATCATCACATATGAGCGAGTTTTCTCGGTACTTAGATATCGATTACTGCTCAATCCTATCACATTATGATACTAAGAATTTTGATATATTACAGTGGTGAAAATCATATGAGTCCATCTTTCCCGTGCTATCTAGGATGAAATGAGATCTACTGACTCATCAGGTGTCGAGCATAATATCAGAGTCTGCTTTTTCTGTTGCAGTGAACGTGATTTTCGATAGGAGATTGAGATTACGTCCAGATATTGTTGATGCCTTGGCTTGTTTGAATGATTGGGAGGATTCGAGGTTTAGCATCCATGATCGTGCTGGAGCTGGGACTGGGACAAGGCTCGAGCGGGCCCGAGCACGGCTTGGCACGACACGCCGTTCCTGCGGGCCGTGCATTGCCTGGCTTTTTTAGCACGGCACGGTACAATAACCGTGGCTGGCCCGTCACGAAAGCACGCACTTGCTCAAAAAAAAGGGCCGGCCTGGCCCGGTCCGTTTGACACCTCTAATATTTCTATATGTATATATATATTTATAATATATATATATTATACTAATTCTTTATCGATATCTCTAGAATTTTTAATTTTTATTATTTTAAATTGTGTCAAAACTATTCATGTTTGCTTAGTTTTTTTTTTAAAAGTAGCTTGTGGGTTTGAGTTGAGACAATTAAAATAAAATATAGTTTCCACCTTCAACTATTTAATAGAGTTACATTGTTATCTATGTCTCGGTGTATGTCAATTTGATACTTATATTTATTAAATTTACTATGTTTAATTTTTCTATTTATCTGTATTATTTAAATAAAATATGAAAGTTATAAAAATAGATTATTAAATTTTATATACTAAAGTAGCATTGTAACAAAAATTTTAAATCTAGTATCATACCTATAAATTGCTTTGTAAATTATAACCTCCAAAGTTGGGAGTTTACGCAACTAACTTTTAGTATTGTACTTGCAGTCTTGCACATGTTGAGAAGCATACCCTTAATACTATGAATTATCTATCTTGTTTTTTTTTGCACAAGCATTGAAGGGTGAACTTAAATTAGTATACTTTATATGTAAATATATGTCTAATATGTATATTACAAAATAATATACTAAAGAAAGATTACACTATATTTAAAGTTAGAGAGAGAGGAGAAGAAATTAATAATAAATATCTAAATTTATTTTTCTTTATTTATATAGAAAAAAAATTATTTATTATTAAAAAAATATTTTTTCATTTTCTTATTAATTTTTTTAAATTAAATAGGTTAAAATCATAATAGATGTTAGATTTTTGTATATGTAGTCTTTGGAATTAATCTGAAGGCTACAAAAAATCAAGATTAAAAAACATTTTTTTAATTAATACTGATGGGTGACATTGACAACAATGAGCACGGTAGGTCATTGTCAAATGTCAATGTTAGAATATTGCTAATGTGGCCTACCAATTGCAATCGGCCACGAGGCAGAATTTTTATATAAAAAAAACCTACCCATTGAGTGGTCACTTGATGGGACATGTCCTATGACTCAAGACTTGATCATAGTCGGTCCCAGGTCCTTGGGTTGGTGGATCTTGTCATTGGGCTAGACACGTGGGTCATGCTTAGTCTGATATGAGGCATGACTAATGCTGGCCCAACAGCACGCGTGCAGCCCAGGACATCTAAGGGCATCACAGACCTGTTATTGCCTTAAACTTCCATGGCCGAAAAGACCATAGTCCCTCTAAGAAGCTGCCCACAAAGAACAAGCTCTGCGTAGCTAGTTAGCAGGCTGAGGTCTTGTTCGTTAACGAAATTAACCAGACAAATCGCTCTACCAACTAAGAATGACCATGCACCACCACCCATAAAATCTCGAAAGAGCTCTCAATCTGTCAATCCTCATTATGTCTGGACTTGATAAGCTTTTCCGTGTTGAGTCAAATTAAGCCGCAAGCTCCACTTCTGGTGGTGCCCTTCCGTCAATTCCTTTAAGTTTCAGCCTTGCGACCATATTCCCCTCGGAACCCAAAGACTTTGATTTCTCATAAGGTGCTGACGAAGTCCAATAAACAACATCCACCAATCCCTAGACGACATCGTTTATGGTTGAGACTAGGATGATATCTAATCGTCTTCGAGCCCCCAACTTTCGTTCTTGATCAATGAAAATATCCTTGACAAATGCTTTCGCAGTTGTTTGTCTTCTATAAATCCAAGAATTTCACCTCTAACTATGAAATATGAATGTCCCCAACTATTCCTATTAATCATTACTCCAATCCCAAAGGCCAACAAAAAAGGACCGTCATCCTAAAGTGTTATCCCATGCTAACATATGCAACGCTCAAACTTGTTTTGAGCACTCTAATTTTCTCAAAGTAACAGTGCCAGAGATACGTCCCGCCCAGTTAAGTACGAGAAATGCAACCCCGACAGAAGGGAAGAGCCAATCAGCACGCACCGCAGGCAAGCCAAAACGACCCATCCCAAAATCCGACTACGAGCTTTTTAACCGCAACAACTTAAATATATGCTATTGGAGCTGGAATTACGCGACTGCTGGCACCAGACTTGCCCTCTAATGGATACTCATTAAGGTATTTGAATTGTACTCATTCCGATTACCAAACTCTCGCGAGCCCGATATCGTTATTTATTGTCACTACCTCCCCGTTTCAGGATTGGGTAATTTGCGCGCCTGCTGCCTTCCTTGGATGTGACAGCCATTTCTCAGGCTCCCTTTCCGGAATCAAACCCTAATTCTCCGTTACCCGTCAAAACCATGATAGGCTCCTATCCTACCATCGAAAATTGATAGGGCAGAAATTTGAATGGTGCGTCGCTGACACACGAGCCATGCGATCCGTTAAGTTATCATGAATCAACAAATCATCGAGCAGAACTCGAACAAGCCTTTCACCTAATAAATACTGCCCGTTCAAAAGTAAGGCATTTCCTGCATGTATTAGCTTTAGAATTACTATGGTTATCCATATAGCAAATACCATCAAACAAATTATAACTGATTTAATTAGCCATTCGCAGTTTCACAGTATAAATTTATTCACACCCACACATGCATGACTTAATCTTTGAGATAAGCATATGACTACTGGTTGGTACGAGCTCTGCTACGGAGCGGTATGGTCTGAGACTAGGTATAAAACGAATGTATCGGGTTAGGCACGATTGAATTGTGTTATGTTTCGGGCCTTGCTCGGATCTCCTGACCTATTTGATACTTCTATAGTATAAAATACATCTACAACAACTAACTTGGAGGAAAGAAAAGTAAATTGATGCATCTCTAAGGTTGTTGTGAGTATATTTATATATGTTGACAATTTTATGATATGAATTTATACCTTAGTAATTATCTCATCTTAAATTTTTTCAATAAAGAAGAAATAGTCAATCTCAATGCGCTTTGTATGTTCATAAAATATCAAATTAGAGACTATATGCTTCATTGCTTGATGGTCATTATAAAAAATAATAGGAGAAGAGATTAAGTACCTAGTTTTTTGAGCAAACCTTGTATTCAAAGTATCTCATAAGTAATAGTTAACATTGCTCTAAATTCTATCTCTATATTAGATTTGTAAACAACTGTCTCTCTCTCTTACTTTTTGAGGGAATAAGTTTACTTCCAAGAAAAATATAATATCTTATCTTAAATCTTTTTTTGATATATATTAGCATTCAACTTTAATTTGAATATTTGACTAACTATAAATCTCTATGATTTTTAAAAGAGATCTCAAGTAATTGAGATATCTTCACGTACCTTAGTATATAATAGATTCATCAAAGTGAAGATGTTGAGCAAAATTTAGAAAATGACTAACTATATTGATTATGAATATTATATTTAGTATGATCATTATTATATAGTTAATATTTCTTATGATTTTTTATAAATAGAAGTATCTATTGGAACATTATCTAAAAGATCAATCTCAACAAGAGTATCAAGTACATATCTCCTTTGTGACAAGATGATATTTCTCATAGAATAGTAACCTCAATAAGAAGTATCTATTGAAACATGACTAGAAAAAATTAGAGTTTCTCAATATCTTTCGCTTGAAATTAGGTTGGAAGGTACTAATTAAGTTTAATAATTATTAACTTATTATCTCGCATAATCAGAATATTATTAATATAAATAATAAAAAAATTATTTTTCCATCATGAAGATTCCTCTAGAAGAAAAAAGAAAAATCAATAACACATATGTTTAATTCAAACAAAGTGATTGCCTATACAAATCTCACAAATTAGGCTCTTGTTGACTGTTTAATAACATATAATCTGGGCAGCAATGAAGCATGGATACGGCATTCGATAGGTGTGTCAGAGTGTTGGTCATGTGGATACGGGTTAGACACGCATCAGATACGTGTCCGATATACCACTTGGCATATCGTTGATCAATCCGTATCCGATACGCCATGCGGCATATCAGATGAGCATGTTGGATACGTATTCGATGCATATTTGCATGGAAATGTTAAGACTTAAAATAAAATATACGTGCTTTGGCCACGACAACTCGAACAACGTTGAGTGGCCGAAGATGTCGACAATGCCGAGTGGCCGACAATGTCGAGTCGTCAACAACGTTTGAGTCTCAGACTCAGAGAAAAGGTAATAGCTGGGGAGGTGTCTTCTCTTCGGGATTTCGAAGCAGTAACATGGGGGAGGGGGGGGGGGGTTTGAAGCGGTAACATGGGGGGGATTTAAATGAATTATTTTAATTTTAAAATATGATTGTTTATTAAATATGTAATATATAATAAACAAAAAAATTATATGGAATTACGAAGCTGGAGTAGTGGGGTGGAGAGATTTAAATTCATGATTTTAATTTTTAAATATGCAATATATAAATATGTAATATGTATGTATAATGGTTTTATAATTTATTTTGAATGAATGAATATAATATATAAATATGTAAATTATATAGAATTAGTCTAATTGTATGGATAGAGAAAAAAATTAGATTAATTGGGTTTTGAAATAATATATATTTATTTAAATGCATGATTTTTTTTTCATCCAGAATCATACAATACAATGAGTTATAATTCCAAACCGTCAAGTAATTAACAAAATAATCAAGATGTTGATGATAATGCTCTATTATGGATGTATACCACGGAAGAAGCGAAATTTGATAAAAGAAAAGGAGAAAATATTATTTTTCAATGTAATTTTTGTAGACAAATATATAGAAGATCATATTATAGAGTCAAGACTCACTTTTTGAAAATTAAAGAGGCTAGGGTTTCATTTTTTTCTAAAGTAACGAATCAAAATTTGGTTGAGATGTGAAGGGTGATGGAGGAAGCTGAATAAAAGATAAAACAATCTAATCTTAAGCAAGTTCCTTTTATCCACATCAAGCGTTGTAAATTTTAATTTTGAGAATTCCTCTTCTAGTGCTAGTTTACATGATCTAAAAGGAGAAAGAGGCCTATGGGATCATTTGAAAATACATTTAATATGAGTGCTCGTGAAATAGTTGACAGTGAGATAACTAGGATGTTTTACACTGGGGTTGTCTTTTCCATTTGCTAGAAATTCTTTTTATGCTAATGCCTTTAAAAGTGTAAGTCAAAATCTAGGTTATGTTCTACCAAGCTATAATACATTAAGAAGAATATTATTACAGAAGGAGTAATATTGAAAATCTATTGGAATTAATCAAGAAGACTTGGAATAAAAAAGAAGTAAGTATTTATAGTGATGGATAGTCAGATATTTAAAGAAAATTACTCATTAACATCATTATAGTCTTAGAAAGTGGACCAATATTTTTGAAAGTAATAAACTGTGAATGGGAGACTAAGGATAAACACTTTATAGCTAATTTATTGATTAATATTATATACGAGATTGATTTTCAAAAAGTTATTCAAGTAATAACTGATAATGCTGCAGCTGGCAAAGCAGTAGGACACATTGTAGAAGCAAAGTTTTGACATATCTTTTGGACCTCATGTATTTCTTTGAGATATGATGATGTGATGGAATAGTATTGTTGAATTTCTTCAGTTTTAAGTGATATCTTTTTCATCAAGAATTTAATTATGAATCATACAATGAGATTTTTGATGTTTAATAATCATTGTAAGTTGAATTTACTTTCAGTGGCAGATATATGTTTTGCTTTAACTATTGTCATGATTAAATGATTTAAGACAATAAAAAGAGACTTGAAGCAATTAGTGATAAGTTAAGAATAAGAAATGTATAAAGAAGATGATTTAGTGAAAACTAAAGAAGTCAAGGATAAAATCTTAAATGAAGATTTTTGGATGGATGTGGATTATATTTTCAGCTTTACAACTCTCATGTATGAGATGCTTTGATTAGCTGATATTGACAAACCTTGTTTTTATAATATTTATGAGTGGTGGGATTTGATGATCGTAAAAGTGATGGAAATCATTTATAAGAAATAACATAAAATTTTCACAGAAAATTCAAGGTATAATTTAGATTTATTAGTCAACTATTAAATTTTTGATTGAAAGTTCTAAAATTTTTAATTATATTTGAAATCTTGGTAGAAAAATGAAATAAAAGCTACATAATTTTACATTTCTTAGCTGATTTATTAAATTCAATATAATCTTAAGAGTTTAAATTATAGGCTTTTATAATCTAAATATAAATAATATTCTATGATGTTTAATTTTTTACAAATTATATTATAACTCAACTTGTAGGTATTATAGTTAATAATGGCTTGATAAGTCTCATGATCGTCTTCCACCACATCGAGATATAGAAATAGTAAGAGAAAATAAATATTCTGAGAGATTTTTTTAATGAAGATGAAAGGAGGTAAGCAAATGATGAGTATGCTATGTTTTTTATAATTTTGAAAGAATTTTAGTAGTGATTCCATCAATGACATGTGATACATGAGTCCTATTAAATGGTGAATTGTTCATGAAGCTTCTGTACCAATGTTTAAATCTATAGCATTAAAATTATTAGGACAATCTTGTTTATCTTCATGTTGTTAAAGAAATTGGAGTAAATACTTATTCATTCCATGAAGAGAAATAAGTTGATACCATAAAAAGTTAGAAACTTAGTTTATGTCCATAACAATCTTTAATTTTTGTCAAGGAGATCTCTAAATTATATTAAAGACGAATCTAAAATGTGAGACATTGAAGGTGATAGTTTTGATTCAATGAATATTGAGAATGATGAAATTTTTGAGATTGTAGATCTTTCTTTTAATGAATATGAACTAGAAGTTATTTTATTTAATTTATAAGAAAATGCGAATCTTTTGTTTAAATAAATTTTATGTTTGTGTTTGTTTGTAAAAATAATGTTGGAATATTTTTTTTGTTTATCTAAATTGTTTTTTAAAGATAATATTATATATTTTTTATCTTAATATAATATGTCTTAGTCATATTCGTATCTTAGTTTTTTAAAATTTATAGTGTCTCCGTATCCTATCGTATTGTATCCCTGTGTCTGTATCCGTTTTTGTGCTTCATAGTTGGGTAGTCGGATATGATTCGTTGGCATGCCTTTTGGCCTGGTTGTATCAAGGTGGGTTAGGTTTGGCCAAGCTAACTTGATTATTTATAGGCTAGCTTGGGTTCAATTTAGGATAGTTTGGGTTAGGCTAGGCTAGCCTATTTGACTAGCTGGGCTAACACTAGCCCGCATGGGCCATCGTGCTAGGTAGTGCCATGATGTGCCTTTCGTGCAAGGATCTTTGGCCTGACACCTATCGATTCGCGGCATATTCAGGCACGACTTTGAATCGAGTTGTGCTGTTCTTAGCATGACTGAGTTATGTCATACCTCGTGTTATGCCCGGGCCTCCCAATTCAGTTAGCACTTTTATTGTATTCTCTAATTGTGAGATGTTGTATGTTCATATCAAAGCAATCTACCTTTTAACATAAACTTATTTTCACAGTAAACAATCACTTGTAATCAGTAGCAGATATTTCTAAATATTGTAATACTAGTTCATAAGTCTTATTAGAATGAATAACATGCTTATCTTTTATCCTGATGTGATATCATTTTAGATAAGATAATACATCAAAAGGAAACTTAGGCATGTTAATATCATCAAGAGAAGTAACAAAAAAATAAAAAAATAAAAAAATAAAAAATTGAGAGTACAAAAAAACTTATGAAATAGGGTGCTGGGTACAACTTTTTTATTAATTTCAAAGAATGATTGGAAGGTCAAGATAAGAAGGATTGATTACATGATCGTCTGACTCTTTGGTAAGCTTGAATTTAGTTTGATAAGGCTGGACAAGTCTCTCACTTTAGGTATAGATTTTAAGTTATATGTGGTCAAATTTTTCAGTTGACGACTCAATATGAGCTGGTGCTGGTGCAAACTCTTCTATTACTGCATTATTTAGGTCTGATAAGTTTTTCTTCTTGAGAATATTTATTTTCTCTAAATTCAATATGATTTAAATTTGTTAGTTAGTATGATGACTCTATGTGAATAGCATTGTATTGACTACTATCATGATCAAATATAATCAATATGTAAATCTCTCATCTAACTGATACTCCAATTAGGATTATATTTAAGAGAGAAAGATTAATGAATTTATATCACATTATCACGTTGTTCATACATGATATCTTTTATCTTGATAATCATATTTTTTTTAAATTTAATTTTATATATATTTCGTATTAATCATGTTTGATAAATGATATCTCAATCTATTCAAAATAAATTTTGTTTTGCTAAATCACTATGCTATTATCATTATTAATACATTTGACATGGTTTAAATCTATAAGTTTTTGTTTTCTTGCTTAACAAATTTAAAATCCTCTTTAAAATAATTCTATATTTTTGGCTATTTCACTAACTTCTTACTAATCTTGTAAAATAGATAATATTCAATATTTTTATCTTATATCTATTTTTAAAAGAATTCCTTTTTTTTTTCATGTTTTGTAGTGTTTTAAACATTGCAACACTATTATTCTATTTAATATTTATCTATTTGTTTTGTCTTTTTTTTTTTTGCTTTACTCTTTAATAAATTCTTCTTGACTTCAAAAAAATTTCTATTTATATTTTATCTTTGTATTCTATATATTTATGAGATTACTTAGCTTGACATTTTTGTAAAGTATATGAGACTCAGCTTTTATCTCTTTGTTATTTTTTAAATATTTGTTTGCTAATAATTTGTTATAATTCATGACTTCATTATTGTGATTTTTTATAAATATTTTTATATCTAGCCTCTCTATTTTTTTGTTTTGTTTTACTTCTCTATAAGATTTGACATGCTAATTTGCTCTTTATGAGATTACTCTTTAATCAAAAATTGAAAACTATTAATCTATTGCCCCTCCCTGTTAAGATTTTATTATAATTTTTGTTTCCACTTAGTTTGTATATTTTAACTAAAAATAATAAATTTGATTTTTATCATTTCCTCACATAATTCACCGATATTTTTTTTTTGAAAAAAATATTAACTTCCCCAAAAATATTAGTTAATGAAAAATTTAAAATAAAAATTGTCATATTATTTTAAATTTAAGAGTCTTAACTTACATGAATGGTCTCATATCTCATATTATATACATGGTCATTTCAATCTATATTTATAAAAATCATATTAATAGAAGAGATTATATGGGCTAATATTTCAAAGGATAAAATTTTTTTTTTAAATATTTTCATGTATGCTATTATTTTGTGAAACATATATGCTATAAATACGTTCATTTTTTACTCTAAGGATGATGTAATACTTATAATTATCTGTCTAAACTTCCAAGTATTTAACATCTAAATTTAATTATTTCATATGTGCCATGTTATGTAAGTTTTGATATAATATCTGTATTATAATTAAATATATAATTTTTGGTTCTTTTTGGTCTATTTAATAAAATATATTGAAGTTTTATACAAATAAATTAAACTTTATTGAAAACATGATACATGAAAAACTCTTATATAGAAGACAAAATAATTGGGATATCCTACAAACTAAGCATTTTTATCAAAGCATAAAGTGAAGTAGAAAGAGAAATTATAAACTTTGAACACACGAAAAATTAGAAATCTGAACATCTCCCCTCAAGTTGGAGGATAAAAGACTAAATATTTTTCTCAAATTATAAGATATTTTGAATTAAAATCAAATCATAATTCATATCAATTAAAAATTAATTATTATAATTTGAAATTAAACTATGAAATAACTATAATATGAACTAAAACTAAACCGTAGTCAGTATGAACTACAACGAACCTTACTAGTAATATTTTAGCCAAAGATGGGAAGTGTTTTGTTTTTTCATATGTTCTTTTTATTTTTGATGCATTTGAGAGGAGTATCTAATTAATGGGATGCCTCAATCAATTTTGCCTATTATATAAATTTATTGTTTGTCTAATATTTTTATTATTAGGTGTTTATTTTTTATTTTTTTTTGTATTTTAATTGTCAACATGATATCATTGGTATCAATGTATATGTGAGTTGGGGATTACAAATCATAGAAGGGCATCCACCATAATTTATAATAAAAAAATGAAAGGCAACATGCACCCACACAATAAGGGCAACATGCACACACATAAGGGCAACTGGCACATGCATAAGGACATCAGGCATGCACAATTCCTGATAGATCACACATTGCCTGATAGGAGGAGCACACATTTCCTGACACGAGGAGTGCATAGTGTCTGACAGGAGGCATGCACTTTGCCTGATAGAAGGCTCACAGTGCGCAATGTGCAATGATTGATTTTTTTATTAGCAAATCCTAAAGGGTATGTGATAATTTTTATCAGGAAACCCTAAAGGGGGTCATCGGTAAATGACATCCAATTGTGCTGCAAGATTCGATGACACTAGGAGATGGCGGTGTTTTTGGGAAGAAAAAGAAACCCTATTTAGGGTTTTGGCAATTCTGTAAAAAAAGAATTGAATGCAATTATTTTCTTTTGTAATTTTTGAGGAATCATAATTTTGTGGCACTCTATGGATTATCACATTAGAGATATATTGAAGAGAGTCCTACTCCATTGTACTTATTGTTAGAAGATGAGTTATACTAGAAATAATTATTAAATATTATTTTTGGAGAAGAGATTGAGAGTATTACACTCAATTAGAGAGAATCTAAGTGCCCGAGCTATCTAGAGATTCTCATAGAGTCAATCCAATATAACACTTACTATAAAGGAGTATACTAAATTATTCTCTAAGATAATAATAAATCATTCATTTTTTAAGGTTTTAGTAGTTGTTTCACCTATGTTTTCACTTTTAACTTTTTGATTATTGATACAAGATTAAATATTCAAATCATTGATAAATATATCTTATTTTCTATGATTTTTTTAATTCTAAGAATATTGTTATCACCAATGAAAAATACTTAAAAGTTATTGGATATGATATTTTTTAGCTTGTATTCTTGTTATTTTTTTGTATAATATATATTTTTGATTATCTTGTTGGTTTATTCTCTGTAAGTTATATTTTTAGATAATTTAAATTTGACAATATCTTTATTTTTACTAATATATATCTGTATGATCATTAAATTTTGTAATAGATTTAATTTGGGATTCAACATGCTGAATTGTATGTTTTCTCTTCATTGATAATTTCTCAATGTAGATGTATGAGTATTTTGAACCTTTTATTTATGCATTCTTAGTTAGAGCATTTATGATTAGTCAAATTGAACAAATTTTATTATAGTCTCAAGTAGAGGTGTCAAACGGGCCGGCCCGGCACGGCACAGCCCGTTTTTCACGGGCACGATCGTGCTACCGTGCCGTGCCGGGCACGGCACGGTTTAAAAAAACCGGGCCCGGCACGGCCCGCAGGCACGACGGGCCGTGCCGTACCTCGCCTGGCCCGCTCGGGCAAACCTGTCCGAGCGGTTCGGGAAACGGGGACCGCGGGTCGGGTCGATTTTGACCCGACCCGTGGTCTTTTTTTGTGGGAGGGGAGGCATGTGGTCGTTGCCGTGCCGCGGGCCGAACCGTGCCTGGCCAGGCACGGCACGGTCCGTGCCAAAGCCGGGCACGGCACGGGCCCGGGCACAGATTTTTTCTGTGCCGGGCCGGCCCAGGCACGGTTGACACCTCTAGTCTCAAGTATATTTTTACTATAAAGCGTGAAACATATTAGTTAGGAAAACTTATTAGAATTTTATATCCTACATGTAAATTTGATTTGAGTAAAGACTTATTCAATTAGATATACTTATGATGTATGGGGATCTAGTAGGAATGTATCAGAGAGATTTATGTATCTGATCATTTTTATTAATGATTGCTTAAGATATATATAGATATATCATTTTCATGATAAAACATATATTTTTTTATTTTCCAGATATTTCATAAAAAAATAGTAAAAAATTAAGAAATAATAATGCATTAAAATATATGTCAGACTGATTTAATACTTATTATATGAATTATAAAATTATATACTAAACGTCTTCCACTGACATACTTCAATATAATAAGGTGACTAAAACGAATAAATATTTATTTGACATGATTCAAACGCTTATATTTGAAAAAAATAGTCATAAATATTTTTGAGAAAATATAATTATAATTGCAATCTAACTCCTTAATTAGATGTTCCTTTCTTTTATTTCTAAGCACTTATCTATTTATATCATACATCTTGGAAAAAGATTATTTAGATTGTCTTTCAGAATTTTTAAATGTATTTATTTTGTTCAATATTAATATGTAGATAGGACAAATTGACAATAAGGTCATAAATATAATTTTCTTGGATATTTTAGTCTTCAAAGATTTGTAGAATTTTGAGTGCTGATGTTATATTTTTTGATAATAACTTATTTTTTAATGAACCTAGAAAGAGTATGAATTCAGATATTGCTTCTGGATTAATTACTATTCTTTTCTTACCTATAGCTTTACCTAGAATATTAATTAGTAGAGAGAGTTGCTCATCAAATATATCTAATCATATTGATACTCATATGCTGTTACTCATGAAAATATCATATATAAATTTAGATAATGATTCTAAATAAAGAGAGGGTTCTCGAGTAGGAGGATCTCATTAAGATCTAGATGATATGGTAACTAATAGACTTGACTACCTAGGACTTAAAGTTTATACTAGGAGAGAGAGAGAGACATGTTCAGCCTTATTAGACCAAAGATGAACATATTTAGGAATTAGATGATCCTATAGTCAATTTCTCTTTCTTTATATCTTGATTACTCTTTTGGAAGAAATAGAAAAGTTGTACTCAATATCTTATTTTACATATTTTGTTGTACTCGTCCTATTTTTTTAATTTCTTTTATTATTTTTATTGATTATACTAGCATATCAAAATCTCATTATAAGGAATTATGTCATTTGTGATGATGTCAGACCATAATAGAAGAAATACATATTATTTATTCTAAAGTAACATGAGAATTAATACCATGACATTCAAGAAGGTTCTTTTTTAGTCGCTGTTTGATATTCACTTTGAAGAAAGATTAGATAGGAAAGTAGATTGCCTTAAAGTAAGATTTGTAGTGAGAACACATATTTAGATATTTAGTATGAATTATCAATATATTTATTTTGTAATAGCCAAAATATCCTAAATATGATTTCTTATTTTTCTTGCAGTATCGTATAATTGAAGGATACACCATTTTAGAGGTATCAAATGGGTTGTGTCTTGCTGACATGACCCAATTTTCAAGGCACGGCTGTGCCATCGTGCTGTGCCATTGTGCCGTGCCTTGCACTGCACGGTGGAGTAGTCCTACTGACTCAACATGGCACAGTGACATGGTTGAGTGCACGACTATACCTAATCGTGCTGAACTTTGAAGATGCACAACTGCATGTGATGGGTGACTGGCTTACAACCCATCCAATTACAATCGGCTACGTGATTGATTATTTTAAAAAAAATTATGCTACCCCATGATGGGGTGGTTGAATTTTCTTAAAAAATAAAAATTTGATTGCTTTTGTGATCACTTGACAGGGACTCTGTTGGGCGGTATCCTGGACTATTTTATCGTGCTGCTAGGCCAGACATACATGTCATGCCTAGCCCATCATGAATTCTTTTAGAATTATGAGTAATTAAAGTTAGCTTCATTTTCATCTTTGAGTTGGGTACCTAATTACATGTAGAGGAGATCTACGATAATATTTTGTATTTTTCTTTGAGGTAACATTATTTTCTGAAAAAGAGATAGATACTTATTTTGAATTCCAAAATAAATATATAGTTTAGAGTGATAGTGATAATTACTTGTAAAATATTTTATATATGATATTTGTTTGAAGAAATTGAGTTTGCATCATTTTTTCCTAATATTATTTACTATGTCAATCATACTATAAAATATACAATTTTCAATATATTTTTTCACCATTAAATTAAATATATCTATGTGGACTATTTCATGTTCATAACGAAAATTTATTATAATACTATTATTATAATATACATTAGATAATAGAATAATTAGTAGATATTTTCATAAAGGCTTTGAAGAGACCTCAACTACTAACTATTATGGACTTGTATGTTCCATCTTAATATGAGTATTGAGTTTTTTTATTTGTTTTTATTTTTATTTTTTATGTTTTTGATGGAAACACCCAATTTATGGATGACCCCTAATTACTTTCGCTATTATTCTATCATATTTTTATATATTTTGTTCTATCATAAATTATTATATGACATTTTTTATATTGCTCATTATTCATAATTTATTTTCATATAATGAGCAATATTTTTATATATATTTATTTTTTTATAAATTGCATAATTTCATAAAAATAATATATATATATATTTTGTTCGACAATCGTCAGATTTTTGTCTTAGCCGTTAGAATTCTTTTCAATGGCAAGGCTTGAACCCAAGCTAACTTGGCTTTGTTCCTGGTTAGTCTGGGTCAAGTCTAGGCTAGCTTGGAATGACTAGTTGGGCTGAAACTGGTCCATGTCATACTGCATCTTTTGTGGCATGTGGGCCAGAAAATATGGCCTAAAACAAACTGAGCCGTGCCATGGGTTGGCCCATGACTATTCCAGGTACAGTTTCAGCAATAATGTGGGCTATCCAACTTTTTTGACATCTTTAATCATACAAGAAGGAGGTTTAATCCTTTGAATTGGGATTGAAGGTACAACCAAAACATGATAATGATGTCTAACCGAAATCCAATCATACAGCATTTATAGAGTAGAATGATGAATTTGATTAGTTGACCCATTTGTATCCCACCAAAATCTCGAGTTCTTTGAGAATAATGAACTTATCAGTTGAAGTTATAGGCGAAGCCTGGCCCATAGACACCTTGTCTCTACCAACTATATTATTAAAAAACCAATCTCTAAAGCACATATCCCCAACACTATCAGACATCATTGCCAATCTTACGCTAACACTCATGAAGAAAATAACAAAGGACAAAAATATATAAATATTTTTCTAATGATAACCACAAAAATGACATAAACTAGTAATAGGCAAATCTATTCCTTGTTTTTTCTATCATGTTAAAGGACAGTCACGACACTCCCTCTTTTGTAAGATTCTTCTCATTTTAGGAGGGATAGCCAAACTTCATAGCTTAGTCTATTTTCCATCAATCTAATATAGTTCATTCAAATTTCTTGTCTCCATTGCAATTTTTTACCCAAATTTTATAGTATATACGTCATTTTTGCTAAAATGTCAAATTATAACATCATTATAAGATCCCCCTGGGAGATGAATATTAGAAATTGCCAGCATCTCACTAAGCATAAACAGATTTTACGGGGGCACCACTTTCCATTCTAAGCATTTGGGAGTCATGATATTATTCACTAGAATATCTTGAAGATTTGTAACAACAGGAGTTTGAACTTAGAAAATAAGAAGAGAGCACACCCAAAGGTTCAATCCAAAGATGGATATGTCGGCCATCACTAATTCTCCATTTACATCCTTTTTCTAACACAATATGGGAACTAAAAATGCTTTTTAGTGTATAGCTTGGATTGTATCCCAAACAAGATGACAACAAATCCTTTCTTGGAAAATATTATCTTTGAAAATCTAATTTACAAGAGTATCAAGATTAGAAATAAGTTTCCAACTTTTTATTCTTAACAGTTCAAGTTTAAAACAATGAAGATTACGAAAACTCATATTGTCGAATTTCTTTCCAGTACACAACTGTCTCACCCGAACTAGTCGACACTCTATCCACCATTCTTCTGTGAACTCTACCAGAAGAATTAAGCATCCTTTGAAGCTCCTCGCCTAAAGATCTGAGAATAAAAAAAATGCTTATACAATAAGATAAAATTACTCTATCTGCATACTTAATTAGAATATCCTTTCTTGCCTTAACGAGATACCAACCTGTCAACTATTTATTCTTTTCTAGACTCTCTTGAGTAAACTATCACAAATTTTTTGTTTCTACCAATACAAAACGGATCATTAAGATACCTTCCCATGATAAGAGGTGAATAAACTCTTAAATCAGAAGAAATGTTTTTCTGCACATGAGAGAGAACATTAGCACTGAAGAAGATACCAAACATAGAATAGTTAATAGCCAAGCCTGAGGTTGCTTAGAATAGTTAATTGCCTAACCAGAAGAAATGTTAGAATAGTCAATATTAAAAGTTCTGAAAAAGAAAAATCTATCATCTGCAAATAGCGAATGCCACACCGTAGGATCACCCTGATTGATCTTGTGATCATGAATAGATCTCGGTGTCTTACACCCTGGAACAAAGTGGAAAGTGGTGAAAGTGGATTGCCCTGATGTAAACCTCTACTTGGTTTTTTAAGTTTCATCTCATGACCATTTAACAGGACTGAACAGCTCATGGTAGATACACAATATAATTTAATCTATCATTTTAGTAGCAATGTCCATTTTCACCATCACACCATCCAGAAAGTCACAGTTGATCCTGCTTACCATATGTTTGTACTTCATATATTGGTTTAACTCAAAAGAAATCAACACATTATTTGCAATAGCTAGACTTGGAACAAAAGTAGATTGAAATCAATGTAGGCAAAATATACTTCAACCTATTAGTAAAAACCTTTGCAATAATCTTATACAGAGCATTGCAAAGTGAAATGGGCTGAAATTCTTACGTAAAAAATTGAGAATCACGCTTAGGAATTAACACAATAATAATGTCATTTAGAGGCTTCGGGAACTCCTTATGATCTAACTATCCAGAACAAGAGCTAAAAATATCATTATCCAAGAGATGCCAAAATTTCTGAAAGAAGTTGGATTAAGGACATCTGGCTTTGTGGATTCATTCAGATACATTTGGAACAGAGTAGTACTAAATTTCTCCAAAGTAAAATTAGATAGTTAATGCTGGTTATCAGTTCCAGATACACAATTAACCAAACATTCAACACATGATCATAGCTCCTAGAGCTTTTAGAGAAAATATGACAAAATATTTTTTTACAATTCTACACACATTATCAATATTGTCAAAAAGAATAACAGTAGAATCTTATAGACATTGAATCTTGTTAGCACGCTTCCTAGCATAAGTAGAGGCATAAAAAAATTAAGTATTTGCATTTCCTTTCTGAAGCCAAAATTTTTTTTTTGCTCTTTATTTCAAATAAAGTTACTCAAGAAAAAGCAAATTAATAACATTACATTTAGAAGCCTGCAAGGCAGTATAAGAAGAACTTGAAGCTTGTTGCAATAGTTCAATAGTAACTTTACACTTTTGAATTTTATCATAGAAATGCCATGAAAAATCCCTTCACCAAGTGCCATATCCTTAGAATTGGCACTCATCTTTCACATAAGATTCAAAGATTGATAATCCACCCAACTTCTCTCTACCACCCCATAAAAATCAGCCTCTCAAAACTAGTTTTCCTATAAACATAAACTTTTAGCTCAACCTCCAACAAAATTGGAGAGTGGTCAGAAATCAAACTAATTAAATTAAATAGCTTTGCTTGGGGAAACATGTCGAGTCAAGTCCCTGAAACAAGCATCCTATCAATTTGTTTTTGGATCCAATTCATTGCTACTCTTCTCCTCTCCCAAGTATAGGGATGCCCAATCATCAACAAATCAAGAAGCATATAATTAGAAACTGCATCATGAAAATCTTTAAAAAGCCAAGGAGATGAGCCACTCTTTTTTATCAACCACATACAATATGTCATTAAAATTAACACAGTACTAAGGAAGATCAGAACAATATTTCAAAGAATGAAGCATCTTTCAAGATACTTCTCTATGACTTCTTTTTGTATAACCATAAAAACTTGTAATCCTCACTTTCCCAGCCTTTCGTGAAGAACTTTCCCATTAATAATTTTTTTGGTAAAAGCTGATAGGGAAAATTTTGATAAATGCCATCATAACACATCAATTTTTCCAACCATGCCCTCTCCATCAATTGTGAAAGTAGCTTCAAATCCCAATTTTACATGTAGTCTATTTTGACTGTTTTATTACTCAATATTTTGAAAATTTTGTAAAGTAGATGAGACCTAATTATTTAATCTCTTTATTAAATTTTTTTATTTTTTTTTGCTAATAATGTATTGCACTTTAATGTTTCACTTTTATTATTATTTTTTATAATTATTTTTTAATCTACTCTTTTAATATATTTGCTTTGTTTTTTATTATATTAATCATTATTTCGAAAAAATTTCTATTATTTATTTTATCTTTATCTCTAATATATTTATTATTATATATGTTAAATTGAATATTCAAAATTTTATTTTTATATGTATTGCACATTTTTCTCTTTGATGAGCACCGCTTAATTCATGATTTAATTTTATATTGAATTGCATAATTTTTTTTTTTGTTCTTCAATTGAAAATTAACAATGATATATGTTGATTTGTCATAGTTTCAGTATAACATTATACTTTTTATTTTTACTTGGTCTTGACATCTAATTAGGAAATAATTACTTTAAATTCTTAAGTACCTGTTTGCATAGTCATAAAATAATTTTCTTTCTTAAAAAAATATTAGTGATCTCAAAATTATAAACTAATGAAAATTTTATAATAAAAATTATTAAATTATTTTAAATTTCATGGTATTGATGTCTATGTCATGAATTCCATTTTTTTGGCTCTAACATTTTCTAAATGACCATTTAAATTTGTATTTATAAAATTTTATCATTTGAAGATTCTTCTTGAATTACTATCTATGAGGAATTTTCAAAATTTATCTAATATCCTTCAAGTAAACCAACTTGTGAGGCATATCCACTAAAAATATGTTTAATTTCTAGTTCTTAGGATAGAATATTACTCATAATTATATCTTCCAATTTCTTAATAATAATTATAACTTATTTTTTTGTGAAATATTATTTATTTTATATTTATCTTATTAGATATTTTTATAAGGTGAAGGCTATAAAAAATTAAGTACCTTTCCTAATTTTTTAGTTTTTTTTTTCATTTTCATTTTATCTCAAAAACAAATTATGTTTACTTTTATTTGATGTTTTATATTAATTATTTTTATTATCTTACCTTTTAATTTCTTATGTTTATTTTTGTCTTTTTTAAAAGTTAATATTATTATCTCTAATATTCTTGTTAACTATAAGTATGACATGAATCCAAGCTATCTTAGTACAAACCTAAGCTAGCTTGGCTTGTACTTTGATTAGTATGGTCTACACCTAGACTAGCTTGGAATAGACCCCAAGTTGTCATGGGTTAGCCTCGAGCTTATGCCAGACATGACTTGTGCCTTGAGCCAGCTTGGGCCTTGGGCAGAGTTTGTTGCACACTCGACCTTGCCTGATATGATACAGTTTGTCCAATGGGCCATAATGTCATGATGAGCTGCCTCTTTTTTGAATTGTGTTAGTTCGACATGATCTAGCACAATCTATTTGAAACCTCTATACTATGATATTCATGAATAAAAAAAGAATACATAAAGAAGATAAAACATTAAATTGAATAATATTCTAATTAATTAATTTTAAAATATTTTTTATTCATTATTATAATATTCAGGAAAAAAGATAAAAATTAGAAAATAAAGACTAATTTTCTTTGATGTGATTGTTAAATAATAAGAAATAAGACTTGTAATACTTGAAGGATGAGAATTTTTTTTTTCTTTCTTAGAAATAATTTTTGTGTAGTTCTTTCTATTAAGGGTCATAATAGTTCTTCCTGGTATGGTCACTCCTATAATGTGTGTACTGTATTATAAATCTCATGTCTTTGTTTCTATTATTATTGATACTCTTTCAACTTCCAAGATATGTTATATGATATGTCTTTCTAGTTGGCTTATATTCATTTCTCATATATTAAATTATTTGATGATAGAATTTTGTTCTAGGGGGGAAGATATAAATATTTAGAAATATTATTGTAAAACGCAGTAAAACTATCTGGTTGGGAGAATAAAAATATCATACCAAGAAGTTGATTTATCTATGTCACTTCCTCTATTACATATTTTTAAATTTTTTAGTTTTCTTTTGTTTCATTTTATCTTAAAAATAAATAATGTTTTCTTTTATTTGATGTATTGTATCAATTGGTTTTATTTTCTTAATTTTAAATTTTCTTATGTTTGCTTCTATCTTATCTTTAAAATTAATATTTTTATATTTTAATATTCTTATATTTTAATATTCTTGCCACCTTTAAGTTTGACACGAACTTAGGCATGCTTGGCCAGAATTTGGGCTATCTTGGCTCGAATCTAGGATAACCTAGCTCAAACCATGACTAGCATGGCTTGTGCCCAGGCTAGCCTAGAACAAACCTTGGTTACCATGTGTTAGCTATGTGCTTTTGCTAGGAATGACCTGTGACTTTACTTAGCTCAGATTAAGTTCTTTGTATACTTGACCTTATGCTACAAGATGTATTTTGTTCTGTGGGCCATCATGTCATGTTCAGCAATCTCTTTTTTGTGCAGTGTCAGGTTTATATTGGCCTAACACAACCTATTTGACACATCTTCTATAGAATATTCATGGATAAAAAAATTACATAAAAGCGAACATAATAAATTGAATCTTATCATAACTAAGAATTTACAATATATTTTTATTGTTTATTATAATTTTTAGGAAAAAGAGAGAAAAAGTAAAAACAAAGACTAATTATTTGTAATATGATTATTAGCAATTGAGTGAGTAACAAAAAAATCTAAAGTGATAAGATAAGTCATGAGAGTTGTAGTACTCGAGGGACATAATTTTTGTGTAGTTATCCTTTGTAATGGTCACAATGTTACAACTTTTTAAGAATCTCAAGATGATTTTGGCACCTAGTCTATTTCCCTCAACAACATGTAATGTTATTTGTCCTATCTCCAAAAATAACTTCAAACAACTTTTCTTAGTATGATCACCCTGCATATGTGCATTGTACTGAGGATCTCAAGTCTCTTTTTATATGACTATTAATGTTTCTCTATCTCTAGGATATGTTGTACGAAATATTTGTTTGTAGAGACTATATCTGTATCAAATATATTGAATTGTTTGATGATAGATTTAGTTTTCATGAGAAAATACAATCATACATAATATTATTGTGAAATTTTGTAAAACTATGAGACTGAGAATATAAAAATATTATACCAAAAAATTATTATAAATGTTTCACTCTTTTTTACAGATATCTTTGTTTGAAATATATCTAAAAAATATGTAACAAGTGTGAAATAAGTAAAATGAATGGTAACTCATTTTAGCTCTTTAGGCTCTTTTTTCTTTAATCCCATTAGCTGAGAACTACATAATGTATTTATGTAGTTCGTGATGAATACAATAATACCATGAACTCATGATATGTTGCATGTCAGGTAAAATTAAAGCACAATGGACCAATGTTTCAATGGATTATCATTTGACAATCAATAGTAGGCTGTCAGTATTTAACCATATCTTCTTCTGTCTCATCATTAGGAGACTCATTTGGTAGGTGTACAAGTTTTTCTTGACTAAAAATTTACATCCGAACTCAGTAATATATTGTGTATAATTTTGTTGTCCGAAACTCAATAAAGTAATTACCAAGTTTTTAACTTTCCTATTCAGTTAAATATATGTGAACCAAACCACACTGCCCAATATTCTCTGGCACACCACAATGTTGCACACAATGCATCTTTTGTTCACTGCACAAAAACACACACACACACCCTGCACTTTTACATTGCACCTTTTCAATTGCACATCCTGCCACACCATGTCGATGTGGTAAGCATTGACATTACACACACTGCACCCACCACATGTTGTAATGGATGCCAACTATGGGTTGATGTTGATAACCCTACTGCATTGATACACTCCACATGCCAACACCTCACACATTCTGTACAGAAGGCATACTAAGCACTGTGCAACTATATGCAGTCACACACCAACCTTCTTCACACCTTTGTATTGTTATAGATGCATGTAGAAAGTAACACTAAACAACTCTAACAATAATAATAAAAAAAACTCTCAATGAATACAAGGAAGCTTATGTCTATAAATAGAAATAAAAAACAACTAGGGGAAGCACACATATTGGGGGTGCTCCCAAAAAAACATCAAAAAAGAAAAATAAATAAAATACAACAAGAACAATAAAAGTGATGGTGTGTATTTGAGTACTATGATTCTACTTGTATTTAAAAATAATCTTGTCTTTGTATAATTAGCTAAATGAAAACAATGATCTTGAATGTCTATTAGGTGACTTGTTTTGATGCTTGCTATTTCAATTTATTCACTGGTTTATTGGTATTCAATGAATATGCGAAGGAAAAGGGAGCAGTATATCATTCCTTTTATGGTATGTGAAATGCATCAATTTCTACCAAGAATGTTGTAGGTCTCTAGTTTTGAAGGTGAACATGGTCAAATGCCTTAAATTTGTGACCTCATTGCGAAGTCTATGTACTAATGTTAATCTTTTTTTTTGGTGTCAATATTAGTTGCAAAATGCCACATATCAGTAGTCCTGAATAGGATGGTTGTGTTGTTGCAAGTTCGCAACACAATCAATGTTATGGACATCCACTTTTTTTTTGCTGCCACAGTTTCTATTGCTAATTACTTTCATCTATGTGACTTATTGATTCTTCCAAATTGAAACAGTTGATTTATTGATCAGTTATTTAGGGTTGTGCATTTTGTTTGTGGATTCGATCAAATCTAGTTCATTTTAATCATTCATGGTTGTATTCTCTTTGTTGCAGATACTATTTAGATATCCACTTGGGAAGAAACTAGCCATTCGCCCGAATGATCTAGCATCATTCTGTTTCCCTGGAGAAGTCCAGGTGGCATTAATTGTCAATCATGATAAATTTTTATGAAGATTTATGTTAGTCATTATTGCTGTAAATAATATGATAATAATGATCTAGCATAATGCAATATAGGATTGCATTATGACCAAACATTCATCTGATTTTATGTCATTGTTAACAATAATAATATGATAGTAATAATATAATTTGCTGTTTTCATTGTGTTCCAGTTGCTTAATTTTGGAATAGGATAATTGGGTGAACTGACTCATCTGCATAATGATACAATTCATTAACCATATTTAAGGCTGTCAATCATCAAATAGCTCTATATCTAAATATTTGCATCTGTTGTTTTTTTAAATATGTTGTTCTATTCCTTTAAGTGGTTGATTCTAATTGCATAGCTGTTATTTGACTTCAATGTATCATTTGACAACCTCAAAACATTGGTTGATGACCTTGGTGTAAAACAAGTTGCCCAACTTTGGCCAACTTGCTTTTTATCTATATATATTTTTGTGGTTTAGTAGAATTTTTTATGTTCATTTTATGATTTTTTATTTTATAGTTTATTTTTTTAATGAATGTTATTTTCTAACATTATTTTTCTTGTTTAAATGAGTGGTAATTTATAGAAAAATAAAAGTATTCTAATAGATATTAGAAATAGATATAAATATACAAGAAATAACAAATGAGTAAATGTTATTAATCTAATATAATATTAACAACTCATTAAAAATATGATATTATGTGTGTGTGTGTGTATATATATATATATATAAATAAAATTTTTTTAAAGAGAGTCATAGATTTATCAATATCACTATGAAAAGGATATCAATGGTCAATGTTACGCCAATTGAAGATTTAATACTATTTTGTTTGGACAAATCAAAATGAAATTTAAATTATTTGATAGTCAATATCCTTTTAAATCATAAGTATGATAAATGATTTATTTTTGCTTATAATATTTTTATGAAATGATTTGACATTAAATACGTACTAAGAATATGTTTATTATCTTAATTTTCTATAATAAATAATATGTTCAATTAATAATGTTTATTCAGAGAAAAGAAAAAAAAATAATTATTTAGAGCAATCTATGATTGTATAGTTTGGTTCGTTCCACCAGACCTAATCCAATGCAAATCAATAATATAAGTGCATCAATAAATATATGCATGTATTAATATATATATTACACACCAATAATAATATAAAAGATACAAAATATTTTAGTTAGTAGAATTAATTATTAGTGTATTAGGTAAAACCAAGAAGAGTTAACTATAATATGTAAAAACACATGAATGATCTATTATAAGATGTTTTTTATTTAAAAAGTTTATTCCATCTATAATGAATTTTGTTAAAAAAATATGATTTTCAATTTTTTTTTTATTTTTTGCAATATATTGTAACATTTAAATGTTTTTTATTTTACTTTTTATTTATATATATTTAATTTTATAATTATGTTTATTTCTCTATCATGTTTCTTTAATCTTTATATCATTAATATGGTATTATAGAGTTTTACTTGGGGAAAATTAAGTTTCAATACAACAAATAAAAAGTATTTGAGTTTTTAGATTTTTTTTTTTTGATTTTCCCAAAATTACATCAAATTCAAAAGTAATTGGACTATGGTTTAATCAAAACCTTATTCCTGAAAATATTTTTATATTCTCTTAATCATTTTGTTATATCAAAAAAATTAAAAATAAAAACAAATTTAGAAAATATTAAAGCCTATGACAATGTAAATGCTTGTGTATATATAGATGCAACATAAATATATGACATACAAAATTAATTTAGAAAATATTTTTGGATATACACACCATGTATATATGTCATGTATATATGCTATATGTATGTAGAAATCCTTACATAAAGAATAATTAATATAAAATAATATTTTAATCTTACAATGTTATTAATCAAATCTTCTTATAGGTGGAAAAAGATCAAGATAGCTTATAGGTTAGGTGCTCCTGTTAAGAGTTAAAACATATAAAAAAGGCATATAAATTTATAAAACTTTAATACTCTCTGTTAAGTAGGGTTGTACAAGTCCAGACATCAAGCTTGAAGGAGAGAAGATTAGTAGATATCTCTTTAAAGTCTTCGTGAAAATATTTATTGACTACTTTATTATATGAATATATGTTGTAATAATAATTCTATCTTAATTTTTTATACTGAAAAAAAAATAATCAACATTTATATGTTTTGTCTACTTATGAAATATTAGATTTGAGATTATATACTTTATTATCTAACTATCATAGTAAAAAATAGTCAAAGAATTAAGTGGATACTTAATTTCTTTGAGTATGCGTATGTGACATATTTAAAGTATCTTATAATTAACTATTACTATCATTTTGAATTGTATCTGTATTAATTATCAAAAATTCAAAATAATTATATCTTTTACTTTTTTACATGATAAGATTGTCTCTAAAAAATTATAAAATTTTATTATAGATTTTTTTTTGGTGCATGTAACTATTTAACTTGAATTTAAATATTAAGCTAATTGTAAGTGTCAATGATTCTTAAAAGATATTATAAATCTTGGAGGTTTCTTTACATATCTCAGTGTGTGAAGTGTTGTGGTATGGTAAAATTATCGAAAAAATTTAAGAAATAACTAATTATATTGATATCGTATGTTATATTTAATCTAGTTACAGTTAGATAAATAATTTTTCATATAATTTTTCAATAAATAGTTGAGTTAACAAGATGAGTCGTATCAGAAATAAATCAACACATAGATAAGTAGAGTATCTACTAAAGTATTACCCAAAAATTAACCTCTGCAAGTGTAATAAAAATATCTCTTATGTGACTAAATGATATCTCTCATAAAATAAGTCATATTTTTATATTAAGAAATTATGTTTAAATGTATTTTTTGAGGTGATTGATTTCTAATCTATTATTCTCAATAATTAGAAGTAGCAAATGAGTTGGGCAGTTTGGGCTTGACTCATGGCATGATTTAATTTCACTGGTCCAAACATGACATGACATTCTAGGAAGTAGGATCTATGCATGGCAACAAATCAACGTGCTGAATTTTATTCAGCATGGTATGATCCAATACGACGGCCTGATTAGGTTGAACTTAGCTTGAATGCTAATTGGATTGTGCAATTCATGAACCTCAAAATTGGAATTTTAAAATTAGGGGAGCGATGGAGCATGTGCCTCACGTGCCCTAAATTTCAATTTAATTTGAAATTAGGTAGGGTTTAGATCGATGCCTAATTCACTCGATTAAATAAAATTTTGAAAATTTTTATTAAAAAAAAGGCACAACAACTATTGAGAAGGTGCGTCTTGCAATGCCACATGCCATGTGGCTTTGTCACTTGACCTCTCATGATGTTTACAGAATAAACCTAATATGTACTTGTTAAAATATATGATGGTTCTATTGAAGTGTCATCATAATGTATACTAACAAGCTCAAATATAATTATCATATATCATTGTCTACTAATTAATGATTTAAGTGGGATTACATTGGAGAAAGGAAAAATAATATGTCCAAATGCAATATTTGTACTCATGTTTTGCGTGAGCTCACTAAAAAATGAGTCATGCTATAAAATATAAAATTTGTACTTACTAAAATTTTGGCAGTCTTTATTAAAAGATATTTGTACTTGCTTTGATAATTAAAGTACCCTTTGAAGACACATCTCATGGATCTAAGTGCCAATGTATCTCATCTTGGGGAGAGATTGTGTATAAAGCAAGTACTCCCAAATAATTTATGAAGCACACTATAATTTTTTTTCAAGATGCAAGATCTAAAAGGACACATACTAAGAAAAGATATTTAGAGTATTTTATCGATGAAGTTGTTTGTGATTAAAATTGTCTTCATGAAAAATTATTCGTTACACTTTTTTCAAATAAGAGTATCTGAACTATCTCAATTATATTTTTATTTTTTTATTTATTCACTCTATTATATGGGGTGTATTGACACATCAAGTATGATATATAATCTCATAATCTTTGCACTAAGTACTGAATTTGTCTAACATATATTCTAATATATGTATTTTTTTAATATTTTTACCAAATTCTTTTTATATTATCTTGTAAATATATGAAAAAAAAATACTCATATTCTATTATGAAAATAAATAATTATATATATATTATCATTAATCATCAATAAAAGTAATTAAATCTATAAAGCTTTCAATGAATACATCTCTATTAACTTCTTATATCTTTGAATATATCATATCAAATGAGTCCTTATTCATAGTAGTACTAAACTAATGAGTAAGAAACAAAACTCTAATATTTTTCTAATTGACATATGTCATTCTCTAGGTTAAAAATATATACAGATTAGAATAAACAATTCTCAACTTGGACAATAATGAGTGATCAAATTGAGAATATACAAGGAAAGAGTTTATTTTCACTTAATCATTTATATTATGATTTTTATTTATCCAATTTATATTTTTCTAATACTAGACTTATGGATTGTCCTAATTATATTTGTCAATTATACAAGGGTATGAGTGGTACATTATTATTGATTCTTTTAATCTAAAGTTTTAAAAGCGAGGTATTTTTGTATTCATGAGGTGAGACGTAAGCCTCGAGGCTTTAAGGCGTAAGCTTTTTGAGGCTCATAATATATAATTAATAAATATTTTAAAAAATATAAAATAAAAAAGTATAAAAAAACATGAAAACAATTTTTTAGAATTATTAAAAAAAAGCGTATTTATTACAAAAAATCATAACAAAGTCATAAAATAAAAAATAGATTCAACTATACTAATAGTTTTAAACTTTAACAAAAAAACATGATCAAGTCATGAAATAAGAATACTAGAGTAAATTGTTTCAATTTAAATTGTTCTCTCCAAGAGCATCATCATCCTCATCTAATTTATCAAAAGTAGGAAAATGTCCACTATCATGTATTCCCATTTCATGTAAATTTTAATCTTCATTAATTAGTGTCAAATTGAACTCCTCTTTACCTTTATCTCCACTTGTACAACATTCTCCTCCTCAATTTATTCAACCACGTCATCAAGATATTTGAACATTAATTTCTTATTTTTTATTGTATCAGAAGCATCAATTGATTTCATAAACTAAGTGTCAGCAGGACTATTCAACAAAAAATTGATAAGACACCTACTATTTTCATATGTCCAACCATTTTACATAATTGAACATACATATTATTTTCAAGCTCTTTTGTGATATTCCATAATGATACTTAGGTCATTCACCTCTTCTCTAAGAATCCATGTCCTCAATTCGTGTATAGGTGGAGTCTTAAACTCGGGCTCAAAATTTGCAATAGCATCCATCATAGGAATCCAATAAGAATCATTTAAAGTATTGAATGTGAAACCTTTTGAATACATAAACCTACTAATTTTTTTATACTTCTTTCATTTCTTCTTGTTTTCACATTGAATTCAAAGTACTTTGATGAGGTTGTGAAGTGGTAAATTTATTCTTAGGTCTCCTAGGAATAGGTTCCCCACTCCCACTCCCACTCCCACTCCCACTCCCACTCCCACTCTCACTCCCTAAGTTATCAATTGTTTTGGACACTACACTCTCATGTATTGAAGTTGGACTCATACTAATTTCTTGGAGTAATTCGTTTTTTTTTATTTCCTGATCCTTAAAATTGGTCATGCATCTTTGCGTTTCAATCTAAAATCTTCACTAACTTTGGGGCATGATTTCATACCAAGATGAGTTCCGGCTAAGTGATGCTTGAGTCTATTCACTTTTCCCGTGCATATTTGATTGCAAAATTTACATCTCAAATATTGCTCACTGGAAACTTCAATAACATATTTTCACACAAAATATTTTCTTGAATTTTTCGAATTGGAGGAACTTATTCTAAAAAAAATACCAAAAATAATATTTATATTTCTATATAACAATATAATTGACTAAAAAATAATAACAATACACAATTGAAAGGAATTTAAAAATGAAATCGAGAATTTTATTGGTTTAATTTTTTAAAAAATAATATTTTTTAGAGAAAATTAAGAATGAAATTGGTTTAAATGGCTGTTGAATTTTTTTTTTTTAAAAATTGATTAAGAAAATAGAGTAAACATGAGCTTCGATTTAATTGAAAAAAAAATGAGCTAGTGGAGCAGGGGGCAGTGGGTAGGGGGCAAGGGGTTGGGGACAAGGGCAAGTCCAATCTTCTCCCCTTTGAATTAATTAATAAAAAAGAAGCAAAAGGAGCAAGCTAGTTTTCGGGTGGAGAGTTGTAGCAAACAGAGAAGGGGCAGTTTTAGTATTCAGGTAGAGAGTTGAAGCAAAAGGAGCAGGGGCATTTTACAGGTGTAGAGATGGGAAAGGGAAAGAAAGGGATCGGGAGAGATGAAGAGATGGGAAAGGGCAAGAAAGGGCTCGGGAGAGATGGAGAGATGAAGAGATGGGAAATGGAAAGAAAGGGCTCAGGAGAGATGGAGAGATAGAAGAGAGGGAGAGCGCAAAATAATTTTCTGCTTGAGATAGAAGGGCTCGGGAGGAAGGGATGGAGAGATGAAGAGAGGGAGAGATTGAAGATAGATGGAATGAAGAGATACCTGGAGTCTAGTGATGAAGTCGAGATGATCGAGTAGTCGCCGCTTGAGTCTCCTCAATATAGTTTGCGTTTTATTTTTTTTCCGTCGAGCAGTTTTGTTTTTTTCTCGTTGAGCAGTTATGTTTTTTTACAAATACCTCAAGGCGTTTTGTCGGCGCCTCGCCCTGACGCGCGCATCATGGCGCGCCTCAAAATCACTTTTGAAACCCTTGATGTTATCGTTTTTTTTATTTTAAAATTATCAAGTTTAACATGATATCAAAACAAAATTTATAAATCATAAAATGGGTAACCTCTTTAAATTTATTTTTTGTATCTATAGTAGGTGTGCGCAAACATTAGTTACACACCCATCATGTATGACTACAACATGCACATATTTTGTATGTGACTGTGGCATGCACATGTGCATAATATGTGCAAGGAGATGCATGTGGTGGCACATAGGTCTTAGAATGATGGTGTAGAGGTGCGTGGTAAGCACAAAGAGGTGTGTGAGGTTGTGCAAGTTGTATGCATGGTGGGTGATTGTGGTGGTGTACATAGTGGTGCACATGCTGCTGCATGTGGTGGTCTGTGTAGTGGTACTTGTGGGGGTACACATGGTTGTGCATGTGGTGGTTCATATGGTGGTTTGTGAAGTGATGCATGTGGTGGTGTGAGGTAGAAACCCTATCTAGGTTTCTTTTGATAATCTTTAAAAATTTAATCATATAAAAAGATCTAAAAAAAGATTAGGTGTAATTGAGTTTTTTTGGAAGAATTACAATTTTATGATATAGTATAATTATCATAATAAAGATAAATGGAGAGTCATAGTCTAGTGTACTTATTTTAGGAGGATATAATACACCAAAAATAATTATTGGATAATATATTTGGAGAGGAGACCAAGATTATTTTGTAGTATTAAGATAGACAAGTTGACTATTAGAATCATGTAGGAGTCCTTATAAAGCCTTTTCACTATGATGCTTATTAGAGAGGTGTATATAAACTCTAAGATAACAATGTATTATTATTTATTTTCAAGTATTGTTGGTTGTTTCACATGTATTTTCATTTTAAATGTATGGATTATAAATATATACATAAATATCCATACCATTTAGAGGTGTTAAACAGGCCAGCCCGGCACTGCCCTGCCTGGTTTTAGGCCGCACAACCGGGCTATTGTACCGGCCTGACACGGATCCGGGGCCCAAAAACCGCTGGGTTCGGTCTGGTTTGGGTCGGACAAAATCCTAATTTTTTAAAAAAATTAGAGTTTCAGCAGCATGCCATTGTGTATCTTTGTCCTTTTGGGGCTTGGTGAGCTTTGCTTGTTGGGCATTGGCTTGTATTAATCACGTTTGGTGGGTGGTCACGTGTTGTGCTCACGTGTCGGCACGACACGACACTAAAGCATTTCATGCTTGGCATGAGTACAACATGTAGCATGCTATTCCAGGCACGAGTATGACACTCTAACGTGCCGTGCCGGGCACGGGCACGACACTATAGCATGCCGTGCTGGGCATAGGCACTGCTGAACCGTGCCGTGTCCATGCCGGGCTAGACCGGTCCGTTTGACACCTCTAATACCATTGATAATCGTATCTTATTCTCTATGTTTTTTTTTGTTTTGAAAATATTATTGTCACCATTGGCAAATGCTTGGAAGTTATTTAATATGATATTATTCATCTTGAATTCTTGTTATTTTTTCGTGTTATACTTATTTTTGATTATCGTGTTAGTTTATTTTTTGTTAGTTATATTTTCAGATAACTTAATTTTTATTTTTATTTTTATATCTAATTATTTTTATTTGTAGGATTGATAGATTCTAAGAAAGACTTTATTTTGGATGGAGCATGCTAAAGTATATGGTTTTTCTTCGATAAGATGTCTCTCTAAATATATAAGTATTTTGGATCTATTAATTGTTTATTTTTAGCTTGATCACATATCATTGAATAAGTCGAGAATATTTTATTATAGTCTTAAGAGTATTTTGATCATAGATTGTAAGACATGTCAGTAGAAAAGCTAATCAAAGCTTCCTATGCTAATCGTTAGTTTGTTTTGAGTAGTCACTCATTCGATCAGATACACTTAGATGTATGAGGATCTAATAAATAAATGATTACAGAGAAATTTAAAATTTGTCATTTTTGTTATTGTCTATTTAAAATATACATGAATATATATTTTTCATAATAGATTAAATATTTTTTATCAATTTTCAAACTTTTTACAAGATAGGGGGGGGGGGGGGGGGGTCTAAAACCCATTCACTATTCCATATTTATTAAATCTGGAATAGTGGGTTTTAAACTTGGAACCCACTGTTCCAGATTTTATAAACAAAACTAGTATATAATTTGTAAATAAAATCTGTATGATTAATTATTACTTAGGATTATTTATTTACTTAGTAAATAAAATATGTATGAATCATATAATATGATTGTTTAAATAAACAATCCTAATTACTTATCATACATTATTAAAACAATAATGTATGATTAATAATTAGGATTACTTATTTAAATAATCATAATGTATAATTCATACTTATTAATTGTCATTTAGGATTGTTTATTATATATGTATTATGTAAATAATCCTAAGTATGATTGTTCTATAATCTAATTAGATTTATTTATTATAATTGTTTATTATAAATGTATGATTTTTTTTGTGTTTGAATGTTTGTAAAAGTAATATTTGAGAATTTTTTTATCTAAATTATTTTTTAACGATAATATTTGTTTTTTTATATTATTATGCCGTATCCTAGTTGTATCCGTATCATAGTTTTTTGAAATTTATTTTGTCTCTGTATTTTATTATGTTATATCCTCGTGTTCATATTCATGTCCGTATTTCTTAGTTCTAGACCATGTAGGGTCGTGCTAGAAGACTGTCAGCCTAGTTGATCATTAATTGGTCACCTGTTTATGAATCTAAATATTAATTTTACAAATTTAAAATTAAGTTATCCATTATGAGTTACGACATAATTTCACATAAATCATAATAAAAAAGAATAATTAACAAAAATTTTAATAAATAAAAATCACAAAAAAAATTAATCATTATATCCCAACTAAAAATAAAATTACAGTATAACACAAGTACATAACATAATAATCGTCAATTATAATCAAATTCAATCACAATGTCAACTGATGTCAGTAAGTAATTGATCATCATCATGTAAGTATCTGATGGTATCATTAACACTTAGGTCAACATCCTCAAAGACCAATGAGTTATTATCTTTCAGCAACTTCTCTTCTCTTATTTCAACATAATTCTGAATACCTAATCTTGAATCTTCTAAATCCGTTATTAATGTTAGTGTCTCACTGATTTTTGATTGTAGTCTTAATCTCCTATCCGAAATAATATTGATTATAATAGAAAAAGTAGACTCCAATGTTATGCTTGATATCGGAGGAGTCAATAGATCCTGTTCTATCTTAGAAAACATGATATAAGTGAACTCATATGATTTTCTCTATTATAAAATATTTAACTTTCTGTTATTGTTATGTTATAGGATTGAGTAATAATTGGTATCTAAGTATCGAGATAATTTACTCATATTTGATGGTCCATCCAATCATTTCTCCTTTGCTAACCGAATGAAAAATTTATTGTCTCTGAATATGGTATTCATGTTCGTACTTGGAGCATGACTATAATATTTATTATACCTAGTTTCATAATATGTAAATAACTCAGTCAATTTTTTATGAATGAATCTTTCTGGTTATGTGTACTAGGTGGCAGGATAATTAAAAATACTTGCCATGTGTACTAGGTGGGGCAAGTTTTTTTAAATAATTTTTTTAACCAACTGGGTGAGGTCTGCACGAGCCAATTCGACCAAACCCGCTTTCTGGTCTATCAGAGGTCTTTACTCATAGGTCATGGTCATGGACACGGTACCCATACCAGTGGGTGGACCATGCCAATAGGTTAGACACCCAGGTCATCCTCGCTCGACACAAGGCCCAAAACTCCTTGGCCCAGCACGACATGATCCGTGCCTCATGCCGGCACTTGGGTCGTGCTGTGCCCAGTCTGCTCGTCTTACTTGCCACTTCTGAGTCTATAAAGAAGCCATATGATCCTGAATCTAATATCTATAATTGTGATCTTTTAATTACTCTCCGTTAAGCATATTGGAGATGTACTCAACATCTGATTTTATATATTTTGTTGAATTCTCATTTTATTCATTTTTTTATTTTTTATTATTTTTTTAGTAATACTAGGGCAATAAAGTTTTTTTAAGGTATTATCTCACCTAGAATGACATTATGCCATTGTGAAAGAGTTGAATGCCCTATTCTCTAATGAGACATGTGAATTAGTATCATAACTTTTAGGAATATCTATTATTAGTTACAAGTAATCATTTACTGTGAAGTCATTTCTAAATGGGAAGGTAGATCATTTTATGGTGAGACTGATAGTAATAGGATACACTCGGATATTTGACATGGACTATCAGTATATTTACTCTCCAATAATTAAGATGACCTCAGTGCATATTCTTATTTTTTTTGTTGCATCTTATAGGTGGAGTATATGCTTGTAAGATTTCAAGAATATATTTTATTATGATGATCTTGAGAAATAAATATATATAAAATAATAACCTGGGTGTTGACCAATATTATCAGGTGTAATTTTAGATTATAGAAGACATGTACAACCAAAAGTATTCATCGATTGTCAGGGTTGTGAGGTTTTCATAGACAATTATCTCGTTTGGGTTACATAAATATGTTTCTAATTTTTTTTTGATCTTCAAGAAGAATTTTGATGATAAAATAATTTTGTTAATTATTTATGTGATTGATATTCTAATTATGATATTCATGTTTTGATTTTTTTTTAATGTGATCTCTCTAGTTGACTCTATTATTTATAATAGAATTATAGAATTGATTAACTATATGATAATATCCACACCAAATATAACATATGTTGTTAGTGTAGTTAATTGTTTTATAAATTTTCCTTGAAAAATTCACCTTGACGTAACTTGTCATATTATGATGTATGTGAAGAAGTTTTTAAAAAATTAATATATTTTTTAATGATTATGAATACTTATAGTTAGTTTGATATTCAAATTTGAATTGGGCAGCTATAACCACAAAGAGGAATCTATAATTGTTTTTGTATTTTTCTTGTAGATAATCTTGTTTTCTATAAAAATAAGAGATAAATGTTTTTTTGAAATTCAGTATAAAGACATAATTAAGAGCGATGTTGATAGTTATTTATGAAATATTTTAGATACAACTGCTCGAAGAGATCAGACATGCACTCTATTATCTCACTATCTTACTGTGAAAGTTATGCAATGAGATAGCTTCAAATTTTATGTTTTATGAGCAAATTAAACATGTAGAAATTGATTGTTTCTTTCTTAAGGAGATGAATTCAGGATGATACCATTATTATAACATGCATTCAGACAATATAGCAACAATTATATATCTTATCGAAGACCTTGAAAATACTTCAACTTAACTTTTGTTTAAACTAAGTATTGTGGATTTGTATGCATTATCCATTTTGATGGGGTGTTGTAATTTTAGTTATTTAGTTTACTTTTTTTATATTTTTGATGAGATAATAAGACTTATAAGATGTCTCAATCACATTTACTTATTATATGAGATAATAAGTTGTATATTATTATTCATCGAGTGTTTTTATTTATTTTATTTTATAATTGTTAAGTTTAACAACTTAGAAGGAGATCATACTGTAGAAGGTAAAAAATATGATTCACTGTACTTAATTTCAAATGAAGTCCTATGAGTTTTTTAATCATATCAACAAATTTTAATAAAAGAAAAAATAAAATTAGAATTAATATGTCTGAAGAGAACTCATTAAATATAGACTAACAGAATAATTGAGAGTCCCTAGTTCACAAGCTTGTTCCATAGCTGGCCCGGGTTGAACCTTACTCCGTGGAAGCACACGTTTTGAAAAATGTTAATATTATAAGATTTTTTATTGACTATAATAGTATTCATAGAAAAAGAGTAAAAAATAATTAATAGAGAATGATTATTATTAATATGAGTATTTATTCAAATATTAATATTTTAGGAGTTTAAAATGTAAGTAACAATAACTAGCAATACTTGAAGGATGAAAATTATTTGTTGTTGTTATAGAGAGGAATTTTGTATGCTCATCTCTAGTAAGTGTTATGTCAAATGATTTTTTTATAATATCTGGATAATTTTAGTAGTTAATGTCTTTTTTAATATTGTATAATATTTTGATATTTATTCAGTAAAAAATACTCAATAATAGTCTTTGTTATTACTTATTTATATAGATTGTACATTGAATTGGTACTCTTTTACTTCTGCCTCTATTATGATCAGTATACCACTCTTAATAATTAAGGCTTAATATTCAAAAATATTCATTTTAATAATAATTATTATTCTACAAGAGCACCAAAAAATAATTAACAAACTTAGGTTTTTCAATTTGGAACCCTAATTTGGGAAAAATGAAATAGTACCCTTTAATTGATTAGTGTTTCAAATGAATCGAATTTCATGCATACTATCGAAAAATTGCGATTGGAAATTTTGCTGCCACAAATCTTTCATTGTAATTGGAATTCTACCACAATGATTTCCTTTTTTTTTTTTTTTTATATTTTTTATAAATTGTCTAAGTAAAAATTTTACTTTGATGGTAGATTTACTCGACATAAAATTAAATTAATTCTCTAATATAGTGGTTAGATATTTGACTCTTATTTTAATTATTTTTTTTCTAAATTTTATTGTATATTTGTTGAATTTTATTTCTTTATAATTTGTATAGTCTTGGATATTTTCTTTATTTAAATAAATTAGCGTTATAAAGTTGTCTCCAAGAATCTGATATTTTTTTTTTGTATTTATAATTTATTAAATAATATAGTTAACGATTGAATCCTAATATGTCTAAATATTTTCATGCATCAATTGAACTATTTTCTAGTTGAGTTTTTTTTTTTATTTTCATTTTATTAAAAATTTCTTTTTCTTTTATAACTACTTATTATTTAATGAATCTCATAATATTTGTTATCTTGATAAGTCGATTTTTCAAAATTTAATTCTTTAATATATGTTTAAACAATCATGTTAGTAAAATAATTTTTTTATTTATTCTAAAATAATTTTATTCTTTATTAATACTATAATATTTTATTCCTTAATGTCCTCTAATATGACTTAAATTTCTAGATTTTGTGTTTTCTTTTGTTTTAATTAATTTTAAAATATTTTTCTTCATTTTTAGTACTTAGTCAATTAGATAAATTATTATAAATTATAAATTATTAATTCCTCCACTATCTAACATTAAAATTATTAATTAGATAAATTATTATAAATTAGATAAATTATTAATTATTATAAATTATTATAGATTTTGTCTTTTTGACTGTTTTTACTTTTTAATATTCCTCCACTATCGCTCACTTATATAATTATTAATTAATTTTGCATTTCCTAATTATTGTTTTGTTTTATACCTAGTTAGATTTGTTGAGTTCAAAAAGATTTTTATTTTTTATTTTATTTTTACCACACTAAATGTGATAAATTTATTATCTAACATTCAATTTCTAAATTTATTAACTTTTTTTTTTCTGTTATTTACTAAATTAAATTTTCTATTTAACTCGATCTTAAATTTCATAATAAATTCAATACTTTAGAATGTTAAAGAAAATAGTTCCCATTGCATTTTTGTTGTTTGAATCAATTATATTTGATAAATATGTCTAAGTTGTCTGTAAATAAACTAAAATATGTGTACATTGTATTTTTAGTTGCTTCAGGTAATATAACATTTAAGTTAATCGAAGTTGATGTTCTAACATCAACAGTTTTTTAATGTTTGAGTTTTATAAGTTAATAAATTAATGATGATACAGAAAATTGTCATTGAATAAGTAGAGAGTACTTGAAATAAAAGATTGGCATGAACGAGAAGATTAGATATCATTGAAGAGTAGATAATATGTAGTGGTAGTGCATGAATCTTGAAATATCAAGGACAGTTTCTATAAAATTTCTGATACATGTTGATTATTTGTCTTGACATTCAGTCTATTTTGAATTCATTATTTTTCAACATTTTGTCATACCATGATTTGTTTACTTAGTCTAAAATTATATTAACTGTCTTGCTACTAAGTATATGTATCTCTGATTTTTTTCTTTGTTGCCATTAATATGAATTGTTAAAATTAAAACCTTCAAAACTTTGATTTCTTATTCTGCTTATTGCACATATAGTTTTTTTACTGCATTGTCTTTGGACTGTCTCTATCAGGCTCGAGTGTTGCAGAGAACTCCCTCTTTGAGTGAAATAAATGAACTTATTTATGGTCAGGTATGATTGAGCAATATTTCACAATTCCATTTTGCATCAATATTTCCTTTTAAGGTTTACGAATATCTTGGATAATTGTTGAGCATGTTATTTATTATTTCACATATCATAAAAACTTGTACAATTGGATATATATAATTTCAAAAAAATGAAAAATAATAATTAGAGCATTCTCATATTTTATGACCACTTCATTGTTGAATGAAAGAAAAAAATAATTTAACATTTCCTCACAGGTAGGTGTTTAAATATCTAGAATATTAAATTAGTTAGAAAAACTTTAATTAGGAGTTATAAAACTTTAATTTATATATCTATAGTTCTCTGCTAAACATGTAAGTTGTTATAATTGAATTTTTCCAATTTTTTTTATTAAAGATGTAACCATTAATTATGATATATATCATTTTTTTATTAACCGACTAATGTATTAGTATGTAATTATATAAATACTAGCATATTGGATTTAATAAAATTTTGAAGTTGATTGTATTGAATAAGAATAAGATGATTCATCATTTGAAAGTCATTGTATTACATGTATATATTAGAGGTAATATTTTGATACAATGACTAGTGCCTTTATATAAGAGCAATAGGTCTTGGGTTTGAAACCCATCAAATGTAATTTTTTGGATTTTTGGGGGTAAGACTGTTGAGATATTAATCTTTCTAAGATATCATGCTAATGTATGAGCTTAATGCATTAATTATGATTTCTATCTCTATTTTTTATTGTTTAGGTTTGATTTAATTTGTAAATTTATTTTATTTTGTTTCTTTTTTATTATTTGGAATTACCTTACATGTGAGCTAACTCAAACTATATGCATAGATATAGTCGTATTTTTATTTATTGACTTTTAATAGAATTATTGAGTCTTTTCTTCTCATTTATCTCTTTTCTCTTATCTATCTTTTTGAAGCAACCAAAGCCTAACTCTACAATTTGCCGAACATGGTATAAGAGTTGGTTTCTAATGGTCAAAAGGTAAAGGTTTGCTTTAGTGGTGTGGGGGTGACACACCTTCTGCCAATGTTGGCAATAGTGTGCACCAGTGTTTGACACCGACCACAGAGGCACTACCATACTCTGGAGAATATGATACTATTTCTTTCATTTTTTTCATATTAATTGATTGAATTATAGCTATCGGATATGTAATGATGAAATTATGGTGGTCTAGTGGCTGACAACAGTCTAAATGGTTGGTAGTTGACATAGTGGTTCCGTACCATGTGGTTATTTGTGATTAAAGTTGTTTGGGGCATTTGTTTTGAAATTTCGACACGAAACAAAGTCATTGTGGTTTGTGTTATCTTATCTTAGTTTGATATTTTTTTTTTTTTTGGGAATTATTTCTGTTTCATTGTATCTTTTATAAAAGGATGATTTAAATTAGTGTGAGACTATTGAGAATAATCTAATATAAATTAAAGACAGATACATATTTCTTGTGTGCTATGTTGGTAAGGATTTGGTTTATGAGCTAAGGTCAAGTAACTTGTTGGAATTACCATCACATGCCAAAATTGATAAGTCGGTAATGGTTGATACATAATTTTTAGTCTATCTCTAGCAGTTGATTGACCCGAATGTGTTTAGCATATTTAATTTTTGTCATACATGCATTATGGTTTGGGATATTACTATATTGATATGCTTTTTTGGGAATATTTAACCTATATGATAGTATTACCTGGTTATTAGCATGCAGACTAATTGATTAGGCTGATGCTAATCAGCATGCAACTTGAACATAATTGTGAGAGAGCATTTTTAGAATGATACATATGTTGACATGTTAGATAATATTGAGAAATTTGAGTAATCATATTTGTAGTATTTAATACATACATGTCTTGGCAGAGCAATGTACTGTTGTGTGGATACTAGTTCTTAGCGAAAAGATTATTTCATTCCTCTTAGAGATTTACTATAGAATGAGTTAAGTATCTATAACTATTCTCATATTGAGCAAAGTTGGTATGATCAATCAAGTCACCGCAGTGACTTTACCATACAGTGACATTGAAAGAGCTTCTTGGAGTATTTTGAGAGGGAGAAAACTAGTGATGACCTATTTGTTTTGTGGGTGGCTGAGAAATATTTAGGAGCATTGTTGAATGTCGCATCTAGAATTACAAAAGTTTTTTCAAGGTTCAATGGTTCTACAATAGACTATTGCATCCACTTAGACTAGATCCTCCATGAGCATATCCACTAGTTTTATATTGAGATATGATAATGTTTTAAAATGTATTTATTATTATTATTTTTTATCTTTATAGGAAATAAGAGATAATTTATCAAACAATCTATGTCGATTCCACTATATTGAATGAAATAGTTAAAAGAAAAAATTAAAATATGATTAAGATAATTTGGATATTTATACTATATAAGAGTGTTTATACATGTTTGTAACGATAAATGATATTAATCACTAGTTTTCTAATTAATTGTATATCATCATTTATTTTCTTTAGTTGTATTCTACATCACTTTTTATTCAGAAAAATATTTTTTTTTATCTTCTACCTAAAATTTTAATGTGTTTATTTTGTTTATGAGTTCTTTTGAAGTAATGAAAAGATGACTACTTGTGCCATCAAATGCATATTTGTTGACTACTCTAGAACTTAGAAGTTGGATAAGTGTTACTCACCAGGAGTGTTGATGTGACATTCTTTGAGGATGAGATTTTTTTAAGGACTCCATCTAAGAGAATGTATTTTCAGGCACCATAATCGTAGGATCATTCCTATGTCTAATAGTTACTCCACAAAAGGGATAATCATTGCTTTTGCTCCTACCTCTGTATATGATGCTACTAGTATGATTAGTGTTGGAGCGAGTAGTAAAGTCTCTCTTCTTGGTAGCTATAAGACCTCTCCTAGAGTTTTATGGCAGGAAGATGAGCCTAATATGAGTCTCATTAGATGCGAGATGTGAGTCTTCCCATAAAAGGGAGACTAAGATTGAAATACTTGATAATCCTAACCAAAATGTTTACTAGACAAATATGTCTACATCATTCTTTAGATGAGTCTTATATCATGTTAGTTGATATAGTTCAAAGTAATGACTTGTACATTTTAATTTTTGTAAATAATTAACTAAAAACCTGTTCTACCTATTACCTAATATCTTGAGTATTCTCTTATATTTTGGTATTACATATTAGTTTTTTATTTTCTCTTGACATTTACATAATTTTTGGATTTTTTTTGTGATACCTAGACATCAATTTATGATATGTTATGTTGGATGAATTAATTGAAATTACATTCAATTTTTACTTATGATTTCTTTCCGAAACCTTTATTTTTCTTGTGATCAAAAAATCATTATTTAATTATTGATATATATTATTGCACCCTTCTCCGCACATGATTTGTACATTAACTAAATGTAAGGAATATATTCTTTCATGATAATCTCGAGACAATATTTATCTTGTAATCATCATGGTTTACTATTTCTGAGAGCATAAACATGATGAATAGACTATGGGTCATTTCTATTGATGTGGATTAGAGGGTCAATATGTAATGTTACTGGTATATGTTGATATTTTGATTATAAGAGATAATTAGTTGAATATATCCCAATTAAAACTATTTCCATACATCGAGTTTCAAACGAATGATTTAAAACTTCTTAAATATTTCATGTCTTTTTGAGGTCAAATGCTCTTGAGGTAGAATCTTTCTCAAAAGAGTTACACTTTAGATATTTTTTTAGATCTCGATATGATGAGATAACTATCAGTTGACTCACCAAATATATGACTCATGTTTTTAGTATATTTACTTTTTTTTTTTTTTAGATTGTCATAAATAGACTTATATAGATGAAGTTCTTAGGATTCTCATGTATGCGTAAAAGGCTCCAAGATTTGAAATTTTGTTCAAGAATTAAGGACATAATTGAGTAGATGTATATTCAGATTCAAGTTGAGCTCAAATAATTTTTAAAAAGGAAATTAGCACTAAGAAGCATATCATTATTTCTAATTCTAATGCAAATGCATAATGCAAAGTTATGCCATTGGTTACATGTGAGATCTGGTCGTCTAGTTATTTATTAGAATAACTTTGCTTACTAATTTATAGGTGAATAATATTTTATTATGATAATCAAACAATTCAGTACATTACTATCAATTTGATATTTACAAACAAATAAAATATATTGAGATTGATTATTTTTTTATACAAGTATTGAGGTCACAAACAAACAAAATATGATGAGATGTATAATTATTAACTTACCACTTGATTTGAGTAGACTTTTTACATGTATTAGTATCTTAGTTGATACTATCAAATATATATTAATTATGGAATACTTAACTATTTAATAATGACCAAATATAGTAGTATCTATGCCATTAATATATTTAATCTTTTTTTATATTTTCATACACAAACTCATATGAATACATCTCAGGATTTACATGTATGTGAAGAAGGTTGCAAGATATGAAATTTCATTCAACAATCAGAGATATAATCGAGTAAATGCATATTCATATTATTATTGGGCTCAAACAATTATTCAAACTATATTTATGATAATTTATATATTTTTTGAAGCTAATTTTATCTTTGAAAAAAATAAGAAATATACTATTATTTCTAGATTTAGTGTAGAGACATATTATAAAACTATGTCATTTGTTACATGTGAGTTTTAGTGGACTAGTTACTTTTTAGAAGAGTTGTGTTTATGAATTTTGAATCAAATGATACTTTGATACAATACTGGCAACTGATGTTAGATGTTCCACAAGTAGACAATATATTGGAGTTCATTGTCATTTCACACGTGAGAAGATTTAAAATAATTTGATAGTCATTACCTATGTATTTACCAATGAGTAAATTGCATATATTTTTATGTATATTTTCAATTGATCATACATTTTTTTCATCTCTTTAAAGTTAATTATTTGTGACATGTACATACTAGAATATGTGAGTTATATATATAAATATATTGTATATTGTATATTCATTTTTTGAGTTTTAATAAAATAATTGAGTTCTATCTTTTCTTTTTCTACTCCCTTCCTTTTCCGAAGAAACTAAGGCTGAACCCTAGAATGTGCTGAACACTCATAAAGAATTAGTATCTAAGAAATATGTCATAAAATTGTACGTCAGGAAAAGTTAAAGATACTTGACAAAAATGATTTTCTTAAGTATTATTTCAAAGGATCACGAGTGATTGAAATTAGGATTTTATATTCTTTCTTTTCACTATATTTAAAATCAATAGTTAACTTGTTATTTTTCTAGGAAATAATATTATTTCTCAAGAAAATTTCTTTTTTTCATAAATATTCTCTTTGTAATAATTGATGTTCAATTCAAATTGAAATACGTAACTAGTCGAGAATGTTCATGAATATTAAAAAATTTCAAATGACAATGTCTTCTTCACATATATGGAATTATGGAAAATCGCATCGATATGAATTTATGGTGAAAATTTTTAAAAATGACTAATTATGTTGGTAATATTTGTAATATCATATCTACTAACTACTATTTAATTAAATTTTTTTTATCTTTTTTATATCTAGTAAAGTTAACACTAAAAGCTATTTCAAAAGAAATGTTTATGCATTAATCAAAAAGGGGTTATGCTAGTGTATAAGTCTATTTCAAACTTTGAGAAATTTTTTATTGTACATGTATGTTGTAGATGCACAATACTCTCATTCTAAACAAGCAACACTAACCATATCAAAGTTATTTGGATTTTTTTCATCCAAAATTATGTTCAATGGAACAATTTTGAGACATCCAACTTGTTTTTGTGTATAATCATGTTTTTAAAAGATGAAAATGAGAATTGAGATTTTTTATTTAATTTTAGCACAAGTCTTGAATGTGAAAATAATCATAAAATTGAATAAAATTTATAAACATCCCATAAAAAACAAACTATATACTTAATTCATGCCATAACAAATAAAACATACATAAATTAATTAAATTTTATATCTTTCAAAAGTTGATGTTTTTATAATCATTATTATCATCCTTTTGTTTATCACTTAATATATATTTTTTTGATAAGTAATATTGAAGTTTTACTATTAAAAATTTATACAAATGTGATTAGCTTCAAACTATTACATGAATTACAAATATAATATTAATTTTTATTTGGCGTATGACGGTTCTTGCATTTTGAGATTTTTTTTCATATCATATTCTATTTCTCTCTTGTCATACATAATTTATCATTGTCGCGAATGTAATCTTTTTGATATTATTCTTTGGCGTATCTACTCCATATTCTTTATATAAAAGTTTCAATATATTGGAAATTGACGATTCTCTTCTTTTAATTCCTGATCACTGCTTGATGTTTCATCAAAATATGCATTGAAAGAAAATATGTGTTCTGGTTTTGATACTACCACAAAATTCACATTATGTGTTCCGAGTGGTTGAAAAAAGCTAGCCTTTAGTTATTAGTATTCCCCGTTTGATAATTTCAAAGAAATATTGCATGCTTAGGGATGAAATTGCAAACCCAAATCACCCTAGTCCATACAAATTTCTTATTCATTTGATGCCCAATGAGAAACTTGTAAGATTGAATAATAATTGTTTTCATCAGCACTCCAATTGGTAACCATCTATTTAGCTTACTGAGTATCTCTTGCAGTCATGATCAGATTATCTCTAATGTTAATTAAAGACTTCCAGAATTGAGAGTCTACTTTTGCTGCATGACAATTCTTGACTCTGGGCAATGAGGAAATTGTCAGAGTCAATCTGCCCTTTATATATGTTGTTTAGGCAGGATTTATAATATAACCTAATACTCCTTGTAGCCTTGAGTCTACAAGTTTTGATATTAATTTATAAATGACATTACAGTACGAGATGAGTCTGAAATTTTTAATAATAATAACATGTGTGGATTTGGGGATTAATGCTATACAAGTATGATGAATCTGCCTTAATATCCTTCCATTTTGGAAGGTGTGAACAACATCAAGAATATCCTTTCCTACATGATCCCATACATGCTTGAAGAACTTTGCTGTAAAATAATCTGGACCTAATGATTTATAGTTGCTCATTTAAAATAAGATTTTCTTAATCTCTTCATCGGAGAAAGATAAGAAAAACATACTCCAGTGACTATCTTGTAGTATTCTTTCATCTGAGATAATTTTATTTTGGATTTGAACTCTATTTCTAGTAGATCTCAAAAGGTTTGTAGTTTATCACTTTATTTTATATCATTATGTTGCACCTCAATATTATTATTATCATTCAGTTTTTTTTCCCAGTATTTTTTTTTCTTTAATTAATAAAAAAAACATGCTCAGCTCGAGCCCGAGCCGAGCTTTTGAATGAGCATAAAATCAGGCTCAAGCTTGACTTGATTTAAAAAAAAAAAGCTTGGCTTGAGCTCATTAGGCTTGTTTTTCATATGAACGAGCTCGAGCTTAACCTCGAGCTCAAGCCCAATCTCGAGCCTAAATAGATAGACCAAAAAAAAGAAGATAATGATATGGATGTTTTAAAAAATAACATTCATATCATCAAGCAAATAGAAAATTCCAGGGACAGAACTGCCGATAGTACAATCTAATGGCTAAACAATGATTGGGTAGGATTAATCGTAATTTGTAAAAGATCAAAGGAAGTGACATACGTTCTACCAAAGAGGCTATGCTCTTATAGTTTCTTATGAGAGACTAGGGCTTTCTCTTGTTTTTAAAATCTTTGCAGACTAGGTTACTTATGCAATTCAGGGAGACCACATTCAGAAATTTGCAAGTGAAGATACACAAACTATATGTCTATATGCAATATGCAATTAGAGATTAGTGTTTCTTCTTTCACAAAAATAATCAAAAAATAAAAATATTTATAAACAAACAAGAAAGGATTCCAAAATCAGATTGAAGGACACAAGCAAACTATATCAATAAAGGATTGGGGAAACTTGCTTGGTTCTGAGACTGGGATTCTAGATCCTGGTTTGAACTTTGAACCAGTGGCTTCTTCAACCCTAATGGGATTCACTTATGTACGAGATAATTGCACAGTTCCTTGGCTTGTGTCAAATAACTCATGCTCAGCTAGAAATGACTCCTCAATTGCCGCCCGAAAGTCACTTGACTTGCTTTTATGCTAGTGGGTCTGCCCTTGAAATCTGATGGAAAAAAAAGTCACTATTCTATTAAAAAATGGACTAGGTTCAAATCTTCATGCCAATAGAATATTACAACATTGTAATGGTAATTGGCAAGTGAATAAAAAAACTACTAATTTCCCTTAACAAATTGAAATAGAGAGAATGAGTTATGACCCACCTATCTAGATATTTTAGAAATGGAAATATCATCTCATGTTTGACTCAAGCATAATTCTGTTCATAACAACATAAACTATTTGGCAATATACTGTTGCGACAACATAACATAATATAATTATTAACATCTGCAATAAGGCTTAATCTTCAAAAATAAAAGTACGCACATCATAATTTTTCAATATTAAGATTATATTTTACACAATCCCAAAAAATAATTAAAATTCAAAAGAAATAATACTAAAGTTTATAATATTCAAATTCTCAATTCAAATGAAATTTTAAACACATTTAGGCAATAATGACTTCAAGTCAAGGTGACTCGTCCTCAACCTGCAAATTAAACAATAATTTAATTAGGATCTATTATAAATTTTTAATTATATATATATATATATATATATATATATATATATATTACTGATTATAAAAAAAATACTTACAGTTGGTGAAATCTCCACTCCTAAATCATGACGTAACCAATCCCCCAAATAAATCAAAGCTTGAACAGTCTCGGACTTCAATGAACTTCGATATTGATCAAGTACTCTTCCTCCAGCACTAAATGTGGCCTCTGAAGCAACGGTACTTAATGGAATGGATAATACATCTCGAGCTATTTTAGATAAGCATCGAAATTTCATAGTATTGATTTTTCACCAATACAAAGCATCAAATTCATCATAATTTTCATCACTAGGCTTGAAAATTCTTTCTTTAAGATAAATGTCCAACTCTATTTTATTTTTAAGAATGACATCGGAATGATTTTCAACCCATGCATCAAAGACATCCTATAAATACATAAACTGAGTAAAGTGCATGCAAGGATTCACTAACCTCATTAATATGACTATCACACTCTTCAGCAGAATAAATATGTGAAAAATAAAATTTTATGAGTTGTATTTTATACCGAGGATCCAACACTGCTCCAATTATCATCAATAAATTATATTCTCCCCAACACTTTACAAACTTTTTATTCATCTTTGTAGTTATTCTTTTCATGAAATCTCTAGTGTATGAGGAATTTTCATTCATCTTCAATTTTATTTTCCAAATTTGATGAAAGAACAAATTTGAGGTCGGATACTTACTTCTGGAGAAAGTTTCTGTAGCTTCTTTAAACACTTCTAAAAATTTAGAAACCTCAGCAGTTCGTGTCCAATCCTCCTCAGTTGGCAACTATTTATAATTAGAGTCTCTTTCCTTGAATTTTGGAAACACAGCTTTAAACTGAAGTGCCGACGCAAGCATTGCATGTGTTGAATTCCAACTAGTAGGAACATCAAGTATTAGATGTTTAGAGGTTGACAACTTTAATTGATTGACAATTTCATTAAATTTATCAAGCCTTGAAGGAGACATATTCATGTATTTTATACTTTCCCGGATATTCTCAATCACATCACGAATCTTTGATAGTCCATCTTGCACCATGAGATTTAAAACATGTTCACAACACCGAACATGAAATATCTTACTGTTAAAATGAAGATTTACTTTCTCTGCAAAATGATCCTTCAAGATTCTTACTGTTGAATCATTTGAAGATGCATTATCCAATGTAATAGTGGAAACTTTATCTTTAATATCCCAATCAGATAAATATTTAAGAATACAATCGGTAATTGCAATCCCGTGTGAGAAGGAGACAAACAACAAAAATTCAGTATTCTCTTTTATAAATTCTACTTAGCTTCTAAGTAATGACAGGTTAGACATATGTACCTCAGTGTTTGATTTGACGTCCATAAATCAATAATTAAGTTAATTTTGTCAACGCTTGTTAATATCCCTTTCAATTTTTTTTTCTCAACTGCAAAAAGTTTTATGCAATAAGTTCTCAAAGTGTGACGTTTGATTGGCTGAAATCTTGGGTTGAGATTTTGGCAAAATAACACAAATAACTGATACTCTACCATTCTGAAAGAGTACTCGTGCACAATAAATATCTTAACAAGAAACTCTCTAACTTTGTCTTTGTCATATTGATAAGTTTGATAACAAAGTTTGCTTTGATCTTTCTTTAAGCTTAAATGACAACAAAGCTTGCTGGGGACCTTTTTTATTTCTAGATTCAGCACCCCGATGAGGTACATAAACTTTCAAATGTCTCTTTCGATGACTAGTGGCACCTCCCTCTTATAAGCTAACATATTCTTGTAGTGATTGCATTTTGCCCCTAGCGCCCCTGTCTTGTCACTCCCAGTTACAACATAAATTTCATCTCAAATAACTAATTTTTTTCTTTTGTTTGGCTTGGACACTGTTAAAGATGATTCAATCCTAATTTCTTCTAATTTATCCATATCATTCATATTTGACATTTTATCCATATTTGACATTTTTGGTATCTAGCAAATAAAAAGAATTCCAATCAAATTAATAAGTAAAAAAAATAAAGTGGTAAAGACAATAAATTACACACACATGTACGAACACATCCTCCTTCTAAAATTAAGAGAGATGATTATTGAAAAGGTGAAGAGATTATTTATGAACTAAAAATTATTTCATTACAAAGTTACCATAACTAATATGATAAAACGGTTGAGTTCTTCACTGTTTCACCAAGAAAATTATAAGAAAAAATAAAAATAAAACCAACACCAAACTCAAATCTATTATAGAAATCCTCACAATTTAAGAGTACCAAACAAAACCAACACAGAAATTACAAAAATTAAAAAAAAAGATTTACCGCAAAAAAAGTATGAGATTAGAATGATTAACCAATAATATCTAAAATTCTGATATTATTTAATATCTAATAGTTTGCTTCACATATTAATGTTTGCTATGCAAAAGGAAGCAAATATTTAAAAGCAATTAAAAATTGAGAAACCTATCAATATATTGTACTTCTTTTTATTTGGGTGGTAATTAGCAAGAGTTTCTGGTAATTTTCTGCAAAACACAAGTGAAATTGATACTTATAGCATGATAAATAATAGAAGGGTATCATTTGATCAAATAATTTTCCATAGAGCCTCACTGTAAAATTATAAAGTGTGTTACAAACTTAAATCCACATAATAGAATAAATGAAAATGAGTGTCAAAATGTAGTGGGGGGTTATATCATTGTAATTACACCATATAAAAGAATCTACATAATATTTGAAAGCAAAGTAGCAAACTAATCTAGATAAATAGAACAATCAGTAAATATGATGTATGTGTAGGCCTATGTGTATCTCACCACAAGCAGTTGATCCTGAAACATAATCGATTCCATGAAACAAAATAACAACATCAGTAATAGTTCATAAAATAATTTTGTTTAAGTGTCATTTATTGTCTATTTAATGTATGACCATCGTATATTTGTACCACTTTCATTAAAAATGCTTTTGTCGTTTAATTCTACACCTCTTGGAAGAGTAGAATGAACAAAAAAGAAAATAAAAAAAAAAGAAATAAATCGAAAACCAGAATCATCTAGCTTTTGTACTTGACTGGAAACTCAAACTAGAGAGCTTGCTTCGTAAATCTCTAACTAGAGAATTATACGACACCCATTGGCCACTGGTAGCTAGAGGTGTCAACCTGGCCGGGCCGGCCCAACACGAGGCAAGGCACAATTCAGTTGTTCCTGGGTCAGCCCGACACGGGAATATCTCGGGCCCATGCTGTGCCGAGGCCAACCGAGCCTCGTGCCGTGCCTGACCCAGCACGATTCGGTGGCCCGTGGCACGACCCATAGGCATGGTCGGGGTCACCGTTCACACGGCTCACGGGTCACGGTGGGTTCACTGTGACTCAGGACACTCGGGCCAACGCCAAGCAAAGCATCACGTTCCCCTTCCCGCAAAAAAGACTGCTGGTTGGGTCCAATCAGACACGACCCGCGGTCCCCCAGACACGACCCGATTCCCCGCCCCCCCCCCCCCCCCCCCCAACGGGCAAAAAAAAATTTAAATTGTTGCCGTTGGATCTTGCCTCCAACGGCTAGGGGGCAGAATCCAATGGCCCTCATGATTCTGCCCTCTAAAAAATTATAAAAAAATCAAAAAAAAAAAACAAAAAAAAGATTTTTTTTATAAAAAATTATTTTCTTTAATCTATAAAATTCTCCCCCCTCTCTATAATATCTATGTTTTTCATAAATATTTATTATCTCAAATCTCACATTTTCTCTTTCTCAAAATTCTTGCTCATCTCCCTTGTGACTCGGGAAGTCGGGATTTCGTCATTTGGCTTTGCTCTTTGGGAATCTCAACTTGAGTTTTGAATTTTGAGCTAGACTATGGTGCACCGTGCACATTATCGATCTGACTGCTTTACCAGATAATTTATTTTAAGTTTTTTTTCTCTCTCAGTCTCTCTCTCTAGACCTAAAATAGATAAATTTTAAATCTATACTCTAGTCTCTAAATAAGTGTCCTGATTAAGAAAAATCCTAAAAAATGATAAATACTAATGAAACATATTTAAATTTAGAAAATGAAAATATTATACAGAGGTCTGAGGCTGTTGAAACTTTGGGTTCTCCAGTTGTCTCAACCCGAACTTCTGAAAAACAAAAAACTAAGATGACTTATATAGTTTGGACTCATTTTAATATAATAAAACAAAAAAATATTAGGGGTGAGGAAGAAGAAATGACACAGTGTAAATATTGTATGAGATTTTTAACATGTAAGAGTTCGTTTGAGAGTTGACATCTTAAGAAACATATCGAATTATGCACCAAAAAATATGATTCTTTAGATCCCAGGCAAACACAACTTTGCACTGTATTTTTTGAGACTGGATCGAGTTCAATCTCAATTATTCCCTTCATATATTCCAACGAGTTGGGTAGGGACGACACGATCAGACTTATCACATTGATGGGTCTTCCAATCAAATTTTCGGAAGATCCAAGACTTGTGCGCATAATGCAGACATATTTTCAGCCTGTTTATTGTAGGATTTCTAAGTCTACATATATGAATGACATACTAAAATTGTATAAGTTAGAAAAATTAAAAATAATTAATGAATTTATGACATATAGTGGAGTAGTGTCAGTGATGTTCGATATCTGGACAAGTCACAATGAATCATCTTATGCATTTCTCACCAGCCACTATATAGATTCTAACTGGATAATAAATAAAAAAATTTTAGGATTCTCTGAGATTCTTCATCCTCATGATGACCCGACCATTTTTGAGTTTATGATGAAAATCTTTAGGGAATATAAAATTTAAAATAAAAGTTTTAGTATCACATTCGATAACGCATCTAATAATAGAGTAGCGATCAACATGTTTGTTAGGAATATTAGAGACACACCATTAGGAGAGGTTTTTCATGTCAGATGCATATGTCACGTGATTAACCTGATTGTTCAAGCGAGTATGAAGGTGTATTCTCCCGCGTTGGATAATATACGTAATGCACTAAAATACATTAGTACTCATTGCTGACAACAAAAATTTAGTAGTCTCTGTTTGTCTGCGAATCTTAAGAAGAAGAAATTCCAATCGGATGTGAGACATTGTTAAAATTACACGTACCTAATATTAAAATCATGTGTTGGATACGAACACGTGATATCTGATTACGTTAATAGTAAGAGTGACGAACTTATTATTGACGACACTGATTGGGCTTCAGGAATTTTATTTATGAAATTCCTGAAGATTTTTTATGACACGAAGAATATGTGTTCGTTGGTTTATATGCCCACGACTTGCATTGCAATCAGGTGCATATGCAACATTAGTAGCATGTTTAGAAAGTTTCGAGCTGGCCTGACACTTAGCCATATGGTTGCAGAGATGAAAACCTAATACTTGAAGTACTGGTCCACCATTACATCTCTTTATTGCCTCGCTGCATGTATGGATTCCATGGTTAAGGTGGAAGGGGTAGAAAATATCCTGACTTACATTTTCTCGTGCATTAACCTGGAAGAGTCACCCGAAGGGTTCATTTACGAGAAGTTGACTAACCTGTTCACATACTACGATACTAGATATGGTGGTGGTAGTAGTGAGATAGTAATTAAGGACATGGATATCTTGTTCGGAGATGATGATTTTTTCATTCAGCTAGCGCGAGGGAAACATAGAGGTGAACCATCATATAAGAGGGAGCTTTCTCGGTACTTAGATACTGATTACTGCTCAATCTTATTACATTCTTATACTAAGAATCTTGATATATTACAGTGATGTAAATCATATGAGTCTACCTTTTCCGTGCTATCTTGGATGACATGAGATCTTCTGACTCCTCCGGTGTCGAGTGTAGCATCAGAGTCTATTTTTTCTGTTGCAGTGAATGTGATTTTGGATAGAAGATCGAGATTACATCCAGATATTATTGTGGCCTTGGCATGTTTGAATGATTGAGAGGATTCGAGGTTTAACATCTATGATTGTCCTGAAGCTGAGACTGGGACAGAGACTGCAGCCGCATCCACTGCGAAAGCAAATGAGTTGATTGATGATGATGATGATCTATATGATATTAATCTTGATGTTGTAGCTGATGATGCTCATGATATGCCGATTCATGATTGATGATTATCTACTGCTTTTTGATTTTAATATTTTATTTTTTATTGATTGTACGTTTTATTTATACGTTACTTTGAAATTTTAATTTGTTTGGTTCAGACCTTTGGTATCTAATGGCTGATTGGTCATTTTTCATTTGGTTTGTTTATATTTTTTTTTATTTTTTAATTTTTTTTAAACAAAATTTATTGATTTATTTATTTTTTTATTTTATTTTTTCATTTAAAAATTTATAACTCTATTATTTAATTCTAATAAATTATAAACTAATTTTATTTTAAATTATAAAAAAAATTTAAACTTTGTAAATTTAATAAATTTTAAATAATTTTCATTATATAAATTTATTATATTATACATTATTTATAATTTTATATATAATTTAAAATATTATATAATTAAACTAAAATTTAAAATTATAAAATTAAAAAAATTTTTTTTTTGCCTGACTCGTACGGCCTGGTTTGGCCCGACCGGGCCCGGCCCGCCTCGCCGGGTCTGACTTTTATAAACCATGCTGGGCCAAGCAAGGCATTGTACAATTACTGTGTCGTACCTGGCCCATCACGAAAGCATGGTCGTGCTCTAAAAAAATAGGTCGGGCCGGCCCGACACGACCCATTTGAACCTTTACTGGTAGCTATCAACATACAACACGTTATCTGACCCCTCATTTTGAGGCAAGTGACAAAAAGGTACCAACTAAAATTTTTATCATTTTCATTTTATTTTAATTTGTGTGCTAAGACTTCTTCCTCATATAACTATCTCTACATCTGTAATAAAGAAAAAAAATGAACTTTTCTCGGTAGCTATTTCAAATAGAGATCCCTATTAACTGCATTAATTAACCCACCTCCCGGAAGATCAAGAAGAAGTGATTACTCGACAAACTATCAAATTCCAACCCCATTAATCTCTCTTGCTAATTTTTTGGATATCCCGTGAATACTCGACAAAATATGAACTTAGGAATGTTATAAATGCAGTGATCCCAAATGCCCTAAAGTTGGAGCACATTTGCTTGCAAACTGGGAGAAAGCATTATATCTTACAGAAGGAAGTTGCTTGTTGCTCTGCTAGGGCTGGTATGGTGGTCGGTGGGTGGTGCTGTCGCCTGTCTGTCGTGGACTCATGGTGCTGCTGCTGCTGAGGGTTTTTAACTTTTTGATTTTCGAATGGGGCAAAAATGGTGAGGCAAGAGAGATTGTTGAGGGAGGCGTTGCCATGTTGAGGGATTTAGAGGTCTCAATCGGGCCGTGCCTGCCCTGCCCGGCAATAGGCACGGCACGGTTCGGCCGTGCCTGGGCTGGCCCGACACGTTTTTAAATCGTGCCCAGGCCAGTGCCGTGCCTGGGCTAGGCACGAGCCGTGCCGTGCCTAGCCCGGCACGGGTTCTTTCCGTGCCGGTTTCACCCGGGCACGTGTGGGCGTGACCTGGCCCCTCCCGAAAAAATTTCCGAGGGTCGGGTCTGATTGGATCCAGACCCGCGTTCCCGACTCCCGACCCGTCACGGCTTGCCGTGCCTACGGGCCGTCCAGGGCCCGGATGTTTTTAAATCGTGCCGGGCCGGGCAAGACACGGTAGCACGTTCGTGCCCTAAAAAATGGTCCGGCCCGGCCCGTTTGACACCTCTAGAGGGATTTGGGGCTGTTGCTGGCTGAGGCATTCATGCGGTGAGAGGCCCGAGGGTTTTTAACTTTCTAATTTTTATTTCGGGTTAAGGGCTTAAGGTAATTAGGTTGCAAATAATAAAAATCATTTTTTAATGTATAGGCTTGGTTATGCTAGGGCTAGGCGCGGGCCTGGCTCGGGCTCGAAATTTATCTAGCCTAAATTAAGGCTCAAGCTTGGCTTATTTAGCTAACGAACTGAGCCTTAGCCGAGCTTTTTCGGAGCTGAGCCCGAGCCGAGCACGAGGAGCCAGCCCTATTTGGGGGCACCCAATGTGTGGAATGATCTATTTTATATATATATATAAATATAAATATATATGACTTATTTTGTATTTTGAAATAATTTTTTTTTTCATATTTAATAATTTTTATTATTTTTTCTTTTTTTCTCTTCTCTCTCATCTTTCTTAAAACAATGCCAAACTCATAAGTGCGTTCGATAATGGTATCATAGCTTCATTTCTGGTGAAACAACATCATCTTTGGGGTGTACAAGTGATGCCACATTTCTGTTGGTGTTGACAATAGTAGTAATCGTTAGTATTTAGTAGTGGTGATTATAGCGCCACCATGGCCCATGCTATGGAGTGAAACCCCACACCAATAGGTCTTTTTTTTTTTTTTTGGGTTTTCTGGTTTATTGTGGTTGTCAGACTTCCAATTATAGGATTATGGTGGTCTAAACGTTTTATTTGTTGAACTATGGTAGGCCCCATGATAATCGGCACAACAACATAGGTATTGATTGCTTCATTAGGTGATGTTTGAAGATTTTGTGGGTTCGAAGGTTATGTAACCTTTATTTTTAGAAGTTTTTTATAAAATCATAATTTTTTCATGCAAATTTATATTTGTTTGATATTTGTGTGAGTTTTTTTTTTTGGATAAAAAGGGAAGCAAATGATTAGATATTATTAGCAATAACCTAATAGATATTAAGGTAAAATTACATACTTCTTTTGGGCTATGTTGGTGAGAATCTTGTTTATGACCAAATGTTACTTGGGTTATTTATTAGACAACTTATCTCAGGCAAAGACTGATAAGTAGATGATGATTATTGCAGAATTAATATTGCACATATGATAAATGATTGATCTCAACATTTCTAGTATGCTTGGCTCTGATGACACTTGTAAGGAAGTTTAAGATTTACTTATTTTGATATGTTTTTTATGGATCTTTCATTTATATGATAATATTACTTTGTTGTTGATGTGCATATTGACTAACTAGGTTGAAATGACTCATTATGTGACTTAAACACAACTATGAGAAAAAATTGTGGGTGTCATATTTGTGTTGGCATATATTATATTGGAGAGTTTTGATGATTAAATTTATAGTATTCTTTATATGCATGCCTTGAGAGATTGATGTGCTAGTTTAATGGCAAATTCTTGGTGAGACACTTCGATTTCTTTTAAAATTTATAAAAAAATAATTTAGATATTTATAGCTGCACATTGATCAGGAGGAGTTGGTATGATGTATTAGAAAACTATGACATCTTCATCACGTAGTGATTGTGAGAGAACTAAGAGGGATGATTTTAGTATTCTTAGAGGAAGACATAGAGGTGTCAAATGAGCTGTGCTCTATTGACACGATCCTTTCTTTGGTGGCCCAGTTGGCCCATCATGACATGTTGGGCATGTCTCAAAATGACAATTGTGTCGGGCATGACCTGGTATTGTAGTTGTGCCATGCCTGACAAGGCAAGACTTGAATATTTCTAGCTCGGCACGACCCAACTGGTTTGAGTCTGGGTAGAGTTGGGCTGGGTCGTGCCCGAATCTTGCCAGCCTAGTCAACCGATCACCATTTGTGGTTTATGATTTTAATTTTTTTTGCAAATTAAAAAATTTAAGTTATCCATTATGAGTTATGTTATTATATTTTTTTATATAAATCATAATAAAAAATTATTATCACAAATAATCAATTTAAATTATGAAAAATATCAAAAAAACACATCTATCATCCAATCCAAAAAAAAGATAACACATCACAACAACAATATAATATAAAAATTAATTATAATCATGCAAGCTCAATCCCAATGCTAATCTATGTAAATATGTAATTATTTATCATCTTGCAATTATCTAATAGTATCATTAGTGGTGGACTTAATATTTTTAAAGTCACACGAGTTATCATCTACTAGGAACTCCTCCCATTTTATTCTAGTATAATCCTAGATACCTAATCTCGAATTTTACTAATCTTTCATGTATGCTAGTGTCTCAATAATATCTGACCGTAGTCTTGAACTCATTTTCAAAATGATATTGACTACAATAGAAAATATAGACTTCGATACTTCGCTTGACATCAGATGAGTAAGTAGATCTTATGTTATCTTAGGTAATACGAGATAAGTGAATTCATATGATTTTTATAATTATAAAATATCAAAGTTATTATTATCATTATGTGATAGGATTGAGTAGTAATCGGTATTTAAGTACTGAGATAACTCGTTCCTATTTGGTGGTCTATTCTATCATTTCTTTCTTACTAACTAAATGAAGAAGTTATCATTTCTAAATATAGTGTCCATCTTTATACTTGTAACTTAGCTACAATAATTATTATACCTAATATCATAATATTTAAATAACTCAGTCAATTTTTCGTATATAAACCCTTCAAGGTGGTGTTCCTGGTTCATACACGTGAATATATATGTCAAAATATTCTTTATATTTTTTATTTTAATCCTAGGATCTATGTAAGTAGTCAGACAAGAAAGAGATGAAATAGTATATCAGTACTTCAAATACTTGGTTTCTATCTCAACAGTCATGTCACTAAATGTATGATTTTCTTTATATTCCCTAAACATGTCATTAATATTACATTTGCACCTGATTGCAATGTAATCGGTGAGAGTGTAAACAGACGAACACATGTTCATTGTGTTATAAAAAATCTTTAAGAATTTTATAAATGAAATTTTTGTATTCTAATTTTTATCATCAATAATAAAATTATTATTCTTATTTTTAATATAGTCAGATATTACGTGTTCATATCCAATACTTGATTCAAACATGAGGTAAGATTGATTTTAATGGTATCTCACAATCATTTGAAATTTTACTTCTTTAATCATGCAGACAAATATAAACTATTAAACTTCCATTCTCTGTTAGGCATTTGAAGATATTTTAATAAGTTATATATATTTTTTTATGTAGTTAAATCAATTTTTATTCCCATTTGTATTTTTAGGTTAATAATGTGATAAATATATCTAACTTAAAAAATCTCTTATAATGACTAATATCAAATGGTCCTAATAAATATGTTAATTATTACTTTATTGGTAGATGTGTTATTAAATATGATACTAAATATTTTATTTTGAATATAATAATTTCTAATGATTCTCATAATACACTTATATATGGCAGGACAATCACACCGATGGTGAATTTCTGAAAATTCTTAAAATTTTTTTATTATGTGTTTATTTAGAATTTACATAATGGAAAATGATGCATTCAAAAGATTCATCATCGTGACTAATCTAAATATTAGATATCACGGATACCACATCATTAATTTGCCTAAATTTATTGATTAATATTTATTTTTTAAATAATATTTAAATGTCATTCTTACATATGGACTTAAAAATTTTATGATATGCATGCTGAACATAGGTTTGTATGATACTGACTATTTAGGATCATTCAAAAATCTAATTAGAAGATCTATCATGGTGATCAATTTAACTATATTTTCTCTCTCTAACTTGTTGCGATATATGAAGAGGTCGACGAATAATCTGAACTAAATCTAATCTTAAATATCACATCGCTCAGTTGAGTTTGCCTAGATCTAATGTATCATTTTTTTTTTATGTAATGATTGATATGTCTCTTTAAGTGTCCAGTCTCACATGTATTCCTATACGTATAAATTTTTCTACAATACTTGGATTGTGCTGATTTTTTGACACTCCTAATATTTTTATTTTGTATTTTGTTAAAATGATTCCAAATTATAGACATTTTTTTAGTTTTTTAATTTTTAGATTTTTGAGCTTGGGTCAAAAAAATGAGAGAAAGCATGGTTTCGGCCTTGAATCTTTTCATAGGATTATTATATTTAATATAATCTATATGTACATTAATATTAATTTCATTATTATTAAATTTACTTATAATTATTTTTATGTTTTTTAGTTTATGAATAACGAATTATGTTTTAACTGACCAGTTAAATGATATTGAAAAAATTATTTAAAAAATAATATCTGATTTATAGAGAGGAAAAAAATCCATAGACCGCACTTGAATCTTCTGTCCTCCACCTCCACGACTATCTTCTCTAAGTTTTAAAAAAATCTAACATTAAAAATAAAAATAAACTTTAAAGAGAGAGAACCGAGACCGAGAGGAGAGAGAGAAGAGAGTGCAAGAGAAGTTGAAAAATTTGAATGTAAAACTTAAATCCATTCTTTCATTTATATAGATTTTTTTTATTAAAAAAAATTATATAATTTATTTTTTTAATGTTTTTTTTAATTTTAAAAGGGCAGAAACCTGATAGTCATTAAATTTTCTATTCTAGCTATTGGAATTGTATTCAACTGCCTTAATCTTTTATTATTATTATTATTTTTTATGGGTTAGTCATTAGAAGCCGAAGTTTTTGGATGGTCTAGAAGCTCAGCTTCGGCTCAGGGCTTCAGAGGCATTGGTGTGGGCTTGGTCGAGCTGGGGAGTGGGGGCGTGTCCATGTGTGCTTGTGTCTTGCTACTCGGATGCTCTCAGTCAACCACATGACATTTAATTAAGAAAATTCACCATGTGTACCAAAAGGATGAGGTAAGTTTTTGTTGGACAATTATGCTTTCATAGTGGTGATTTTAAGATACAGAAGACAACAAAAATAACAGAACAACAAATAATATATCTAATCCACAATCTAACCATGACAAAATAAAAAAAAAGAGAAACAGAATACAAGAAATAACGTGGTTTGCTTGTCGCTCAGTACGACTAGCTACAATCACCAGAAAATGCTTATGTATTACAGATTAAATCAAAATTTGCTTACAGTATGTGCTGCGCAGAGACTATCGTGATAAATTACGCAGAGAGAGAGAAAGAAGACGATGAACAGTTCCCATGTCCGAAAAATAGCAAACCCGAAAATAAAAATTACAAAATATATTTATAATAAAAAACTCTCTTGGTTCATTTAATCGGAGCGGGTCAGATCATGGGATGGGTCAGACTGCTCCAAAAGTTTTTGTAAATATTTTAATATATATATATATTTTAAAATACAGGGTGGGGCAGGTGCAGTTTGATTTGATCATGCTCATTACCCGATTTGAGTTCCCGGGGCATGTTACTCATGTTGCTGGACCATACCCCGCTCAGCATGTCATGAGTTGTGCTTTAGGCTGGAATGACTTAGGTCCAGATACAATTCTAGACTGTTTAGTGCTGGATCGGGAATGACTCAGTTAGGCCGTGCCTCATATCATGCTCGGGCGGCCCAACCCACTTGCCACATCTAGGAAGAGATGCCATAATGACTAATTCTATTTATGAGAGATTGTAACATATTAAGAGAGATGCTAAGCATTGTACTATGAGTTATTATTGACTTTCTAAGGTACATTGGTTATACAATATATTATTAGATGTCTAGATCTAATCATGTTGATTTTTTTATATTTATATCAATTGTTCTTATTATATTTATGGTTCCTCAGGAGTATGATATATATTTTTTTGTGGGTGCTACAAGCTTATGCACGTATACATTCATCATATTATTTTGCTTATCATCTCACTCTATATTCTTGTGTTGTAGATTTGTGAATAAATATTCATGTTATAAGTAATCATATTTTTTTATCTTTTTATATAAATTTAAATTTTTTTTATTGATATGTTCAATGATATGTGTTCAATGATATTGGTTATTTTATAACCAAGGGATAATACAATGTTAATATTAGTTTTTTCACAAAATATTAATGTTGTAATATTATTTTTTAGTCACTAATATTTATATGCATGTTGATAAATCAGACATGATTTTTTTGGGGATTGAATGAGAGACTATGCCCATTCTTCATCACTCATATGAGTTATATGAGATAGATTGTATCCATTCTTCACACTTCATGTGTTATTATTGATGTTTATTTATTATTGATTCACTTGTGGTATACTCTCTGCTAGGATAATTATAATTTGATAAATTAAAGATTTTAAAATTAATTATTAGAGGAGTTACATTAATTGAGTATAAGATATATCAGTTAGGAAAATATATTAGATACATGATGACTTATATAATGATTTAAGATATTTTATTATTTTTGTTGATTATTATATTTAATATATTTGAATGTCTGTATAAAAAAAAATTTCAAATATTTTTTATTTTTTTGAATTTTTATGAAAAAATAAAATCTCAATTTATACGACATTAAGACATTGTGAAGTAAGAATGCTTTAAAATATACGTTATATTAATTTTCATATTTTTTGTGGAATACAAGATGATTTGTTAGATATTATGTGTTGGTTCTCAAGGTTGGTTTAACATTCCAACTTCATAGCAGTGTGACTATGTGTTTTTTGGGGAGTAGTATTAATTGCTAACTTTTTAATCAATTAAATATTATTTTTTATTTTTTCATGACATATTCTATACTATCTTGTATATATAGGAGTAAGACATTTTCTTTATTTGCTTATTTTTTTTGTGTATATTTGTTCTTTTGAATCTACCTCCAGCAATGGAGATGATTGCACCTGCCATCAAGTGAATTTTTCTTGGGTTTTCTAGTATTCATAAAGATATAAGTGTTATTCATTAGTAACAATGCGATTCATTTTTATTATGACTATCAATGTGATATTCTTGGATAAATTTTATTTTGAGGACTTGATTCAATAGAAAATATTTTTAGACATTGTAGTGGCATGTTCATTTTCATGTCTATTTATTACTTGTTTTTATTCTCCTTATCTCCATCTCTCTTTCCAAATTTAACTATATTATCTTCTTGCCTATATATGAGCCTTTGGTCCCTAGAGTTTGAGCAGTTAAAATATATATTTCAATAACATGATAGATTCTATTGATGGATGTCCTAGGGAACATATCCACAGGCTCTGAATAAGAGCAATCATTCTCTTTGCCAATCAAATTATCATGTTATTAATTATTACTTTTTATGGAAGAGTAACCCTTGACTTTGCTCTATGATCACACTTGATAAGGACCACCATTATTGAATTTGATGAGACTATTGATACATCTCTTAGGGTGTTGCACCAATGAGATGTTTTTAGCGAGAATACACCATTAAACATGAGGTATGAGTCTCTCCATGAGAGAAAACTGAATATTGTTTTCAATCTAAAATTATATACTAGATGAGTACGTCCACGTTCTTCCTCATTTGAGTCTTTTGTCACATCATATAATGTAGTTTAGAGTAATGAATGACATCTTCCGATTGCACTACAGAAGAAATTTAAAATATATTATATTTAGTTTTCTTTATTTTAAATACTCTTATTCTTATTTTAGTGTTATATATTTTATTTTTTAGTTCTCACTTGATAGTTGTAGGTGTCTATACCAACTGCATGAATGTAGTGATGTGTGTGTGCATGTGTATAGGTATTGGTGCCCACTGTGTCAACGCATTTGAAGTGTTGTGGCATTGAAAAACCAACAGTGGCTGAAGTTGATGTTCATGCCTTTCTGCTTTGTCAAATGGCTTCTATATATGGCAGATGCCTGTGGGATCAGATATTACTTTACCAAAAAATGATTCCTTTGATTCATTTGTCAGTTGTTATTGAATAACTTTTTCTGGTCATGACGCATTGAAGCCCTATTATTTGAAAACTATCAAGCTTCAATGAGCAACATGTGGACGACAAATTCTGAGAAGCTTGTCCATCGTGAGGAATCAAGGAGAGGCGGAGGGGGACGGCACAATATTTCACGATGGCGATCAGAATAAAAACGTTACGTATCATCCAAATACTTCTAGTTCATTTTCTGTTTCCAGACAGACCTGTGTTGATTCAAATAAGATCACTCCCAAAGAAGACAGTGTTGTTGCATCTTCTTAAGAAGTGGCTCTTGCATATCCTGCATCTCTTCGTTATGATTTGATATGAGTTTGTATTTAAAAAACATTAGTTGCAGAGTCACGACTTCCAAAAATCATTCCATGTCTCTCCTAAATGTGAGGAATGCCCAGAGATATTTGGTCACTAAGCTTTCTTTGAAGTAGACCAAAGATAATCTTCTATCTGTTGATTCTTCTTTAACTTACAAACTTTTTTGTTATTTGGTGGAACTTCGGCTTTCCCCTGAGGCTCCTGTTCAAAAGGTGATCATCGAAATAATTGAAGAGAGACTGATGGAGGCAATGGAACATTATTCTCTCCTGATCTCATTCCTGTTGACATTTTTAAGAGATATTGATCTTATTGTTGTGAAGCAGTCCATTGCTAGAGGCACGCATTTATTTTGCAATGTTCTACAATGAATGACATTACAGTTTGAACAGCATGGTAAGGTGGAAGTGGAACATGAGGTCACTTTGACAGGCTGCCAGACTTCATTTCTCCTCATATTCAACAAAACATTGGTGACGTAAATCTTTCGGTTGGTGCTGCGTGATGTTTAAGAGATTTCAGTGTCTCGTTCCATAGGTGGATAATGTTATTGTGCGAGTTGATTGTGTAATTTCAGATTATGGGTCAGGGCTGTCTTCATTGTAGAAAAGATGCACTTTTGGATTGAGATTTTCATCTCTGTCTTGGAACACACTGTTTCAGATTTTATAAATAATCAGTGTATGATTATTTACTAATCAGTGTATGATTAGTAAATAAAATTTGTATGATTAATTATTACTTAGGATTATTTATTTACTTATGATTAGTAAATAAAATCTGTATGAATTATACAGTATGTTGTTTAAATAAACAATCCTAATTGCTAATCATACATTATTAAAACGAAAATGTATGATTAATAATTAGGATTGTTTATTTAAACAATCATAATGTATGATTCATACTTATTAGTTATCAATTAGGATTGTTTATTATATATGCAATATGTAAACAATCCTAAATATGATTGTTTTATAATCTATTTAGATTTATTTAAATACATGATTTTTTTTTTGTATTTGAATGCTCGTAAAAATAATGTTTGAATTTTTTTTTATCTAAATTATTTTTTAAGGATAATATTTGTATTTTTTTATTTTATTATGTCGTGTTTTAGTCGTATTCGTATCTTAATTTTTTGAAATTTGCCGTGTCTTCGTATTTCGTCGTGTCGAATCCCAGTGTTCGTATCCGTGTTCGTGCTTCTTAGTACCTACCTATTAATCTACATACACATTCTTACAATTATCTTTTTTTTATGCATATTGCCGCTTTTAGATGAAGTATTAAAAAAAATAACTTGCATGCATTTTTTCTTTTATCTATGTAGGTAATATTATATTTCTAATATCTTGTTAATTATTAATTTTATTTTATTTTAATTTTGTACTTATTTCATTATTGTTTTATTTTAAAATATATTATTTTTGACTATGCTTATCTTAATTTAAAAATCTTGACTAAATTTGTTGTTTTTTTTTGACATTTTAAATTCGAAAAATCATACCCAAACCCAATGCACAAAGTTCATACTTAGTGTGAGTTCCATGAGAAATTATTATCTTGATAATTCTATTTCTGAAAATTAGAAAGACCGCATCTCATGAGTTTCAGATTTGAGACTTATTATCATTGAATTAAAATATTTTCTATCGTACCAAGACATATTTTTATACCTATGTATTCAATTATTTTTTTTTCTATCCTGTAGATATTTCAATTATTATCAATATTAATAAATTTCTTTACTTGTTATTTTTGCCTATTAAAGATGATAATTTGGTCAAATCCAAATCTCAAGACAAATACCTACCCCAAAATCGCATGATCCAATTTAGATCTTGGCAGACAAAAACTATTTCCATGGATACTACACCATCAGGTGAGTCAGATAATAGTGTAAATCAACCAAAGTTGACTTGATTTTATGAGCTGAAATATCTGATCCAGCACATTGTAGCTCTAGCTGCAAGGCACACCAAAATGTTGCACTTGTGCTGTTATAGCTGCAATGCCCACTAACATATAATGGTGGTTCTTTTGTAACCTTAGCAACAGTTTTTTGCTAATGCATTGTAGTTGTGTGATTTTTTGCTAGGAAAAACCTTAGCAATTCTTTTTAAATTAAAAAAAATTGGCTGGGTTGTGCACACTCGACCCTTTATGTATTTGATCTGACTATTATTTGGGTTTGCCAAAACATGATTTGGGTTCTCTGCCAACCTGCAATGCTCGCTAACTATTAATTGATTTATTCTTTCACTTAATTTCTTTTTTGATTTGTTTCATCACAATTTATTTTTGAAAAAAAATTTAAAAATCTAAACTTATTTTCTTTGCATATTTTTGGGAAAAATGAGATAACTATAGGACATAAATAATTAGAGATAACTTTGTTATTTGTTATTTATAGTACTATAACTAATTTTTTCCAAAGAAGGTTATTCTAGAATAATTTTTTTAAATAAGTTTAGATCCGACACACTTCACTTGAGGATTAGACACTTGAAAGATGTGCATTTCCAAAGCATCTCACCCACTAGTAGCTGACTTACCCAGTCCCAGTCAAATCTTTCATTGTGCTTATGCCTAGGTGTTCTTTTTAAAAGAATGGTACTCATGTAGAATATAAAAGTACTGCTCTTTTAGTGATTGTATACAAGGATAAAATTAACATAGTGCCTGATTGTTAGCTTTGGCACTCCCATATGAAACCCTACTGAAGTAGATAGCATTATCTTCACAAGCTCTTTGATACCATGATATGAAATATGATAGAGAAAATCACATGGTTACTATTTCATTTCATAATAATCATAAAATGGGACAAGTAATACATATTCACACTGAAAAAAATAAACAAGACCTTGGAATAGCCTTATATACTTGATACTCAATCATATCTAAATAAAATAATATTATAAAACTGCAGCCTTAAATTAAATGTACAATTGCATAAATAAAATTCATTGCCATCATAACATATGAAAAATTAAAAGTAACAAAATTTGAGAAAAATTTAAATGGACTATCTACATAAATACTAGTACAATAAATTAGACATTCACATACTACCACATGTATTTGTGTGTGCGTGCTGTTATAATTTTCTTTTTTATACAGGAACATTTGAGCCGAGATGATTTATCCTTCATTTTTTCACTCAAGGTAATCAGTTGCATCATGCTAACATTCACATGTTAACTAAAAGTATTAAATATTTTTCATTAAGTGTACCAGATAGATAAATAAAGGTCACCAGATAATGAAAAAGAGGACTGACTATATGTTTGGCCAAATATTTCAATGTAATAGAAGTATGAATTATGTACAAAAAATTTTCTTAGATATATTCTGTGTCCTTTTCAAATTCTGGCACAATTATAAAAATAAATATGGTTGATGTGTTTCAAAAATGTGTGCCAAGATATCCAACCAACACTTTGATGAGTATGTGTTTTGCTTGTTGGTTCATGAATCAATTATGCAAAGTGGGATGATATTATATTCTATCTTCTCACTCAAAGCGGGATGAGTATATCTATTGCTTATTGATATATATATGTTAAGTATATTTATGTATATCGGATCTTAAGTCTATATAAAACTTAAACGGTATTAACTAAGGATTATTTTGATTGATTGTATTAATATAGATCACATATTTAATTTAGTGGATTATTTTAATATTTAAATTTTTTATTTTTGTATATCTAATTTATGAGAATGTATTACCATATGATTTTTCAAATATATTTTATCATTTTATGTGTTTGTTAATATAGTTAGCTTGTAAATAGGCTGCATTGTTTTAATAAAATACAAAATTTTGTTATGCATTTAATTTTTTATTCTTTATTTTTTGATTTCTCATTTTTACTTACTTTTTTTTTCTCTTCCAAATCTCATTTAAATTTTTTTTCTTGTAAATAGACTGTATTATTTTTGTGATGTTGGATTGCAGGCCAAAATAATAAAATTAATGTGAAAATATGTAATATAAATTGTATACAAGGAAAACCCCTATATAAAAGGATAGACGGATTAAGACAACCCACAACTTGGGTATTCTAATCCATAATATAGATAAGTAAAAATAAACAAAAATAAAAGCTATTAATTATAACATGACATTACAAGTATGTACTTAAAGATCTAAAATATTTAGTTTAGAGAAAGAAAAGGTAAATTGAGGTCTCTTCAAATTCTTTGTGAGCATATTCATTAGCTGTTATGTTGTTTGAATATTTGCTGTAGTAATGATCTCATTCTATTTCTTCTTCATAACAAAAAAGAATTCATCTTTATATATATTTTTGCTCAATATTAAATTGAATGTCATATGTCTTGTTATTTGATTATTACAATAAAGAGTAGTAAAAGAAAAAAGTAGACATCTAATATTCTTGAGTAAGTGGCTGATTTAAAATATCTCATAAATAATTCTCATTATCACTCTGAACATTGTCTTATGCTAAATCACAAATTAATTATCTTTTATTTTTTTAGGAAATATAATTTTTTTTAGAATTGTATTAAAATCTATTGTGAATCTCTTCTCAAGGCATGTTGGTCACCACTTGGAATCTAAATACTATGCTAATTTCACGTACCCATAATCTTTGAAAATGATCTATTATCTTGGAGACTTCTTCATATACTTCAGTTTGAGAAGATCTGTGTTTGGGTTGACCCACCTATAAAAATATAGGAATTAATTAAATGTATTGACTACATAAGTTATATCTAATCTGATAATTATCAGATAGTTAATTTTACTTATGATTCACGTATAAGTAGTATAGTTAACTAGAGAAGTTATATCATGAGAGAAATCAATGTCTGAATCAATATAAATGTCTATTGGAGTGCAAACTACAAGTCCAACATCTAGAAGAGTATGAACCATAAATTTTTCTCTATGATAAAACAACTTCTCTCTCGGAGTAGACTTTTTTTACCATAAAATAATATCTTAGTCTCTTGTTGGCATTCATCTAAAATTACAACTAAAAGTATTTCTTGACTTGACTAATTCTCAACTTGTTATATTTTATAATTAATATTATTTATTTACATAATAAGCAAAATTACTCAACTATCAAAGTTATTTTTATAAAAAAAAAACTATAATATACATGTGCAAATCAAATGGAATAACTATGAAAATCGTGTAAATCAGATTTTTTGTTATTATTTTATACCATACAATATTTTTTATAATTTGTAAATTATGTATGATTGTGTTGCTTAAAACTCATGTGATTGCTCTATATACATCTTCTCATCAAGGTTATCGTGAAGAAATATATTATTTATGCTTAATTATTGTATCATTTATTTGTGAGATGTTAATATTGAAATAAAATATATACAAAAACTATTTTTCCATTTAAGAAAAAAAATCATGGTAGTCAATATTTAATGTTTGAGTAATTTTTTGCTATAAGTTTTGTTTTAAGGTGATCTAACTTTTAATGTAAATTTATTTTTATCATGAATATTCAATTGTAATTAATAATAAATATTTTTACAGGTTATGATATTTCTCAAGTTCTATTAGAGTGAAGAATATCTATCTATTTCAATATAATATGATATCATCCAAGGTTAGACATTATTTCAGAAGATGACTTGATTATCTCAGTATCATAAAAAGAAATAAAAATAAAATAAATAAAGTAAATATGAATATAACAAAATTTGTGAGATTGAGTATTGAAGACCTTCTAAAGACAATTGAAAGATCATTATCATAAGGATTAATTTCATAATTATCACTCTTTGGTAGATATATCCTTTGTTTGAGTAGACTATGTATTAATACCTATTATTTCTTTTAATAATCATATTTTGTGGGAGTATATCAAAACATAATATCTAATATAAAATCTAATGATCCATATAATAAATATAGAATCTATATGATATATATATTATAATAAGTTATCATTTTCTTATTTTTTTAAATATTTTATTATGTTAATTTTTTAATATTTTAAACAATCATCAATAAATGTAATCAAATACTTAAATTTCCTCATTTATTTTCTTTTAGATTTTCATATATATATGAGTGTATTAGGTCAAATGAGTCCTTATTCATAACAATATGATGGAAATAATAGAAATCTCTAATATATTTCTTTGTATAACATAATTTATACTATATGATAAAAATATCCTTAATTCTAGAATATAATATTCTCAATTTGGCAAGTGATAATTGATCAAGTTAAGAATGTATTTGTAATGATTCAAATACAATCACACACTTATTAAGAGATTTTACTATAAAAGAGAAGACATATAATCTATCATGTTTAGTCTTAATTGGAGTCTTTTTTAGAGTTTTATAATCTTTAAAATAAATATTAGAAGAAGATAAAATAAAGTCAGTATGTAATTGCGTGGAAAAAAATTTACAAAAAAGAAATTAATATGATAATCAATAATTAATGAAATATGTTAAAAAAATAAAGAACTAAGTTAAATATTATCCAAACCAATTCAATTTAAAAGATTATTATTGCTTACCATAACATTTAAAGAACAAACAATGAAAATAGTTAAAATATTGTGTAATGTGAATATTTACTCACGAGTTAATAATTTGAGAGTATGAAGTGAACGAACTTGTCACAAGAGTTATAGTACATTAAGGTTGAGATAGATTTATTGCTGCCCCCAATGAGCAAGAATCTTGAATATCCCCTTCAACCAAGGTTACTGTAGGAAGACTATTTGAGGGCTCTTAGATGAATTTGGTAGTTAGCTGTACCTCTCAACTATTCATAGTGTTATTGATATTTTATTTGAAAATAACTTCTAATAATTATTTGTGGTATTACCCATCATTCTAAAGTGTGTATATTGAATTAATATTTTTTTTCACGTTTGACTCTATTATATTTAGTACCCTTTTGGCTACTAGCAATTGTACAGTGAAATGTCTCTCTTCGTATAATCTGAATTGCTCAATAGGTACAATTATGATTTAGTGAGAAATTCTCAATCACTTAAATTTAACTACTTAATCTTAAAAATTCATCAGCAATGAATATAGGAATATGATGCCCATAAGCCTTTTCAAATGACTAACTCTTTTTGTAGCCTCAACCCCATTTAGTAAAACCTTTATAAATTATGTAGCAAATTGAATGAACTTTGTAAAGTCAGTAGTTACTTGCTCAAACTCCTTGATTTGTGCAGTTCTTAGTCGAAGCAACTAAACAACTGCATCATCAATCTTTGTCATATAAAATTTTGTATCTCATGCAAGCTATAAAAGTTAAAGCCAATTATATCTTGATGAACTGTCACGTCGTTATTAAAAGATTAGAAGATGTATATAACAACTTCTATTTCGCATCATTATTAGGTGATTTATTTGTTAAATGATGTAACATTTCCTGACCAAAAAACAATGTCCTGACTCATGTTGCTCACTGTGAAAATTTTGTGTCTTAATTTTTTAAAGAGTCATGAATGGAATTGGCATCTCTTATCAATGAAAGAATAAATTAAAAAAACATCCAAAGGAAAAATCTGTCTACAAACTGAAATTAAGGATTTCATAATCTGAAACTCTAATTTGGGAAACATGTTGCTTACCATGCTGAAATAAAATAGTTTGCAATCTTTATGTTTGGCTTTCAACATATAACAATATTTGAGCTAGTTCTGTGGTTAAGTGCATGCTGTTGTTTTTAAGAGTAATTTCCACATTATAAGGTTACCACATATAACATTAAATTTCCCTAATAAAATTTAATAATGGTTGCTAGTGTATTTATCATCGAAATTGTTATTTCTAAATTGGGGGTTGTATTCTATTTGTAATATGCCAATAGTCTACACTATTTTCATAGTAGTTTTGCTTGTCATGTTTGTTATCATAAAATGCTTATTCCATGTGGAAAATGATGGTGATAAAAATCATATTTCCCCCTTCTGATAAGGTGGAAGACAGCAATACACTTTATGGTGTTTGCCTACATGTAACAGAAACTATTCAGAGGCGACCTAATATTTTCAGATCCTCATCTTCTGATTCTCAGTCACCTGGTTTTTGCAGCCGGTTTTTGGTTTCTGCCCCTCGCTGCTATTGTGTGTTAACCAGGGTTCCATTCTTTGAGTTACACTTTGAGATGCTGAACAGGTTAATTTTTATCTCTCAGTGCTGATTTTTCTTGGAAGAGTTTGGTTAAGCTATTTTAACCAAACTATTTTAAGTCAGGAACATGGAAAGCTATAAGATATTTTGTAAATTCAATAAAATGATTGCAATAAGTTATTTAATAATGCTGCACCTGTTCAGAAACTGTTTAGTTAAACTTTCATCTGGTGAACTGGTACTCTGTTGAGTGCAACAAACTTTATGGTGTTAGCTCACACACATGGATGTCACTGCTGGTTTTTGGTTTCCGCAGCTGCTGTGGTTTTGTGATAATATTAGAGTACCTTTTTCTTGTCATGCATTATTACTTGCTGAACCGTTTTATAGTTTTTAACACTGACTGCGGAATTTTCTAGTAATGAGTTAATCAAAATTTCTTAATAATACTGTGAAACAGGAACTTGGAAAGGTATGTGTTATTTTATAAATTCATTACTAGTTGATAATTTTGCAAATACTAATATATTGAATCTCATAAGAATTTAAAAGTTAAATATGTTTGAGTGGTAATAATACTTGGATGATTGATTGTTTGGGAAATCCTCATGTTACATGCATATATTGAAGATCTTACCTTGGTGCGATAACAGTATATTGGAGGTCAGACGCAGTCTCTCCGAATTTGGAATTAAGATTGTCGAAATATTGACCTCTCTTAGACCCCTTACTAAAGCATGAGTCTTGTGTACTACTAGGTAAGGCCTCAAATTTCATTACTGGTTGATGATATTATTGCCTTTGGCATGCAAATGCAGTTCTCATCTGGTTGAGTCAAGCTATCATGAGGTCAACTTGCACTATGTTGAATTTTACGTGTACTTCTGAAATTGAATTATAACACTCTTATGAAGCATTTGAAAAAGGAATAAATAAGGAAAAGGATAGTGGTACTTTTTCTGCCTAACACACCTTTTTGTTTTTCCCCAAAAATTACTGGCATTCTCTTTATTCTACTTTCAGTTCTCTGCTCTGACACCATTTCTGCATGGGAAACTTGGTATAGTATCAAATATCAATACTTCCCAATGAGTAACATTCTCCTCAAGGTTTAATGTTGGAAACTGTTTGTGTAGCAGCTCTTAGGGCTTCCAGGTTAGGTCAACATGGCGATTTGGATCTCCTTTGTTTTCTGTCAGACCCACATTTACGTCTGATTCAACTAGCAGTTGAAAGCCTTCTGTTAACCTCGAGGGAATATTTGGGCAACCTGGAACTCATCTTGAATGATGGGATGGGGAGGTAGCTGCAGCATTCTATTACTCTCCTATTGTAATTTAAACTTCTTTTTTATTTGTTGATTGGTGAGTTTCATTGACATGTTGGTGGATTGATTTTTTTGTGGCTATTAATCTCTTCACGATATCAGAGTCATAATCTTAGTGAGTGCAAATCTTTGGATTTCTTGAGAGAGAGAGAAAGCGAGCACTTGTACTATCTGTGACAGCACACAACATGTACATCCATGACCTCTGGACAAGGAGGAGGACGCATAGAAACCACTCCCTTTCATCTCAACCAACACATGCCCACTCTGTGCAACATGCATCAATTCCCACTATGTTGATGCTTATGATGCAAAAAAAGTGCATTATGTAACAAGTTGTGCTTCAACCAGAGTTATGAACGTGCACATGTGTGGATATGTTTCTGGGTGTTGTGGATATGATGGTGGATTCAATTTTGGATATGGTTGTGCACATGTGCAATTGAAATTAGAGTTACCATGGAACATACACGTGTGGATACAATGGTGTAGGTGTGTGGTTGGGGTGTGGACGGATGGTACAACAAGGTTCACCCCAAGATGAACTTGGCATATTTTAGTTTAACTTATAATATGGATTTTTATATTTATTTATGTAGAAAATTAAAATTATGGCTATTGTTCCATGTAATCTCAAAAATTGGAATTATTCACAGTGAACAACGAGAACTAGGACATAGTTCCTTTGTTTGGGGATGAACTATCTGGAAAATGAACCACTCAGCAATAAGTCGAGGGAGAAATGCTTGCATGTTGATTCTGGTGTTTTGATTGCTATGTGATAGTCTGATGAGTTGATCTCAGTTTTTTCAACTTGTATGACATACATACACTATCCAATGAATGTTAACAGCATCATCATATTCACCCTAGACGATGCAAATGAAATAATTATATAAATTGTTAGATCCAGATTGACAGACATTTGAAAGCTTAAATATGTTACTATTCATTTTACATAATTCACATGAATTACTATACAATTTTAGGAGGCATTACCAACAAATATCAATATTTCGAAGTGAGTGAGTGATGAAACGACTTCTTGACATGATATTCCTATACATATTACTAACTTAAAATAAATTTTTAGTATTTCATAGAAATATTTTGGGTGATAGTGAGTTTGCACCAAATCAAAGTTATATTACAATACAAAAGTTTATGAGTTAGAATGGGAGTTACTGGCAAGAGATCTCATTCTACAAATATTGGTAGGTGAAGGGATACTAGATACTGCAAAAGCAAATATATGAGAGTCTCAATTTAATACACATGCTACATGAGGATGAGTAACACTATGCATAATTTCGGAGAGGAGACCATCTAGAAATCTTCACATTGTTCTTCCATAATGACTCCTACTCAAGAAGGATATTCAGGATTACTTCTCCGTATGGTAGTAACATATTCTTCTTGGTTTTTAAATGTTATAATTCTTGAGACTCATCCTTCCAATTTAGACTTCTAGGTTGTTGATGTAGGAGTTAATAATCATGATATAGGTAACTATTCCTTTTTTGCTATCTATTTCTCATGTTCCTTTAAAAAATTATAGTAGTTAATGATAAGTTATAAAAAGTTATTTGTTATTATAATATTAATCTTGATCCGCAATTTCTTTCATGTATCTTATTCATTTATGATTCTCCAATTAATCTTTTTTTAGTTTGTTGTCTTTTAAGATTATTTAATTTTGATTTTTATTTTTTTTATTAATATTTATTTACATGATAGTAGAGTTTGCTGAGTATTTTTTTGAGATTGAGCATAGTAGACTGTGTGCATTTTTTTCTATGATAAGTTATATTATGGGACATTTTAGCTAGGAAGTACGGATTCGTTACTGTATAACTGTGTCCATGTGTCGGACAAGTGGACACTGTATATATATGCATTGGATACGTGTCCGATATGCCACGTGACGTACCATTGACTAATTCGTGTCCGATAAGTCATTTGGCGTATTGGACAGACACGTCGGAGACGTATCTGATGTGATGTTATGAATCCGATGCGTTGTTACGAATCCGACACATTGTTACGAATCCAACGCGTTGTTACGAATCCAATGCATCAGTTACAAATCCGATGCATCGGTTACAAATCCGATGCGTCGAAAATCTTTTGACAATATAAATCAATATCTTACTCAATATTTCCAACAAATTGAGTAGCCGATGATGCCTACATCATTGAGTGGCCGACGAAGCCGATTGCGGGGAGATTTCAAAAGGGAAGCTTTGGGATTTTTGAAGTAGTAAGTTTATCAAAATAGTATCAAAGGTAAATTATTGTTAAATCTATGATTTTAGAAGCAGGAGGGTTTAGAAGTAGTTACAGCAATGAGGGGGGGGGGGGGTCAATAATGGGAATTTTTAAATATAAATTATTTTAAATATGATTTTAAGTATAATGATAAATATATAATATTTATTTTTAATTATTATTATTTATTTAATAAATATGCAAGATATAATGAATAAATAATTTGATTTATGTAATAATTTATTTTAATTTTAAATCTATGATTTTAAGTATAATGATAAATATGTAATATTAAAATATGAAATATATAAATATGAATAATTTTTGTAGTGTGCAATATGTACTATATACAATATTTAATTATGCAATATATAATATGTAAGTATAATAGTTTTAGACTTTTTGGTTATATAATTTATTTTGAAAGAATTAATGTAATATGTAAAAATACAAAATATAATGAAAATTATCTAGTTTTCTTAATGGAAAAAAAATAGATTAAATGAGTTTTGAAATAATATAGATTATTTTAAATGCATAATTTTTTTTCATGTAGAATTATACAATAAAATGAGTTGTAATTCGGAGTTTAAGTAATCCACAAAATATGCAAGATATTGATGATAATGCTCAATTATGGAGGCATGTCAGAAAGATGTGAAATTGGATAAAGGAAAAGAGAGAGGAAATATTATTTTTCAATGTAATTTTTATAGACAAATACATACAGGATTATATTATAAAGTCAAGACTCACTTGTTGAAAATTAAAGGAGCTGGAATTACATCATGTACTAAAGTAACGAATTAAAATTTAACTGAGATGCGAAGGTTGATGAAAGAATCTGAACAAATGATGAAACAATCTTGTCTTAAGTAAGTTTCTGTACTCATATTAAGCATTGTAGATTTTATTTTTGAGAATTTCTCTTCTAGTGCTAGTGCAATTGATCTAAAAAAGAAAAAGTAGCCAATGGAATCAATTGAAAAGACATTTAAAATGGGTGTACGTGAAATAGTTGACAATGAGATAGCTAGGATTTTTATACAAGGGGATTGTCTTTTTATTTTGCTAAAAATTCTTATTATACTTGTATCTTTAAAAGTGCAAGTCAAGTTCTAGGTTATGTCACACCAAGCTATAATACATTAAGAACAACATTATTATAGGAGAATAATAATATTGATAATTTATTGGAACCAATCAAGAAGACTTGAAATGAGAAAGAAGTGAACATTTGCAGCGATGGATGATCAGATCCTCAAAGAATATCAATTATTAATATTATGGCACTCTTTGAAAGTGGACCAATATTTTTGAAAGCAATAAATTGTGAAGGAGAGATTGAGGACAAATATTTTATAGCTAATTTGTTGATTAACATTATGTAAGAAATTAGTCCATAAAAGGTAGTTCAAGTTATAACTAATAATGCTGCAGCTTGCAAAGCAGCAGGACACATTGTTGAAGCAAAATTTCAGCATATTTTTTGGACCCGTGTGTGGTTAATACTCTCAATCTTGCTTTGAAGAATATTTGTGCACCAACACACTCAAGATATGATGATGTGATGGAATAATGTGGTTGGATCGCTCAAGTTTCAAGTGATATCTTTTTTATCAAAAATTTCATTATAAATTATGCAATGAGATTGTCGATGTTTAATAATCATTACAAGTTGAAGTTACTTTCAGTGGCCGATACCCGCTTTGCTCTAACTATTGTCATGCTTAAACGATTTAAGATAATAAAAAGGGGCTTGGAGTAATTAGTGATAAGTGAAAAATGAGAAATGTATAAAGAAAATAATTTAGTGAAAGCTAAAGAAGAAAATGATAAAAATCCTAAATGAAGACTTTTGGATAGATGTGGATTATATCCTCAGTTTTACAACTCTTATTTATGAGATACTTCGATTAATTAATACTGACAAACCTTGTCTTCAAGGTATAAGAAAGAACATAAAAGTCTAACAGATAATTCAAAGTATAATTTTAATTTATTATTCAATTTTTAAATTTTTGATTGAAAGTTATTAAGTTTTAATTATAATTGAACTTATATGAATTACTGTGTTATTTTATATGTTGATTTTTTTATATTGTGAATGAAATCCTGGTTAAAAGATGGAATAAAAGCACACACCATTATATTCCTTTACTCATTTCTTAAATTCAAGGTAATATTAATAGTTTAAATTATAGACTATGATAATTTTAATATAAATGATATTCTATGATTTTTAACTTTTTATAATTAATATTATAACTTAACTTGTAGGTATTATAGTCAACAATGGCTTGATGACTCTCGTGAGCGTGTTCCACCACATCGAGATTTAGAAATAGTAAGAAAGAAAAAAAATATTGAGAGATATTTTTCTAATGAAGGTGAAAGGAGACGGGCAAATGATGAGTATGCTATGTTTTTGGCATTTATCGAAGATTTTTCTAGTAGTAATTCAATCAATGATATGTGGTACATGAGTCCTATTAAATGACGGGTTGTTCATGAAATAATTACACCGATGCTTCAATTTATAACATTAAAATTGCTAGGGTGATATTGTTCATCCACATGTTGTGAAAGAAATTGGAGCACATATAATTTTATTAACTTTATGAAGAGAAACAAGTTGACACCACAAATATCTGAAGATTTGGTTTATGTCCATAATAATCTCTGACTTCTGTCAATAAGATCTCCAAATTATAATGAAGGTGAAACTAAAATGTGAGACATTAGATGTGATGATTTTGACTCAATGGATATTAAAAATATTAGAATTATTGAGATTGCAGATCTTTCTTTTGATGAACCTGAACTGGAAGCTATTCTTTTTGATTCATAAGAAAATGCCAATCTTTTATTTTAATATTTGTTATGTTTGTGTTTGAATGTTTGTAAAAATAATATTTGAATATTTTTTTTTGTTTATCTACATTACTATTAAAGGATAATATTTGTGTTTATTTTTTTTTATCATGCCGTATCTTAGCCATATCGGAGCTTAGTTTTTTGAAATTTGCCGTGTCCCCATATTCTGTCGTGTCGTATTATTATGTCCGTTTTCGTGTTCGTGCTTCTTAGCATTTTAGTATGATTGACCTATTACTTGTGCGTTCTCAAATTGCTCAATCATGATTGACCAAGATGATAATAATATGCCTTAGTTCTATGCATTTCCCTATCTTAGAGTGTGATATGTGTTAATTTGAAAAATTTATCATGATCTTGATCGCTATTCTAGGTTGGGTAAGAACTCATTTATTATAATACATTGAATATATGAGAATTTAGTACAAATTGGATTTAAGAGATTGAAATATTTTATTTTTTTTATTGATGATTATACACGATTTATATTATTATTTATTATTTATTGTAGATCATTTTTTTTTATTTTTTAGTTATTTTATAAAATAGTAAAAATCAATTTAGTAAAAATAAAAAAAATGATAATGTATTAAAATATATATTAGAAAATTTTAATATTTAATGTATTGATCACATAAATTAGATTTTTCATGCTGATACAACCCAAAAAATAAAGTTGTGAAAAGGAAGAATATATCTTGATTGAATACTCAGATATTTCTATTTAAAAGACGTGTTCCAAAATTTTCTTGGAGAGATACTATATTAATCGCAAACTAATTTATCAATTGAATATTTTTTTCTTTTATTTCATATTATGTGTCATTTTTGATCATATGTCTCAGAGATATATATTTTAGCTTATTTCACAAAATATTTGTTTATACTTGCTCTGGGTCTTGTTTATATAAAAATGAAATAATATGTTGCCCATTGCAATGAGATGTATTTTTTATGGTTACTCTAGTACCAAAAAAATGATATTAATATTATTCACTAGACTATGATAGAATATTAATTAGTATTGATATTAATTTTTTTGAGTATGATTTATTTTTTAATGAGTATAGGAAGAGTGAGAGTATAGATTATGATAGATACACATGAACCTACTACTTTTCACTACTTATTAGTTCTATTTGTATTATCAAATAGGAAGAGAGAGTTGCTTGTTGACTACTTGTCAACTTGTTGGTCCATATGATGAATGTTATTATGAATTTATTGTATAGACTAATAAATATAGATTAGGTCGATCTAGAAAGTGATGTTTTGTATCAGAGAAAATCTACTTTTAAGTTTAGATAACAAAGTAATCCATGAGTATAGTTCAGTTTTAGTCCATGATGAGTTAAAGATTATGAGACTTATCTACATATGTCTTAGTTTTTTACTAGGATAAAGGGATATATGCAGTCTATTTAGAGTAAATGCAAGTCTATCGGTGAGTTAGATGATTAAGAAATTAGCCCTTGCTGGCCATTCTCTTCAACTTACTTTCTGGAAATGAGTTACATTAAGCACCTAGTTTCACATGTTTTAGCTTGTTAATGTTTTTTTTTTACTTTATTATTATTTTTATGATGTTACTAAGATATTTATATATATTTTTGAGATATTATCTCATATTTAACTAAGGTTACTCCAGACCTAGATGTGTCAAATGGGCCGGTCGGGCTGGTCTTGTCAGGTTTTTGGTAGCCCTACTGGGCCACCGTGCCATGTTTGGCCCGACACGGTACAATAACCGTGTCATGCTTGGCTCGACACAACTTCATCACATTCATAGGAGGCCTGACACGACCCATCGGCCCGGCCCGTTGCCCTCTGTGATGAAGACGTGCCAGGTCGGGCATGGACAAGCCAATTCTGGCTTGTCCAGCCCATGTATGAGGCTAAATTTTCTCATTGGACCGGGTTTGGGCTGGATATTGGTCAGGTTTTGGCTACATGACTTGTTGGACACCTCTACGACGATCAAACTTAATATTATTATTTCTAATAATGTTTAAAAGATTGTAATTGACTACTATAATATTCAATAAATAGACAAATGAGATAGTTAAAAAAAATAATCATTTGTAATGTTGGTATTGAGTTAGAATTAGAATACTTTGAAATATTCCTATTAAAGAGGAGTGATCATGAGTCAATAAGTCATAAGCATGAAGTGAAGAAATAAGTCATAAGAATTATTGTACAAGAAGGTTGGGAAATATCTCTTGCTTTCCTATTTTGGAGGACTCCCAAATATCTATTTTCAATATGGGCTATTGTTTGAACATTTTGTAAGGTTCCATAGATGAATTTGATATTCAATTTGTCTTGCTCAATTGTATGTAGTACTCTCAGTCCCCTCTAAACAATAACTCATCCTAACTATCTGTTGTGGCTAATTTTCTCATAATGTCTACACCATATATTGAATTGAAGCTCTCCTATCTCTATTTTTACTATGATTAGTACCTTCTCGACTACTAGTAATTGCCGAGCGATATGTCTCACTTCATATAAATTCAATTGTTCGATAATGTTATGAGTGGGATAATACCTTAGGAGGAGACTCAAAAAGTCTAGTAAATTTAAAGAAGTAATAAAAAAACAAATGAAGAAACAATGAAAGTATGAACAAAACTGGTGAAATTAAGTGATGAGTAGAGCTTATTTTTCCTTTTTGGAGAGCGATCAAAAAGTTAAGAGCAGAGGGATTAATTGTAGGATCGTCTAGCTTCTCATTAGGCTTATCTTTGGTCTGAGAAGGTTGGACATCTCTTTCTCTCTTCTTGTATAGACTTTAAGTCCTTGATAACTAAGCCACTTCGTTAATAACTCAATATGCATTTACACTGGTGAATATTCATGGACTACCACGTCATAATTCATGAGTTTGAATGAGATGATTTAGTGGTAATAATGTCGTATTGAGATCAACATACTAAACTTTGATGGCCAGGGGACTTTCTAATACATAGTTTTCCAAGTAGAGCTACAAGTAAAGAATGAATGGTAATAGATCCATTTAATGAGATCTACATACTTATATTCATCGCCCCATGAGTTTTCAGGGATTCATACTCATATTTTGGGTGAAAAAAAATATTCTACCAAACTAGAATTACATTATTGAACAGTTCAATTTATATGAGGTGATACATCTTGCTCGGCAATGACTAATAGTTGAGGAGGTTCTAATCATAGTAGAAGCAGAGGTAGGTGTGCCTCAGTTCAGTATAGAGTGTAGACATTGTTAAAAAATTAGCCACAACAGATAGTTATCATGAGTTATTATTGAGTTGGGATAGAAGGTACTACATACAATTGAGCAAAACAAATTTACTATCAAATCCATCCATAGATCCTTACAAAATGTTCAGACTGTAGCCCCTGTTGAAAAAAGATATTTAGGACTCCTCCCCAGTATGAAAGCAAGAGATCTTTCCCAACCTTCTTGTACAATAATTCTTATGACTTGTTCCTTTACTTCATGCTTATGACTATGTGACTTTTGAGTATCCCTCTTTATAGGAATGTAGTAAAGATTGTAATCCTTTCCTAGTATGACTTTCAAGAAGTTTTTTTTTCCCGTCTTGCAACATCACTTGCCATGCTATCATTAATGATAATCATGATAACATTATTTGAAGCTGAGGTATTCAAGGAAATTATGAGTATATCTCGGCTCTCGGGAAGCAAGTTGAGAAATGATTATGTCTATACCAATCATCAAGTATTATTTTCATATATACTAGCCGAATAGTTAATTTTTAGAAAAAACTCATGTGAGCATGTATATCATATATGTTCCTGATATTGTATTTTAATCAAATGTCAAATAACAAAGTTATATTCTTTGATATATTTTTTTTTAGTACATCGATTCTAATTTTTTTTTCACAATTCATATGTTTTTGTGATAACCAAGATGTCATGGAAAGTTTTCTTTCCAACCTTTTGTGTTGATTTTGGCAAGTGCTTGGTAACATAATTTTTTTTATTTGGTTTCATTCATATTTTCCGACTTCAAATCACCGAGAGCTGATTCAAGTAAGTCATTCATTATTAAAAAATTCATTATTTTTATTTCTAGGATGAATATTTAGATAGTTCTAACCTAATTATACCAAGTGGATTATTTTATTCATCTATCCCAAAAAAAGAATTATTGTCTTTGAAAATAAAAATGTCAAAAATATTTCTCGATATCATTGGTGGGGACCAATTGTTATCCATCCGCAAAACCAAAAATGATGTTATAATTTTTTATTGGTCCAACAATATTAATTAATTTGATATGTCTTCTAAAATATTAATTTTTACCATTTGAAAATGTATCTAAAAATATGGGTAGATTCCAAATAATTTTTTTGGTTTACAAATTTTTTATTCGAAATACATAAATACATACACACACGCACGCACACACACATTAAATTATGAATTACAAGTACAAATATATATAATTACAAACAAATATTCTATTCTAATAAATTGGTAAAAAATTTTTACAATTAATGTACAATTTAGAATATCCTAAAATCCATAAAACACAATTCACTATTGATAGTAAATAAATTGAAAACTCTTTAAATTGTGTATTTAATTGCTTTGGTGTTATTAATGATTTCTCGTACCATGAACACACATTGAGCATCGCACAAACCCACATCTACAATCTTTTCATGAACATTGCATGATCATTGCACGTTCATGAACTCTACATGAACTCCATATGATTATCACACAAACCTTAATTCTTCAACTGCAAGTCCTCCAACAAGAGGTGAGAAGTAAACTTTTATTCTCAATTATATTATAGAATTTTATTGAAGAAAGAAACCTAAAAAAAGATATAAAATTTATCATTTTTGAGTTACAAAAGTGAAACCTATAATATGCCAATACATAACACAAAAAATGAAATTTAAAAGATCACAATTCACATAACTTTTGAATTGTGATCTTGTTTTTCTTTTTTCAAAATCAAACAAAACTAAAATCAAGCAAAAACTAAAATGAAAATTCACATGACTTCTGAAAGATCCTAATTCACATGACTTTTGAATTTTCTTAAATTTATATAAACATAACAACTAAAATCAAACAAAAACAAAAAAAAAAACTTAGATAAAAAATAAAATCCAATCTGCCTCAAACTCATGCAAACTCAACAATATGTACTTTATACTCTTATAGATGTTAATATTTTGGGTTGTGCTTAAAGATATCAAACAGGCTGGGCAGGGGTGGCCCGACCCATTTTTTGGTGGCCCACTAGGTGTTGGGCCTCTATGTCGTATCCAACATGGACTGGTACAGTAACAATGCCGTGCTAGGCACGACACGACTTGAGAACTATTGCTCGACATGACCCCCTGATCTGGCTCGTACCTAATTCATGTTGAGTCGTGTCGGGTTATACCCGGTCATGCTTGGACTTGCTGTGTTGAGCTGGGTCGTACCATGGTTTTTTTAGGTAAATTAAAAAAAACTAGTTCGGTCCTCAAGTTGGGTTATCATGCTGTCGGGCCATGCACACTGGACGTGTTTGGCCCAGCCCTTAGCACATTTCCAAACTGTGCAGTGCTGGGCTAGGCATGACTGAACTGGGCCGTGTCCGAGCTGTTTGGCTCATTTGACATCATTAGTTGTGCTTCGACAAATATTTTTTTTGATTTAAATTATGACTTTATTTTTGATGTGACCTTTCTAGTAAATTCTAATATTTATAAGAGAATTATGAGAAAAATTAATTATATAATTATAGTCAAACTAAATATTTTATATGCAGTTAGTATAATTCGGCATGTTTTGCTTGATACAACTCTTTGGACGTGTATCGGAGTTGGAATATCTTTCAAGGATCATGAATATTTTTAGTTAATTAAGTATTTTCATTCAAGTTGAGTGCTAATTTGAGTGAAGTGAAGGTTTACGATATGATTTTGTATTTTTTTAGATATAACATCATATCTTATAAAAATAAGAGATAATTAATTATTTTTATATTTAGTATAAATGTAAAGTATAGAGTGTTAGTGACAATAACTCAAGTGATATCGTGACACTCAGAATATGTATTAATATTTCACGATTGAATATGTATTTTTAATTATTATTTTCTTTTATTGTGGCAATCATACAAATAGATACATGTCATTTAATATAATATTTCACGATTGGTTGAAACATAGAATTGGTTTTTCCTTAGAGAGAAAATTCAAGTTGTTATCATTACTATAATATACATTTAGACAATATAGTTGTCATCTAATATCTTCACAGAAGTTTTGAAAAAGTCTCAACATATTTTTATTTCCTCCAAGTTGAGTATTGTGCCTTATATGTATTAGCTTGATTTGATGAGAGGTATTATGGTTTATGGTGTGGTTGTTATTTATTTTATTCAATTTTTTTTATTTATTTTTTGATGGGAACACTTGAACTATGTGACATTCCAATAATATTTATCCATTATATAATATCGAGTGTTATTATTTTGTATTTTATAATTATTAAGTTATACATAATTGTTCCTTTATATTTTTCTTGTAATCTATTTGCCACTTGTCAATTACAAATAGTTCTTGATTTATATGTTTATTTTTTCAATTCAATCTAAATTTTATAAGATACACCATCATCAATTTTTATGTGACATAAAAACTAAATACTTGAAATGAAAAATGGGTATTATATCTTGTTTTTTCATTTTGATTATTACATTATTATTATTGTTAATATGATTAAACTTATATTTTTATTATTTTATTATGTTATGATTAATCATAAATTCCTTAGTCTTAAGTATAATCATTTAAAATTCTAGGTTCATTATTGATAAGTTTTTACATTTCAATTCTAGGTTCATACCATTAACCAAAAATATGTTATCTGCAAATAACATATACCAAGTGATGTTTTCTTGAAGATTTATTATCAATTCACATATAATTAACCGAAAATGTAAGGATTAAATAAAAATTCTTAGTGTAATCTCATATTTATTAAAAACTTATCAATGATGTTTTGAACCAATTTAACTTTAGACATTATCTCCTCATATATGTAATTGATTATTTTAATATATACACTTGATATCTTTTGCTGTATAATACCTATAAATTTAAGTATTTTGGTGCTATATCTTTTATTTTCTCTAAATTGATTAATGTTATGAATAAGTCTTTATTATTACTACAATGTAATCATGCCGTGCTTGGCATGGTACTATTCACTGGAGGGCATGTCTAGTACTTAAAATAAATATTAAATATTCGTTTTTAATGTGAAAGATGAAATGTCCGCAGTTATTCTTATGGGTGATAATAATTTATAATTTTCAGTTTTAGAAAAACAAACTATAACCTATAAATAAATTATTGTATTGCTTGTAAAATATAGAATCAAAAGAATAAGTCTATTTTACAGAAATAATTCTCTTTAATTATAGTTTGTAGCCAACAATTTATCTTTTTTTACGAATTGGTATCAGAGGGGATGAAGAGTATAATCAATAATTTGCCGCTGTTCCGATTAACGAAGGTGAACTACGAGAATTGGAGCATCCAAATGAAAGATCTTCTCGGTTCTGTGGATTATTGGGAGATAGTTCACGAAGGTTTCGAAGAACCAGAATCTACCGCAACATATATGGTAGCTCAAAATAAGGTATTAAAAGAAACGCAATCAAAAGATAAGACGACATTGTATATGCTGTTCCGAGTTGTTGATGAGTCGGGCTTTGAGAAGATTGTGAGTGCGAAAACTTCAAAAGAAACATGAAACATCTTGGAGACTGCGTACAAAGGAGCTGATCGAGTTAAACAAGTTCGTCTTCAAACTCTTCGCAATGAGTTGGAAGGCATGAAGATGGAGGAAGAAGGTGTGTCCGATTACATTACACATGTTCAAACCGTGGTGAATCAACTCAATCGAGATGGAGAAAAATTGTCCGATGTGTGGGTTGTGAAGAAAATTTCGAGGTTATTAACTGACAGTTTCGAGAATGTGGTATGTGCCATAGAAGAGTCTAAGGATCTAGCAACGTTCATGGTTGATGAATTTGCAGGTTTTCTAATGGCACATAAATATCGTAAGAAGAATAAGGAGGTGACACATGAGCGAGCACGTCAAACAAAAGCATCGATCAATGACGAAAAGATATTCTATTCTCAAAACTTTTGAAGTTAATGGTGTGATCATGGTGGTCGAGGAAATAGTCGCGATAGGAAAAGTCATAGTCAAGAAGGGTATAATGAGGAGAATGACAATCAAACCAATAGAATTAGTGTGGAAGAGGACGCGATCGTGGAAGAGGCGGTCGGTTAAGTAATTCCAACATTGAATGCTACAAATATGACAAATATGATCACTATGTGAATGATTGCAAGTTTGATAAATGTTATAATTATGAAAATGTGGTGTATTTTGTAAAAAAATGTCGAGTCGAGAAAAAGACGGAAGATACAACCAACCTAGTCACGGAAGATGAGATGAAAGAAGGTTTTTTTTTAATGACATATAACAAAGTCAACACCGACAACGACTCGATGTGGTACCTCAACACGGCTGCAAGCAATTATATGTGTGTTCACGAACATTGTTTCAAAGAGATGCGAAATGTTGAAACTGTATCTGTATTGTTTAGAGATGACTCGAAGGTTGATGTCAAAAGCCAATGTATGATTTTATCATGCACAAATGGATGATTTCGTTGGGTCAATTTAAGATGTGTATTACGTACCAAACCTCAATAGCAAAATCTGATTTATCTTTATACAATTTGTTATTTATTTTATTTAGTATTCGTATTTTCATTTAATGACTTGTTAACTTCTTTATTTAATTTTTTTTAAATATATATTAATTTTTATTTTAAGTTTTATTATTTTGTTTTCTGATATTTATTTGAAATATTTCAATAATTATATTTTCTAAGATATAGATCAATTACGATTAGTCTATGTTAAGTGGTTAGACTCTCATATAATATTACTTTTTTATTTATACATTGATCCACAATATTATTAATAAACCTTTCTTATCCATACAAAATTGCAATTGGTTTTAAAAGCTACTAATCAAATCAACCTGCAATAGTTCATGTCCAAACAAAGATACTATGATTAATACAAGATTGTAGCTGGGTGCAAAATCAACTATCAGTCAATGTCTAAGTGGATGAGAATCACTGGAAGAGGGTCCAAGGATGCTAGGTCATCTTTGTTCAGTTTCTTTACATGCAAGCAAACACCATAAAGTGCATGGCTATCATCTAAGAATGAGTTGACCTCAAGAAAGTTCAACTCAACTAGATTAGAACTGCACTTGCATCTAACCAATTTGGTTGGTTAGATGAAATTAATCATATAAGCTTGGAATGAACTTCTCTAAGGGAAAAGTTGTGAAGGATTTGTCATGGTATGGCCACAAGATAAGTTTATTCATATGATCCACTGATGAGGGCATGTCTCATTGGTATCCTAGTACATGTTTCATGCAGCCAACCGTGGAATTTCTGTTTTATATTTTTAATTTTTAAACATTTATTATTAGTTTATGTTATAGTATTGAATTTGAAATTAACATATCATTCATCTTAACAGTATATAATTACTAGCACTCTTACATTATTAGCACTGTCCAAATATACTAAGTATAAATTAAATATGGATAAATCAAAAAATAAAAAATACTAAATATATATATATTTTTCTTATAGTTGGTGTGTAAATATTCCGAACTTAACTTTTAGGAAATTACAAATGATGAGGCTCTCTCTTGGCCTTCAAGTCGATATATGTATGCTGATATGTGATATAAATGTGAGCTATAATAATCAATGGATATTGAATTTTGTATTTAAAAATGTGAATTTATCTCTATATGCTTTGTTTGCACATAATGATAAAATTGAAAATAGTACATCTAGGTGTTTGACTATGACACTAAAGATTAATGAGAAGAGAACCAGAAACCTAATCTTATCAAATGTTAAATCCAAAAAAATTCACATGTTGTTGTGACCATAACCTTACAAACTGAATGATCGATTTCCTATATGTATAAGTACAATATTAGTTTTTAGATCTCATTTAAATATTTCTTACAATATGAGATTTACTATACTATTGAATGATATAATGTATTGAAAGAAAACCCAGTATTCTGATATATTATGAGGAAGTAATAAATAAAAAAAAAATATAAATATATTATAATATCTATGAATATTGAGTGGTGAATATAATCTTATTGTTATTCTAAAGAATGATAAAAAATCAAATTAATATAATTATTTGTAGGATCAACTTTGAGATAAAATGTCTAATATCTAATATCTAAGACTAATTAATTTGGAGGAATGGAAATGATCTAAGTTGAATATGATAATAATGATACTTTTTCGTCATAAATTCGTTCATTCACACTAAGATAAGAATCAATCCAATGTGATGTTGAAGGATGTAAGGAATCTACTTATCAATCATCTGTATAAGAGTTGAAAATTTTAAAAAGGTTTCATCTCAAAGACTGTGACACTAATATTATTGATAACTCTAATTATTATAATTGAGTAATAATTTTTTTTTCAGGATATAAAAATAACTAATAAATCCACACTAAATAGTTTATATGTTGTCATTTCACATCTAATAAGAGTTTTGAACAAAATAAATATATTATGAAGTTAGATGAGGTAAATAGTAAAATTATAATTTTTTTTTTGGGTTATAAGATTTGAAATGTTATTTAATTAGAAAGAATAAAAGAAATATATAACTAATTAATTAGTTTCTAGTTTAAAATAATCTTCTTGTAGTTTCAATCACATCACTTGTATAATTTTTTTAATAAATCATATTTATATTTTAGGAAAGAATAAGTTAAATAATAATTATTGTCCAAATTTAAAATTATTATTTTAATCATTTTAAAATAATTATATAAAGATCCTCAATGGAAAAATGTAAATAATAATATATATTAAAAAATAGTTATATGTTCAAATTAAAATTACCTTTATAATTGATGTAAAATCTATTTTTTTTTTGTATAATTGGGTGTACAATTTTTTATAATTTTGTTATTTTATTATTTTTTATAATTTTTCAAGTATTTTCATGGATTTACATGTCTGCCATGCTTATAACTTGACTTCAACATGTATGTTTTTTTTTTTTTGTTATTTTTTAAAATTATCGAAGGATTTTCATGAGTTTGTTTAATTTTTTTTTTCATACATGTATTTACATCAAAATATTTACTGATATATTTGAAATACTCATTAAATTTATAGATTGATATATCCATGTTTATCGATTTTTTTTCCTTGATTATATATATTGTTTTATTTTCTCTGATTGAGTGTTATTTTTGATTTTGTATCTAGCAGGTAAATCTTTAGCTTACCCATTCTTGTTTGTATATACTTTTTTTGTGGATGATATTTCTCTTGGCCTATCACCTAAAGCCATCGAATGTTAACCCATTAGTTATTTTTATGCTCAGAGAGAATGCAATTGTTATTCACACACATGTTAATTTATCATTAATGGTGATGTTACATTTTGTATGAGTGATGACTAAGGATCTTTTGAGGATTTAGCTTCTTTTGATTGGAACTCTAATAGGTACTCTAATGAAATGGATTATTCACATGTGAGCTGCTTATAAGCCTATTAGATTTGTGTTATATTAGATTTGAATATGTCAGAATTATTCAAATATTAAACTATAGAAATATTTGTGTTATATTTCTCTATTCTATCAATAACTTTATGAAAAATTAAAGTTAGATTTTTGTGTTAGGATAAGACATACAATAAAGTCATCAATCTCATATAAAATTAGATGATCATGAATACAAATATTATGATATACTTGCTTTTTGTACTATTTATTTTATAATATTAGGATATACATGTTTTTTTTTTTTGAAATATCTTCTCATTCAAGATCATATCAAGTTTAACTTGGAAAAGATAATTATTCTTCATTATAATACTAATTAAGATTTGATACTTATATTGCATAAATGTTAATAGGAAGATATATAATTTTAAAACTTGATTGGTGTCTAATAGTTTAACACAGACATGATAAATGGATTCTGGATAAATTTGGTGAATGGCTGACATGATATTGATCATAATCATCTTATTTTGAATAGCATCATCAAGTAATTGATTTATTAATCAGACATGAATATCATTTTTTTTTAGATATCTAGAGAATACAATATATATATGAAGTAGCTATACGATTTTTGTGGTCACATCATTAACTGTGCCAAGGGTCGGCCTGGGATGGCCTGGTCCACAACTATGTTCCAAATCGTTCTGTGCCGGGTCAGGCACTGCTGAACTAGACTGGACCCCAGGCCATACCCAGGCCACTTGGTCCGTTTAACATCTCTAGGCACACCTAATACTATTGTTGAAACTTGAAATCAAACACTAGGGGGAATCAAAGAAGTCCCTCGATTTGGATAGGGGGTTGCTATTGTTTTTTTATTCTTCAACGATAGTATATCAAATATGAAATTAGTAAAATGACACCCCAATAATCCTAATTTGAGGTGTAAAATTTATAAATCCTAAAAAATATGGTTCTTAATTTAACATTGAATTGGGCAAGTAAAACTACAATTTAGGATAACTTAAATTTAATTGTTGTAATATATTCTATTAATTTTAATTTTAAGCTTTTAATTTGGAATTTTTCTAAATTAGAGGTTTAATTTTGAAAACTCTAATTTCTGGTTTGGGGATGCTTAATTTTTCATTCTTTTTTTGACAGTAGCCATTTAATTTTGATAGGGCCTATGAATGCACATCTGAAACAATAACTTATTAAAGTTATATGGTATCTTGCTACTCTTTATATGCTATGAAGAAATTATTTTATGTTCTCGAATTTATTGAATAGAGTTCAAGAAATATTTAATAATTTCATGTAATATAAATGCAGAGTGTGCTAGCTCTAATTAAAATATTGGTATGAGAAAAATTTTTAAAACATGTCATTATTTATATCAAATTCTATGTTGTTGGTTGTATTTTTAAATTTAAAAGATAATGTGTAACCCATCATATAAAGATAACATAATAAAGAAAATATTTAGGCTAATATTCCAATAATCCTTTGTAAATTTTAACTTAAGTAATATTTATATTGATGCTAGATCTAGAATGTGATGCGACTCCATGATTAATGAACTATTCCACTATTCTTTATATAAGAGAGTACCATGTAAATGATATTTTTATTTCCATTGAGTCTATTATGTCACTTATTTTGGAAGAAAGTGGTAATATTCAACAAATTTTTTTATTGAAAATATTAATAATATCCAGTAGAGGTTGATTACTTACTACTCAGAAATTAGCTGATGAAATACTTAAATTTGAGTTTTTTTATGAGAATAATATATCTTTTTCCATATGCTAAGAAATTGTAGTTCATGTTATAATTAAAGAATACGATGATGTGTCGTTTATTTCTCTTAGTAATATTATGTCTCATATTATTACATCTAATATTATTTCTAATTCAAATATCAAGAAGATATATGATAAAATTAAAACTAAGAATATTGAGTAGGAAACCATTATTAATACTATCATAATACCTAGAGTTTAGGTGAAGACTCAAGAGATAGAAACTTTGCTTGATGAGGATATACATCCTATCTTTTGTAGATAACTATGTTAGTGGTTTTCAATCATCCTTGTTGGAGATAGGAATCATATTTTTTTGGGTAGATAATAGATCTGTATCTATTGATCTTGTATCATCATGATATCATTGTATGTCTATTTAGATTTTATATATTGGGAAAATATTATTTAGCTTGTTTCATATAGTTTTTTATTGTACTTGTTTTGTCTTCGATTATTCTTCATGATGAAACAAATTAACATCTTAGCTATTCAAATATATTTTCTTGGATACTCTAATATCTAAAGAGTTTATAAATATTTTTCACAAGATATTGATAAAATTTTATTGAGTGTGAATGATATAATTTTTAACTAGGATTTATTTTTTAATGATCTTAGAAATTATGTGAATTTAATATTATATTTAGATCTATTACCCTTCATCACTTACTTGTTGCTCTTCTTAGGTAACAAGTTAGTTGAGAGTCCCTCATCGGTCACATTTGATCATGTTAATATTTAACATGATGTTATTTTCATGAAAATCATATCTACCAACTAATTTAGATCATGTTGAGTCTAGAGATTATGAGGTTTCCCAAGTAGGGAGATCTGATGGAGATCTATATGATGTGATAGTTGTTTGATATATTAAATACCAAATAATATTAGTTATTTTGATGATTTTACTTAATAAATTTACACATAAAAGTGTTTTAAATATAATTATTTCACGAAATTCTAATTTTGATAAATTATGATGAATAATAATAAATTTTGTTTGTTTTTGAGTAAAATTTAAGACTTGGTAGATTTTTTAAATAGGACTAGAGCAAAAAAGTTGTAATATTCTTTGTGTTACGTCTTTGTTGCATCTTCATAAGTTTATAAGATATTTTTGATATTTATTTTTGGTCAAAATTCTATATAAATAGTTATAATAATCTTTGCACATCACAATTATATTATCTCGTTGACACAAGTATTTTACTCTACAATAAATTCTTTTTCGTTGTGAAACTTTTTTGGAATCATAACCTTACTAACTCGTAATATTTTTTATGATTATAATATTAATTTTACTTTATAACAAATAAGTATTCTTTTGATGGTAAAAGCTATAGTATTCTCTAACATCACAAATACTAAGGCAAAAAATATTTTTTAGTGCCATAACTTCTGGTTACAAAGAGTTTTAGAAAATATTTACTTGGGCCTCCATTATTTTTAGGGTTATGATTTTTTGCTCTTGAGAAATGACTAATGTTGCAATCATTTTCAATGTCATGATTATATGTTATTAATAGGAAATGCATGAGTTGGTGTAATTTATAATGTCATAAATTTGTGTTATAGATATAAAATGCATAAGCCTCGACTATTTTCAGTGCCACATCATTCTAATGTAAAAAGAAGATCAAAGCTGTGACTCATTCTTAATAACATCACTTTGTTTTATAGAAAAATAATGACAAAGCCATGACATTTTACAGTGCTGCAATTTTTCACTTAAAAATTGCACTAATCTACTCTGGTGTAAAAGTAGAAATAATGGAGAAAAACTAAGAGTTAGGGCACAAATCGAGAGGTGAAAAAAGCTAAGGATTGGGATCACAAATTTACACAATCCTAGGAGAAATATATGAATAAAGTGGTAACACAAGATACATGCATAAACCATGAGGGGGCGTAAATTTCAATTCCCATCTAAAGGTAAATTAGAGGTGTATAAATGAATTTTTGTTAGTTTAAGGTTTGATTCCTAGCTACCATTGAGGATTATCATTAGAAATTCAAAATTTTATGAGTTGTATTATGAATTACTTTGTTTCAATTCTTTCTTAATGTTAGGTTATATTGAGGTCTAGGATTAATATATTTTATTTTATGTGATAGTTTGATAGATATATAACTAATAAATTTTATGTTTGTATTGTATTATAATTTGATTACTAATAAATATGATATTTATTTAGAATTGAAATTAAAATTTTATTATTGCTAGATTTCTATGTGTTATTATTATAGATAGTGATATCTAAGCCACGAAGTACACTTATATGTAATAGTAGGAAAGAAGTGAAACCTTTTGATTGTGATGCTAACAAAATCTATATATATCAAAATTTAATGTTAAGATAAGTTTAATTGTGCGTGTATAATGTTTATAAAATTGAAAGTATGAATATTTCTATAAGCTAATACATTGTGCATATGTTAGACGAATTGAATTTTATTTAAAGTGAATATTTTATATAATATTATCCTAATAGTTTCACCTTTAATGTGGTAATCATTTGTTATTATAGTGGATAATGACATGCAAATTATGATATACATACGAGTGAAAAAAAATGACTCATAAGGTACTGCTAATCATGCAAGTTATTTACATGTCGTATGACTTATATTAACGAGATTTGAGGGGCAATATTATGATTTTATTATAACACATAATTTTATGGTTAAATGCATCCTAAGTATTAATTGGACAAAGATCTCTCGTCCAATATTATTTTATAAGTATGTAGATTATATAAATAATAAAGTGAACTTTTAATTTATAATTTTATTCCATAATGATTGCACCTAAAATATTAGATTAATCAATGATAATTAACCACTTCTCTAATATGTATAATGAATAGGATTCAAGTTGTAAATTTTCGATTTTATGAAAGATTTATATTTTTATTTGTGATAAAATTTATAAATAGACTTGTGATTATTCTCACTCATTGAATGAATGCTAGATAATTGTGAAATGCCCATTTTCTCTATTGGTGTACAAAATGATTATCAACTATTGATACATTTTTAATAATGATCCACGCATAGCCATGCTCAGTATTTTATCATTGAAATAATATATCATTTTTGCTTGGAGGTCATTTATAAGTCTTCAACTTTTAGGCAATTTATTAAGTGTTCTTAATGGTTGTTTCAAATATGTATTTTTATTCTTTGATATTTATTATTTTTCTCGATGAGAATTGATATAGTAATATAAATATTTATTTTTTAGCTTTGTTAGCATTATATTCGCACAATTAGCTTATGCTTCTTTTGTGTTTCATTGATGACAATCATATAATTGGATGTAACTCGTAGGATTGTAATCATTATATGAATCTTAATTGTTTATGTATGTTGCATGACTTAAATGTCATCGACCCCACTATGATAGGCTATCTCACACTAAAGGTGGAATCATTTGGAGAATATTTTATTTATTATTCAATATCAATTGAGGTTCATTTCTTCTAAAACATCCATAATAAGGTGACCTTTAAAAATTCTAAGTTTTTAGTTTTATAAGTGGCATACTCGTAACAATTAAATATATCTCAATTTAAGATTTTGGTATATAAATTTATCTCACATATTGCGGTCAGAATGACCCACTTCTTTCCTATCTTATCCATGAATATATTTCGCGACTTACCTATCACTATCCATCATTCTAATCATGTACAAATCTATTAATAGTAAAAACATACTCTTAGTTTTATTTATTTATTTATTATTTCATAATCAAATAATATCATAACAAAATATCAATTTAAAGTATAAAATAACGTATTACTCACAATTAATATATTATATCATTCTTAAATTCTTCTTTCTGTTTAAAATTGGGACGAATATTATATGAGATATGTAGAAACTCATCTCATATGAAATAGAGTGTCTAACTTTACCCCTCAGGAGAATTTAATTTTTTAAATATAAATCTCTCAAAATAAAACATCATACTGCTTAATTTTACTTTGAATTATTCCTAGGAGCGGGTCAGAATATGTGTTTGCGTTTTAGGATTAATGTTTGTGCCTTATAATACTTTTATTGCTCGTGGATTGTCCTAAAATTAGAGTAATTGAGCTTTTTGGGTTGTTTTCATTGCGTCTTTCAATATTTTTTTTGATTTCTTAGAGTATTTTTTATATACTTGAGCGTATGGTGCATGTATCTTTAATTGAAAGTTATGACACAAAATATAAGTCATGGCTTTGGTCCTTCGGTTATGTAACAAAAAGTCATGCAATTGGGTATGCGTCATGGTTTGTCTTTTTTTTTTGCCTTATGATTGTGATGCTGGGAAAAATCCTGACAACTCATTTAGTTTTTGTTACACAAAGCTGTGGCATTGGATAAGAGTTTCGATGTTGGTCTATTTTATTTGCTTGATGGTCGTGACACTTGGAAAAGTTCTAGGGTTCATTTATTCTTAGTAACACAAAGTTGTAATATTGAAATGCTATCGTGACTTGTGTATTTAGTTTCTATAAAATAAAATTGTGGTATTGGAATGTAATAGTGACTTGTAGTTTCTTTAACATAAAATTATGGTGCTAGAATGTAGTCGCAACTTATTTATTTAGTCTTTATAATATATTGTTATGGTACTGAGTGATGAATGTGGTTTTACCTTCACTCTTTTGATAAGAGTCATCGTGTTTGTGGTATTGGAATGTGAGTCGAAACAAGTTTGTTTCGACTCGAGTTTGACTTTTTCTAATATTATATAGCCAAAAATTCTCACTCTAGATCAGAGTCGTGACTTTAGCTTGAGTATTTGATCGTTTGGTAAAGGAAAAGTTATAACATTTGGAGGCAACCCAACTTTTAGTACCTATAGTATACTTAGGTACTGACACATGAAATTAAAGTCATAGTCATAAAATTATTTTAAGCTAGTTTGATCGCATCTCTAAGAAATCTTTGCAATCAAAAGAATATCTCACACAGTGAAATATTTGTGTTAGTAAGGTGATAGAATCATAACATAAAAATATTATCACAACTATATGTATAAAGTCTTTGTCAAGAATAAGCATTGAAACTAATTTATAATTACTTAAATATATAATTAAGTAGTAACGTGTCAAAAATTATGTGTTGTGTGACTTTTTACTATTCTTCTAGACACTAATTACATCAAGTCACATATTTTATATTAAAAACTCTAGATTTCATAACTATTTATTGAAATCTTCCAAAATAAAGTTTATGTAAACTCATTATAAGTAAACCACTATTTCAGACAAAATGCATTCTGAAAATTATAGAAAATATTTGTTATTATTTGATATTTAGCAAATTAAATAAAAATATCTGTAAATTATATGAGTATAATGCTCACATAATCTGAAAGTGAAAAAATTTTAATACCACTTTAGTTCTTATCTATATGAGGTATGAGGTTGAAAAATAATAATGAATATACAAAGTAACCATCAAAAAATTTTAATATATTTGGTTGATAAAATTATACGAATTCACCTATTCTGTGTTATGTAAGATAACACGTGATTTATTGATTCTTTTAGTGTTTAGCATAATATTTGAGCTTATTTTTTCTGATTGTAAATGTTATTTTAGATATGAGATCCAGATTATAACTAAAAATCACGGAAATGCTTTTATGTTTGAAGGACTAAGATTATTAAAAATGTATATTAATGATAGAGTGAAAGAGCTAATGGTAGATGATGAATCATGCGATAACATCGAGGAAATTAAGATTTGTGCTAGCATTAGAATTAAACATGATGATTTGAACCACACTATTAAAATAGACTAAATAATGATTATCCTATTTTTCATGTCTTATATATTATGTGTGCTTATTTTAATAATTTATTTTTTTTAATTAAAAATTTTTCAATTTATATTTTAATGTAATTTGTCATACAATGCCTATGTAATGATATTTGCAAACAAGATACATGTATATTTTTTTTATTTAGCTTTGACTTTATGGTATTATGTTTTATTGATTATATTTATTTTGTTTAATATTTAAGTATAGTATAGTGCAATTATATTTTGGGATTTAAATTTTATTTAAAATTTTTGGTATTTGTCAAATAATCCGAACTGCACTGTAGTTGTAGCCATATCATAGTTCATTTGGCACTATTGACTTTCCATGGGACATGACCCATGCTTCACAAGCCACAACACTCATGCTACACGCCCACTAGGTCCCTTCTAGTGGGCTTTGGGCCCTTGGCCATTGCTTAATGGGCACTTGGACTTGGTTGACTAGGTCCAATCAGCTAGGGCCGCTAGGCTAGCCACCAATGTCATGATAGTGCCTTGCCACTCTTGGCCTTGACCCAGTATGACCCTATTTGATTAGGCATGGTTTACACACCTGGTTCATAAAGTTGTGTCATCAGGTAATGTTGGGCTGACATGAAATTTGGCCATACCAGCTCAACACGACACCAACACCCTTTTTGTGTCGTGTTCGGCACGACATGGTGGTTTGATTAAGCCATCATATTCATCATATTTTGAGCTGTGCTAGCATGCCACAACTCATTTAACATCTCTAGGTAGACAATTATTTGAGATTTAATACAAAAGTAGAGTTTAAAGCGATGATAATAATATCATGTGAGATACTTTGAATGTGATATCTACTTAAGTAGATTAAATATATATTCTTTTCTTCCACTATAGTTTTTTATAATAGTCATACAATGAGATATATAATATTTAATTCAATATATCATGAGCATACAAAATAAATAAAAATAAATTATTATTTTCTCATAGAGAAGATCCATGATGAGATTATTACTATAATATATATTTAGATAGTTAATGAACATATTAATAAAAGTTTTGAAGAGACTTTACCCTATTTTTATTTCTTTTAAATTAGATGTTGTATACTTGTAAGTACTAGCTTGATGGTGATGTTACGATTTTATTTATTCAATTTTATTTATATAATTTTTTACTTTATTTATATTTTTGATGATAACATTCGAACTGTGTGCTGCTTCAATTATATTTGCTATTTATGTAAGGGTGTGAGTTATATGTTATTATTTGTTTAGTATTATTGTTATTTTTATTTTATTATTGTTAACTTTAACAATTATCTTTAAACTTCTAATCTAAAAGTGACTGTTAACACTAGGCAGATACTAGCCACATTAAATTATACCTTTAAAAAATAAGCAAGAAATATAATATAATACTGATAAGTAGGAGTTACTAACCTTAATATTGCAGTCACTTATCTGAGTTTTTAACTTTTGATGAAGGTGGAAGATGAATATGAGGTGGGCAGCAAGAGACATTATTTTAATGAGCCAGGAGTTACGAACCTTGCAAATCGACTTATTAAGATGAATGTTAGGTGGAAATGTTTATTATACAGGTAAGGAAAAAAATATTGTGATTAGTTGAAAAATGGCTGACAAAAAATAATGATGGAAGAGAAATATTTTATTTTTTATCCAAATTAATAATATACAACGTCACATGAGGAAGTTGTGGGAGCTGATATCGATTGGAATCGAAAAGTTTTTAAGCACCTTCTTTGTGGATAGGTTTCTATTCGTGCTAGTTGGGATGTTGAATCACGAGAGTAATCTTAATATCATACTTTTGGCTTGGGCTATATAGCACACTTATGTGATGTGCTACCATCTTCTTGTGCAGATGTTGTGCGTTATGGAGCTGTTCCTTGTTTTGACTGACACACTCATGGAAATTCTTATCCAAGAATGGACACACCAATGGAAATTCTTTCATATTTGGATTTCTTCTCAACTGTAGTCTAGTATCAAATTGATTTTGATAATCAAAATTTCAATTCTGACAATTTAGTTACTGGAATTGTCAGTTGGCAATAGTACATGTTGATTCAAAATCCAGAGTAATTGAGATTATGTGTAATGGTCAACTTTATAACCATTCAGCAAAATGGGTATACATCTTGCTGGACACTACTTGATCTGTTGGGGGTTTGGGGCTTGGATTATGTATAATGGTCAATTTTATATCCATTCTCATTTGTCAGGGCATGTGTTTGGAGTATCCTTTAGAGTGTCATTTAGAAATATTATATATACATCGCATATGTATTTTTATGTTATTATATATATTATTATATATATTATTATTTCTTCACTATTTAAAATAAATTGTAATTTCTCAATGTGAGTTATGCTTGCATTGTCAATCCCAAGCCTATACTAATTGTTCAAGTGTAGTTGCTTGGCAATGATCATCAAGACTTTACTTGATTGTAGTGTCAAAAAAAAAACAAGCATTCTTTCACATTCTTAGATGAAGGTGGATACATATCTTAGCCTAAATTAGGATGTATAGGGGAAGTACTTGGAACATTGAGTCATTGAATTGTTAAACATAAAGTTATTGATATTCTTAAGCATAGAAATATTAATGATATTAGGATAATGGTAGATAAAGACTAAAATTATAAGGTTGGATATATGAATGAATTTAGTGATAGACTTAAAACAATCAAACTAGTAGTATATGAAGAACTTTTTAATATGATTTATACATATGCTCAACAAGTAAGATTTGAAAAATAATAAATAATTTTTTTTTTGAGAAAATATAGATCAATTAGTAAAAGGTATACCAAAGCGACTATATATTAATATCTATTTTAATCATGAAAGATAAAATAATTGTAATTGATAAAATAATTGTAATTGATGAAAATCTTTATGATTATGTAGGGGTAAGCCATATAAGCTATGAGATCATGAAAGATATGAGTTTTGAGAAAATAATACAATAAGAAAAGCGACTATATATTTTAATTTAGTTTTTGATCTTTTAATTATTAATATCTATTTTAAGAAAAAATTATAATTTTTGGTAATCTTTAAAAATGATTTTATAAGAGTATTATATATTTTTTCTTATTAGGAGAGAATAAAATATTATACAAAAATCATAAAATAGTATATGTCGAGAGTCTAACTACTCAATATACACTAGTTATAATAAATATGTGTCTTTTAAAGTATAATTATAAGAAGATATCAAATTTGTGTTTGAAAACATAATGATGAAATGTTAAGGAAAAAAATATAATCATTTTAAAGAAAAAATTAAATGATGAAAATAATTGATTCTTCAACGTAGATATGAATACTATGTGAAATAAAATGACTAGTTTTCTAAAAAATTATTTCTAAAAAGATTGTGTATATAAAAGAAATATTTACTTATATAAAAAAATTTTGTAATAAAAAATTAAAGGTTCAATAAACAATTAAGGATAATCGAACTTATTTTAAAGAAATACATACAAGTATGAATGTACAAACACTAAAAAATGTATAAGAAAGCAAAACGGAAACTAAATTTGTGATGAATGAAATTAAGCATAAGACATCTCATTAGTTGTATGATAAGCTATCAAATAAATAGGAAAAAAATAACATTAATAAGTTTACTAGGATGTGTGAGAAGAATAGCAAATATATTAATTATGTAAGGTACATTAAGAATGTAACATTTTTGTAACCACAAATGAAGTAGCTTAGTTGATTGGGCATTAGGGGTTGCTCCCTGATTGTCACGAGCTTGAGTTCCACCAGTGCCATTAGAGGTTTATATGATCAAATTTAGGGCTGTTGGAATTGGTGAAGGTGCGAATAAGTTGGTACGGACATCCATGATTATCAAAAAAAAATATAAATACGCAAGTCTTACTAAAAAATAAAGAAAATAGAAATAAAAATTATATTTGTATGTTATTTTAAATAAATTTACGGATTCAGATTAAAATGTTATGATAGTAAATTTAATAATTTTAAATATATAGGTAAGATAAGACTCACATAGGTTGGAACTAAAGGTTGAAAATGGGCCGGACGGCCTGAGCCAGGGGGTTGGCCTGTTTGCTGCAAAACATGCGGAATGACATGGCTCGATATGCTAGCATATTCAGGTCAGTTTTATCCTGGGTGACCTGACCTTGGCTAGCCTGGACTTGACCCAGGCTGACCCTGATTGAATCTAGGCTGGCCTGGATCAAACCTAAGCTGGCCGGGATCAAACTCAGGCTGGCGTGAATCGAACTCACACTGGCCTGGATTGAATCCAAACTGGCTTGGACTGATCCCAGGCTGGCCTGGACCTGATCAAGGCTAGCTTGAACCTGACCCTAAGTTAGCACGGATTTAATCAAGCTAGCTTGGACTGAACAAGGCTAACTTGGACTTTACCCAAGTGGGGCCAAGCTCGTCTGTACCAGCTAGGCATGACCCGACATGATCTGGGCAGCCTACGGGCCAACGGACTATGCTGAACTCACCTTTTTTCAAGCATTCCAGATGGTACAACCTGGTTTTAAACTGGGCTAGCAAGGCACGAAACAAAGGCCCATCTATTGTGTGCCGAAAAAATGGGCAATGTCAGCTTGACATGACCTGTTTGCTATTTCTAGTTTGGACAACTCTTAAGAAGATGAAGACAAAAATCTTATGTTTTAATGGTATCCTTATTGAAGCTCGAAGAGGCATGAGAGAGAAATATATGATGTGGTTAGCTGAGTTGTTTAACAAGATCAGCATGATCGAAAAGATATTGGACTAATGACGATGGAATTTTATAATTTTATTTTGTTAGAGTAAGGAAAATATCCATGATTATAATAACTATCAACGTATTAAAATTTTAAGCCATACTAGAAAATTTGGGAAAGAATAATTGAATACAAACAAATAAGAAAATTAATAATTTTATCGAATAGATTTAGATTTATGCGAGACATATTTACTATTTAGATAATTTACTTAGTGAGACAATTAATCTAGACATATATGGAGGATAAAAAAGACTCGTATATGATCTTTATCGATTTGAAGAAAATTAATAATAAAATCTTGAGACTTCTAATTTGCTGAGTATTTGATTCATGAGTATGTATATTTAGCCCATCAAATACATATATGAATAGAGGTGTCAAACGGGCCGGGCCGGCCCGGCCCGGCACGAGGCACGGCACGGTTCGGCCGTGCCTGGGCCGGCCCGGCACGAGGCACGGCACGGTTCGGCCGTGCCTGGGCCGGCCCGGCACGTTAAAAAACCGTGCCCGGGCCCGTGCCGTGCCCGGTCGAAGCAAGGCACGAACCGTGCCGTGCACGGCACGAGCCGTGCCGTGCCTGGCCTGGCACGGCTCGTGCCTAGGCACGGCACGCCGGCACGGGTCCATCCCGTGCCGGTCCCGCAGGCACGCGTGGCACGCCGCCAGTGCCACGCGTGCCGTGGCGTGACCGCGTGACCCCTGACTCGTGAGTCGCGACTCACGGTCACGAGTCACGACTCACTGAGTCGTGACTCGTGCTCGAACCACCAGCACTAGGGCCCCCCCGGAAAAAAGACCGTGGGTCGGGTCCAAACAGACCCGACCCGCGGTCTTTTCCGCCGAAAACCGAGAAAAATGAAAAATATAACGGGAAAAAAAAAATTTCAAACGTAGATCGATTTTCAGCCGTTGGATTCGACGCCAACGGCTAGGGGGCAGAATCCGACGGTCCTCGTGATTCTGCCCATTAAATTTAATAAAAAAATTCAAAAAAATAATAAAAAAACAATTTTTTTTTAAACAAAAACTTTTTTTAGGCTATATAATCTACCCCCCTCCCTATAGAATTTATGTTTTTCAAAAACATTAATCCTCTCAATTTTTTCTCTCTCACACATAAACCGTGCTTTTCTCGCTCGGCCCTCGTTTTATTGATTTCGGCTTGAATTTTCGTGAAACTCAACTTGAGTTTTGAACTTCAAAGCTTCCTGCGGGCTTCGGTGCATCTTTCACGTGAGAGACCTCTTTGCTTTTACCGGGTAATATAATTTACTTTTTGTTTTATTTTCTCTCTCTAAATCTTCTCTCTCTAGAAAAACGTACGAAAAAAAAAATGACGAATTCACCTAACACATATTTAAATTTGGAAAATGAAAATGTTAGTGTTACACAAACGTCCGTGGCTCCTGAAACTTTGGTTTCTCCTGTCATGTCAGCCCAAAGTTCTAAAAAACAAAAAACTAGGAGGACTTCTGTAGTTTGGACACATTTTAAAATCATAACACAATTAGATGTTAGGGGTGAGGAACATGAAATGGCACAGTGCAAATATTGTATGCGACTTTTAACATGCAAGAGTACATGTGGGACTGGGCACCTAAAGAGGCATTCTGAAATATGCTCCAAAAAATATGGACCGTTAGATCCTAGGCAAACCCAACTTGGCACTACATTTTTTGAGACTGGATCGAGTTCAGTCTCAAAGTTTACTCCCTTCGTATACTCCAACGAGTTGGGTAGGGACGGCATGGCCAGGCTCATCACATTGATGGGTCTTCCGATCAGATTTTCGGAAGATCCGAGGGTAGTCCGCATCATGCAGACTTATTTTCAGCCATCCTATCGTAGGATTCCTAGGTCCACATCTAGGAGTGACATACTAAAGATATATAAGTTAGAAAAACAAAAAATAATTAATGAATTATTGGCATTTAGTGGAGTGGTGTCCGTGACGTCCGATATATGGACATGTCACGATGATTCTTCTTATGCATGTATCACGAGTCATTATGTCGATTCAAACTGGACAATAAATAAAAAAATATTAGGATTCACTGAGATTCTTCATCCTCATGATGGCCCGGCCATTTTTGAGTGTATGATGAAAATATTTAGGGAATATAAAATTCAAAATAAAATTTTTAGTGTCACTTTCGATAATGCTGCGAATAATGGAGTAGCGATCAATATGTTTGTTAGGAATATTAGAGACGCACCTTTAGGAGAGATATTTCATGTCAGATGCATGTGTCATGTTATTAACCTTATAGTTCAAGCGGGTATGAAGGTGTGTTCCCCCGCGTTGGAAAATATACGCAATGCACTCAAGTATATTCGCACTCCTCGCAGACTACAAGAGTTTGGTAATCTCTGTTTGTCTGCGAATCTTAAGAAGAAGAAATTCCAATCTGATGTGAGACATCGTTGGAATTACACGTACCTGATGTTGGAATCATGTGTTGGATACGAACACGTGATATCCGACTACGTCAATAGTAAGAGTGGCGAACTTATTATTGACGACACTGACTGGGCTTCAGGAATTTCATTTATGAAATTCCTGAAGATATTTTATGACACGACGAACATGTGTTCGTCGGTTTATACTCCCACCACTTGCATTGCACTCCGTTGCATATGCAACATTAGTAGCATGTTTAGGATGTATCGAGCGGACCCGACGCTCAGCCTTATGGTTGCAGAGATGGAGACCAAGTACCTGAAGTACTGGTCCACCATTCCATCTCTTTATTGTCTCGCAGCATGCATGGACCCTAGGGCTAAGGTGGAAGGGGTTGAAAACACCCTGACTTTCATTTCCTCGTGCATGAACCTGGAAGAGCCACCTCAAGGGTTCATTTACGAGAAGTTGACAGACCTGTTCACATACTACGATACTAGGTATGGTGGTGGTGGTGTTGAGACTGTGAGTACGGACTCTGATACCTTGTTCGGAGATGACCCATATTCCATTAACCTAGCGAGGGGGAAACGTAGGGGTGGACCTTCACATAGGAGCGAGCTGTCTCGGTACTTAGATACCGATTACTGCTCAATCCTATCACCATCTGACAATAAGAATCTTGATTTATTACAGTGGTGGAAATCATATGAGTCCGCCTATCCCGTGCTATCTAGGATGACACGGGATCTACTGACTCCTCCGGTGTCGAGCGTAGCATCGGAGTCTGCTTTTTCTGTTGCAGTGAACGTGATTTCGGATAGGAGATCGAGATTACGTCCAGATATGGTTGAGGCCTTGACATGTTTGAAGGATTGGGAGGATTCGAGATTTAGCATCAGTGATCGTGCTGAAGCTGGGACTGTGACAGACACTGCAGTCGCATCCACATCCACTACGATGGCGGAGGAGCTGATTGCCGATGATGATGACGATGACCCATATGATACTGATCTTGATGTTGCGGCTGATGATTCTCATTTTATGCCGCTTGACGATTGATGCTCATCTGCTCTTTTTTTCGATATTTTGTAATTTTTTTCATTTATACGCTTTGTTTATACTTTGGTCTTTGTATTATACGTTGTGTAGAAGTTGAAACTTATCCTTTTTTTTTTCGGAGTTTTGGTTTCAAAAGCATGAATGGTAATTTTTATTTTCGTAGTTTAAATTTTTTTTAATTAAAATTATTACTAAATTAATGTATTTTTTTATTATTTTAAGATTTAAATATTATTTTAAAATTTATTAACTTTAAATCTTAATATTTAATTAATACATTATAATATTAAAATTTACTAAACTTAAGTGAAAAAAAAAAATAAATTTCCTAATTTTTTTTTTCATAATTACATTTAATTTTAAATGTAATATTAGTTACAAAAAATTTTAATTTTTTTTTTTACATAATCTTAAATAATGATAAACAGAAACATAAAAAAAAAAAAAAAAAAATTTTTTTGTAATCTGCCAAGGCACCAGCACCAAGACCAAGCGGTCCAAGACCCAAGTGGACATGGGTCATGGGCCATCAGCCATGGCATGGCTACTGCAGCAGTGCCAAGCACGGGCCGTGCGCCCGTGCCCGTGCTTACTGCTTGGCCGAGCGGGCCGGGCACGGCACGGCACGGCCTCGCCGTGCCAACGGGCCGTGCCGTGCCCGACTTAAAAAAACCGTGCCGTGCTGGGCCGGCCCGTTTGACACCTCTATATATGAAGGAGTGCTATCTAAAATTAGATTGGTTCATGATTTAATTCATGAGTTTCTAATATTTGTATGACTTCAAGATAAATTATCACTCTGTTCTTATATTTTTGTGTTTATTATTAACGAATTAATAAAAGATCTCTAAGAAGATATCATATTAAAAGTGGTAATGATTTGATACTTAAAATAAAATATTTGAAATATGAGTTAATCATATTAAAAATGATAATGATTTGGTAATCAAAATGAGAAGTAAGAAGTATCAAATATTAGTCATTTTAAATACTTATATTTTATATTAACTATAGACAAAAATTAGATTGGTTCAAGTAAGAAGTATCATAATAGGGTATTAGAATAAGGTATCAAGTGTGTGTATTAAGGCCATCAAATACATACATGGAGTGATCTAAAATTAGATTGATTAATGATTTTATTTTTGAGTTTTCAATACCTGTATGATTTCAAGAAAGACTATCACTTAATTTATATATTTTTATGTTAATCATTAATGAATAAATAAGAGATCTCTAAGAAAACTTCATATTAAAAGTAGTAATGATGATTTGGTAATTAAACAAAATACTTGAATCATGAGATAATCATATTAAGAATAATATTGATTTGGTAATCAAAATGGGAAGTAAGCAGTATCAAATATTAGTCATTTTAAATACTTAGATTTTATATTAAGTAAAGACAAAAAGATTGACAATGATGTACATCATATAATTATGATTGGATGCACTAAATATATTTCATAAACTTGCACCAAATATATTTCATAAAGAATTCAATAGAAAAATAATAAGATCAATCATATTTTATATAAGTGAATGTTAGATTATCAAGAAGTAACATATAGAAAAATTGAGGCTAACAAAGATGCCAATGACATTATGAATGTGTCGTAAGATCTTGAAAGATATAATTAGATATTAAATTATTAAAAAAAATTATGTTAATTTATAGATGATAAAATACTTGAGAATGAAAAAAATTGGATGGAGACTTAAGAGAAATTAAGTGGTTGAAAGTTAACATCATTTTTAATAGAGTATATTGGAATCCCTGGATCACATTTAAATTAATCATATAAGTAATTACAAACATCAAAAACACACTTATACAATCAAAAAGAAATCATTATTATAAACAATTTACCAAACTAATTTCTTTAATGATGTTTTCATATGTTTGGGTTTTTTTAGCAATATGAACATCAAAATTTGTCATAAGTGAATGAGAATCAAATGGTTGTTGTACATGTACCTTTCTCTTAAGGTTACAATTAGAATTTTTTTAAGTCTTGCTAACAGTTTACCCACTTATATGAAACTTATTTCTAATAGTCATGTTTCAAATTAATTTATCTTATTAGGATTGAATTTTATAATGAATACCTTACATGGATCCTAGATTAAATGGTGGATGAGATGAAGTCATGAAGACTTGAATAATTTAGTAATATCTAGAGAAAATAATGAAATAATATAGGAAGAAGAATGATTAGTTGAGTGATAATCTTGAAAACTAATGCAACTAGAACTTTGGTATTTGTTGTGCAAAATAATTGAAAGTTTAAGATCAAATAAAATATTTGATCTTAAACTTTTATTTAAAAGCTTTTTTAGTTGAACAAAAGTTGTGATATGAATCAGACTAGGTGATTAAATTTTTTTTTATTTAAAGTTTTTTTATTCTCATTATTACAAGATCTAATGTCAGTGATGATGTGAAAAAAAAATGAAAAATTCTTTGATAAAGTGAATTAATAGCTTATGAGGTTCATGATGGAGGAATATGTTTTGTTAGAATTTTTATATGAGGTCTAATAATAACTAAATTTCTAAAGGATTCCTAGTCATTGTGGGTGAGTAATAATATTAACATTAATGATAACTATACTCATATTAGGTGACTAATAATTGTACTATCCTAGTGTAAAATAATAACTAATAAATATATACTAGATGACTTGAATCATATTTTTTAACATCCAAAAATATGAAAAAACTTAAAGAAATAAACTTTGAAATGACACTTGATTAAAAATAATAAGGGTGTAAAACCGATCAAATAATATATACTCAAAATCAGATCTCTAAAAAATTATCTATGAGCAATTCAATGAAATATAAATGTTCAATTTGTTTGAATCAAATAATTTGTAATTGAAATGATATAATGCTTAAAATAAAATGAGGTTTAGAGATTAGAAGTATATTTAAGTGTATTATTATTTCTAATTATTTTATTTCTATTTTGTAAAAATATAAATATACTCATATATATCAAGAAGTATTATCAAGAAAAATGAAAAATATCTAAATTCATCTTGATAAGCATCATCAATAATTATATGTATGAATCAAATAAAATAAATCTTTATTAATCTCAAGATGATGAGTCATATAAGAAATTATAATATATTTTTCTAGTTATTATATCTTACTTTCAAGAGAAAATTATCAATTCTTGCTTGAATCTATGAATTTCAACATGACTAAAACAGTGTCACTAAATAGTGTGTGAACACTATTTTTTTATACATTTCATTCAATTTAAAGCTTGTAGAGAGTTTCCTTATAGTCAATTAAAACACCTTGTTTTCATTTGATTAAATTTCAGTGAATGCCATTTTGAAATAAATTCAATCTTGAAAAATAATATCAGAATAAAAAACATGATATTAGAGTTGAAATTCCTTTGTTATACAATTGTGGAAAAATAAGCATGCAGAATATCATAAGGCTTCCATATTAAAAGTTTAAAATATGTACAAATGGGCAACCCATAGATACTAAACAAGTAGGATTGGGGTAACACACATGTTGGGTGCTCAAATTCATAAAATAGAGTAAAGAAAAAAAGAAAAAATAAATTCATAAATTGTAATATGCTCACTCAAGTTAATACGTAAGTATCCAAAATCTCAAGTTCGAAGGAAAGAAAATACAATAAGACATCCATAAGGTAAAAATGTAGATTTTAATTGGTTGATCTTCTATATGAATATAACTTATAATAATACTTATATTTTATATTTTTTTCTTGATAAAAAAAATAATTAACTTTTATTAATATTTGTATTTCAGATATACTAGATTAAAGATTATATATTATGTTATTTGATTTTTATAGCAAATAATAAAGTGAGAACATGTCTCCTCTAGAACATGTATTCTCTAAACATGTCTGATCCAAAGCATCATGTAGGTGATTCTCACTATCACATTGAATTCTATTGTTATTTTTGATTTTTAAATAATTATTTATTTTTTTTAATAGATAAGATTACAACTAAAAAAGATATAAAAACTTATTATGATCTTTTCTTAATGCAAGACAGTGTGCAACTTAAGCATGAATATTTTCCAAATTATAGATGCTCATGATTGTTGATTTTCATGTACATGAATTTGTCGTGGAGAATTTAATATATGACTAATTATATTGATTGTATAAATTATATTTAATTTGATGATAGTCAGTTAATTAATTTTGTATATAGTTTTTGTCTATGTGGTAGAATCAATTAAAAGAGTTTAATCATGTAAGAAATTAATTCATTACTCAATCAAAATATCTATTAGAATACAATCCAAAGATGATAGAAGTGTTTATCAGTGACAAGTATGATTTTAGTGACTATACATATTATTTATATTTTGACAAGTATTCATTTTTTAATAAGCTTAGGAAGAATATAATTTTAAATATTACACATATATCTATTGCACTTTCTCTCATACATGTAATCTAGCCTAAATAACTAGTTGATAGAGAAAGTCACTTGTAAACTACATCTTAGTATATTGGTCCTCATCATTATGTTACTTTAATAAAATCATGTATACTAACAAATTTATATTATATTGATTATGAAGAGAATGTGGTTTATTGGGAAGGGAAATATCTTTAACGCCCAAATGATATAGCTATATTTGAGTCTTCCTAATATAATTTTTTATTGAGTTAGTAATTATGTGATTTAATCATATATCACTTAGAGGCTATACTAGAAAAGAGAGATATACTCAGTTCATTCTTGATCAGAGACAAGCCTTATGAGGACATAGATGATTTGATAAATAGTTTTTTGATCTTGACCTTCAAATTATTTTTTGGAAGAAACAAATTAGTTCTACTTATTATTGGATTTCAAAGTTCTATCGTATTTTCATCTTGCTCTTTTCTTATTTCTCATGATAGTGTTATAATATTAAAGTTTGCTTTCATATATTATTTTGGCCATGATAATGCTAGACCCATAGTTATTTGTGATACAAGGTACATTGAGGTGCAAGCTACATTGAGACGTAAGGTGTATTGAGGTGAAAAAGTTTTTTGGGGCTTTAAAATGCAAAATGCAATTAAGATGTGATTTTTTTTTTGTAAGACATACACTATCTAATATATATATATATATATATTCATTAAATATTATTTATAATTTTGACCTATTAATGAAATAAATCAAGTAAAACTGTAAAAGACACAAACATAAAATAAAAAATTATTAGTATTTCTCATCATCCTAAGTATTTAGTATTCTAAAATAAAATAATAAATTTTTAATAATATACTATAAAAAAGTTTAAGACATGAAGTATATTATTGTCTATAATTTGTGAGTTGGAAGAGGCTAAGTACGGATATGAATATGGCCATGTAAATACGACACAGCGGGATACGAGGACACAATAAATTTTAAAAAATCAGGATGCAAATACGACATGGATACAATATAATAAGATATTATATTTATTCATTCAAAATAAATAATAAAATAATCATACTCAGGAGTGTTTACATATTGCATATTTAAGTAATCAAAAGTATAATTGTTTATCAACCCCCCCCCCCCCCCCTAAAGTTCATCCGACAGTAGCCCCCCATGATTTACCCCCCTTGCCCTAACCTAGTAACCTTTTCATTGGCATTGTCGACACTCGGTAGCAACCCCCTGCGATATCCTATTCAAATCGTGTCTAAGCCGTGTTCGACATGTATCTAAGACTTTGACCTACTATTTTATTTAATAATATGTTACATGACATATCGGACACAAATCCGACGCGTGTCTAGCCTATATCCAAGTATCCGACACATAGACATTTCTCACTGTTGTTGTATCCATGTTTCATTGGGAAGAGATATGATTTAGGAATAATATGATTTCTGAAATGAGAGAGAGATACTTTGAGAATAATTAATTTGTGAGGAGGGCTTCAGGAATATTATATTTTGTGGGAGGATGAATGCTTTTGCTTAAGCAAGGCGAGACGAGATGTTTTTGCTTGGGGTTTAGGTGTTCCCGAGGCATGCCTTTAATAACTTTGGTCAGATCATGTTGAAAGAAATGCATGATTTTTATTCTAAATTTCACAATTAGTACTATGACTTTTTGAAAAGTCTATTATTGGTTGTAGTTAGTTATTAATTGTGAAGACAATTATAATTAAGAAAGTAGATCACCTTAATATGAAATTTATAACATGAAAGATTACTTAAATATTTAATGTGGATTATCGTAATATTTACTCTCCAGTGACCAATATGACATTAGTACTAATTTTTGTTTCTGTTGCAATGTCTCATGCTTGAATGATACACCTTTTAAACATAAAAAATATATATTTTTTATTGTGATATTGAGTAGGTGTATATGGAACATCTATATGAGTTTTTAGCAGTACCGTCAAATATAATTTGTATATTATGTAATAAATTTTATGACCTGAAGTAGTTATCTAGAGTTTAATTTGCTATGTTTTTATAGGCAATCATTTTATTTAGGTTACATAGATATGTCAATGATTTTTTTTTTATTTTTTTAAAGAAATTCTGATTACAAAATGATTTTATTGATTGTATATATAGATAATATTTTAATTATATGTGATGAATTAGAATTATTTATATTAAGATGTAATTTCAAACATAATTTTAGATGAAGATCCATATGTGACATATATTTTCTTGACATAAAGATATCTTATTATATGAGTGATATCATGTCATAGAGGAAATATGTATTTGATTATCATATAAATGTTTGTCTTTTAGGTTGTACTCAAACAATTACTCTCATTGGTTTATATACTAACTTAATTTTTGATATGATCCAATTTGTTGATTATATTATTAAAAAGAAAAAATTAAGAAAAAATTAAATATTTGATCATCACCAAATCAGTTATAACATATATAATCAATATAATTATTCATTTTCTCGATTATTTTTGGCAGTTTCACTTTGATGCAATTCTTTGCATATTGAGGTATGAAAAAAATATCTCTAGGTCTTGAGATTTCTATTAGGGATCATAAACACTTTTAATTAATCATGTCTTTTGTTCCAATTGGGGCTCCAACATGTACTTAAAAGAAGTTTACGATAAATTTTTTTATTTTTTTTTGATAATATTTTATTAGCTAAAAAAATAAGACACAAATGGTTGCTTTAAAATCTAATGTAAAAGTAATTTTTAGAATGATAACGATAATTATTTATGAGATAATTTGGTTATGACATCCATCTGTTAGAGTGGATTAGATATGTATTTATGTGATATTTATGAGATAATGATAATTATTTTTTATTGTTACATTCAGACAACGAGATATATAATATCGATTTTAATATTTTAAGAGAAGACAAAACACCTATACGTAGATCCTTTCTTTATTAAGGAAAAATTTTAGGATGAAATTTCTATTATAATATATATCCTGACAGCATAATAATCAACATATATCTTCACTAAAATATTCAAGATGTCTCAAATTATCTTTATTTTCTCGAAGTTTTGTGTTTTGAATTTGTACGTACTAATTTGACGGGATGTATTGTATTTTGTAATAGTTATTATATTGATTTATTTGTATTTTATATTTTTTATGGATCTCTTGAGTCCTGACATGTAGGCTGACATAATTTTTTTTGTACATTATATAATAATTTTTAATGTATAATTTTTATAATTGTGTGTTATTATATTGTTATGTTTTATTGTCTTAGATGTTTAACAACGCAAAATATGTAATAGTATATTGTTATTATATTGTGAGTGGGCTGACACACACACACATGTGTGTGTGTGTAAAGTGTGTGTGTGTGTGGATGACTAGGGTTGGTGCCTCCTACATGCCGAGCACCCTGATCCAAGCAAAATAAAGAATAAAATAATTAAAACAAGTGATAAATCTCAGCAATAATGATATTATTTAACATTTTTTATCTCTTAAAATTTTTATGATTGTTATTAGAGGAGTCAACCGGCCCGGCATGAGGCACAACACAGTTCGGCAATGCCTGGGCCGGCCCGACACGGGAAAATCTCGGGCCCGGGTAAGGCACGACCCGGCACGGTGGCCCGTGGCACCGCACACTGGCATGGGCAGCACGACATTTTCCTTTTCGCCCTTCCCGCAAAAAAGACCGTGGGTCGGGTCCAATCAGACCTGAGCTGCGGTCTACTGACCCGATCTCCCCCCCCCCCCCCCCCCACACGGGCAAAAAAAAAATAAAAAAAAATTAAATTGGAGCCGTTGGATCTCGCCTCAAACGGCTAGAGGGTAGAATCCAACGGCCCTCATTATTCTGCCCCCTAAAAAATTTATAAAAAATAAATAAAAAAAATGATTTTTTTTTAAATATTTTCCATAATCTATAAATTCTATCCCTCCTTTCCATAACATTTATGTTTTTCATAACTATTTTTTCTCTCAAATCTCACATTTTCTCTCTCAAAAATCTTGCGCCTCTCTCTCGAGAGGTCGGGATTTCATCATTTGGCTTTGCTCTTCGGCAATCTCAACTGGGTTTTGAATTTTGAGCTAGATTGTGGTGCACTGTGCACGTGATCGACCTCACTGATTTACAGGGTAATTTAAAGTTTTTTTTTTATTTTTTTTTCTCTCTTGTCTCTCACTCTAGACCTAAATTGACAAATTTTAAATCTATCATCTAGTCTTTAAATAAGTGTCATGATTAAGAAAAATCTTAAAAAATGACAAATACTAATTAAACATATTTAAATTTAGAAAATGAAAATATTACACAGAGGTCTAAGGCTGCTGAAACTTTGGTTTCTCCAGTCGTCTCAACCCAAATTTCTAAAAAATAAAATATTAGGACATCTTTAGTTTGGACTCATTTTAATATAATAAAACAGAAAAATGTTAGGGGTGAGCAAGAAGAAATGACACAGTGCAAATATTGTATGAGACTTTTAACATATAAGAGTTTGTTTGGGACTGTGCACTTTGCGAAGCATGCCGAATTATGCACCAAAAAATATGGTCCATTAAATCCTAGGCAAACCCAACTTGACACTGCATTTTTTGAGACTGGATCGAGTACAGTCTCAAAGTTTACTCCCTTAATATACTCCAACGAGTTGGGTAGGGACGACATGACCAGACTTATCACATTGATGGGTCTTCTGATCAGATTTTCGGAAGATCCAAGGGTTGTGCGCATCATGCAGACATATTTTTAGTCTGCTTATCGTAGGATTCCTAGGTCCACATCTAGGAATGACATACTAAAATTGTATAAGTTAGAAAAATAAAAAATAATTAATGAATTTATGGCATATAGTGGAGTGATGTCCGTGATGTCCGATGTCTTGTCATGTCACGATGAATCGTCTTATGCATGCCTCACCAGCCACTATGTAGATTCTAACTGGACTATGAATACAAAAATTTTAGGATTCTCTGAGATTCTTCATCTTCATGATGGCCCGGCCTTTTTTGAGTATATGATGAAAATTTTTAGGGAATATAAAATATAAAATAAAATTTTTAGTATCACATTCGATAACGCATCTAATAATGAAGTAGCGATTAACATGTTTGTTAGGAATTTAGAGAAGCACCTTTAGGAGAGATTTTTTATTTCAGATGCATGTGTCACGTGATTAACCAGATTGTTCAAGCAGGTATGAAGGTTTGTTCCCCCGTGTTGGATAATATACCTAATACACTAAAATATATCCGTACTCTTCCCAGATAATAAGAGTTTGGTAGTCTCTGGGCTTACACGTACCTGATATTAGAATCATGTGCTGGATACAAACACGTGATATCTGATTACGTTAATAGTAAGAGTGACGAACTTATTATTGACGACACTGACTGGACTTCATGAATTTTATTTATGAAATTCCTGAAGATTTTTTATGACATGAAGAATATGTCTTCGTTGGTTTATACGCCCACGACTTGCATTGCACTCCGGTGCATATGCAACATTAGTAACATGTTTAGGAAGTATCGAGCTGACCCGACACTTAGCCATATGGTTGCAGAGATGGAAACCAAGTACTTGAAGTACTGGTCTACCGTTTCATCTCTTTATTGCCTCACTGCATGCATGAACCCTAGGGTTAAGGTGGAAGGGGTATAAAACACCATGACTTACATTCACTCGTACATGAACCTAGAAGAGCCACCTGAAGGGTTCATTCACTAGAATTTGACTGATCTGTTTACATTCTATGATACTAGGTATGATGATGGTGGTAGTGAGACTGTGATTATGGACACGGATACTTTTTCGGAGATGATGATTTTTCCATTCAGCTAGCGAGGGGGAAACGTAGGGGTAGACTATCACACAGGAGCGAGCTTTCTCGGTACTTAGATACCGATTACTGTTCAATCCTATCACATTCTGCTACTTAGAATCTTGATATATTATAGTGATGAAAATTATATGAGTCAACCTTTCCCGTGCTATCTAGGATGATACGAGATCTTCTGACTCCACCGGTGTCGAACATAGCATCAGAGTCTGCTTTATTTATGCAGTGAATGTTATTTCAGATATGAGATCGAGATTCCGTTCAGATATTATTGATGCATTGGTTTGTTTGAAGAATTGGGAGGATTTGAGGTTTAACATCCATGGTCGTGTTGGAGTTGGGACTGAGACGAGGACTGCAGCCTCATCCACGGCGATAGTGAAGGAGTTGATTGCTAATAATAATGATCCATATGATACTGATCTTGATGTTGCAGCTGATGATGTTCAGGATATAACGATTGATGATAGATGATGATGTACTGTTTTTTGATTTTGTTGTTTTCTTTTTTATTGATTATACGCTTTATTTATACGGTATGTTGAAACTTTAATTTGTTTAGTTCTGACATTCGGTATCTAATGGCTGATTGGTCATTTTTCATTTGGTTTACTTATATATTTTTTACTTTTTAATTTTTTTAACATTATTTATTGATTTATTTATTTTTTTATTTTAATTTTTCATTTAAAAATTTATAACTCTATTATATAATTCTAATAAATTTTAAACTAATTTTATTTTATATTATAAAAAAAAATTATAATTTATAAATTTAATAAATTTTAAACAATATTCATATTATAAATTTATAATATTATACATTATGTATAATTATATATATAATTTAATAATTTATATAATTAAAATAAAAATTAAAACAAAAAAAATTTAATTTTTTTTTTCCTAATTCCCTAGCCCGTATGGCCGGCCAGGCCCGAGCGTGCCTGGCCCGTCACATCCCGCCTCCCCGTGCCGGGCCTGTCTTATTATAAACCATGCAGGGCAAGGCCCGGCACGGTACAATAATCGTGACATGCCGACCCGGCACGAAAGCACGGCCGTGCTCTAAAAAAATGAGCCGGCTCGGCCCTACCCGTTTGACACCTCTAATTGTTATCCATTAGTCATATTTTTGATGATGGGAAGACAGTCTCCAGTTGTAATAATAGCGTAGAGTTTTTCTTCTATGGCAATATTTGATCACTTTGTGGAAATGTTAGGCTGGTGTGGTTGTTCTTCTATGACCAAAATACTTCATTAGAAATGTACCACATTTTTTGTGAATTCTATATTACTTTGAACCAACATTGCATGGTTCCAATCCTTGTTTTAAACCTTTCTTATCTTCAAGAGTTATGTTTTCCTGTGATATCTTCTCTGCAACTCAATTGTTGCATGTCAAACCATGGAAATGTAGATGAGACATCAATCAAATTATGATTTCATCACAGTAGTTGCTTTAACTAGCTATTTCTTTTTCTCCTGGATGCAGCATTATTGCACAAGAGCGCCTGAACCGAATTTCAAGGTCTGTTAATGAAATTAATTTGAATATTTTATCCTTTGTTTCGGTATGTAGTATTAAATGGATGTCTTTTGCTGTTCCTGTTGATAGGTCAGTAGCTATAACTACTAGTGCTGCTGGACTTTCATCCACCTATGATATACCAACTTCAACAAAAATATGTCCTCATTCTCCTGAAAGTTGTGTTTTTAGTGAAGCTTCACATTGTTCTCAAGAAAGGGAGTTGTCTAAAATTGGTGGACAATATCAACAGTATTTCGATAGTTGTAATTCTGAATCCTCCGAGATACACTTTAATGCATATGGAAGTTCATGTGGAAAGTATGAAATTAGACAAATGTCTCCTGATACTGGAGTTATCTGCTCTAGTTTTAGAAGCCACACATCAGAGAGCATTAGAATTTTTGATTCCATTTTAAGGTAGGGTGTGTATTTTATTGCCTGACATGTTGATTTGAATCTTTGGTTTCTTGCTTTTTTTTTTCATTTTTTTTAATCTTCTTTTTTGGCAAGAAGTTGGTTAAAATATTCAGAATAAAACATTCATTCTTCTTTGATTGTTAACTAAACTGCTTAATAATATGATGGCCTTGTTCTCTTTTGCAAAATTTTTGTTGTAACCATTTTTGTGAAGTATAATATTTACATGAATTAAGAATATCCTATAATATTTATTTATATTTTGTGGTATGAAGACATTAAGAATATTGTTTTTGATAAATCAATCACTTTATTGCCATGCAATCAATAGAGCTAAAGTTTTCACAATATTATAGCACTTTGTTGTTGGGATATGTTTAGTTTTATTTTTTTATTTTTGTTTTTTTTTTCTCATTGCATTACAGATAAGAGCACCTATCCTATGGGTTGCCCCAATCTTGAATTATCTAATATATAAGGATCTTTCATGTACACTTTTAATTATCTAGTTATATTGAGTTTTTTTTTTTACGTGGAATTTAATATATATTAGATCTAAAATCCCAGGGGTTACAAATCATAGAGTTTGTAAGGGAAACTACCTTAGAGGGCACATGTTTTGTATCAACACAGTGCACATGGAAGTGTGTGTTACCGTGCACACACATGTACATTGATGATGACATAGAGAAGAATATGTATATAGAACAGTCACTTGGATTTCAAGCAGCACATTCAAATCTAGTTTACATATTATAGAAGATATTATATTAGTATTGAATAGTTACCGAGAACTTATTTTGTATAATTTTTATATCTTGTTATCTCATTTTGTTTATACATGTATATTATATATATTTTTGTATTTTTTAAAAGAGTTTTGATGATAAAATGATTGTTTATTGTGTACGTGGATAATATTTTTATTTCGATAGATAACAAGTTGGAAATCACCTAAATCAAGAAGCATCTTCAGTCATAATTTCATACGAAATATTTTGGGAGACTTATATACTTTATTGAGATAAAAGTAATATATTCTAGGAAATAGATTATTTTGTCATAGAGTAGGTATATGTTTAATACTATTATAAATATTAAAATTTTAGGTTGTGCCTTGGTATATAGTTATATTAATTTAGATATTGATTTATTGTTCAATATAATTCATTCAATTGTCTTAATTCTTTATATAAAAATAATATGAAATATTAATTATTTAATTATTATCAGACTAGATATAATTTATGTGGTTAGTTTAATTAAGTATTTTCTTGATTATTTCTGTTAGGTTTATCTAGATGTATCTTTTCGTATATTGAGATATGTGAAGAAGTCTCTAGAGTTCTAAATGTCTTTTAATGATCATAGAGACTTAAAGTTAATCGGGTATTCAAAATTTAGTTGGATGCTAATTGTTATTGAGAATAAATCTATTATATAATTTATGATCATAGAGATAATTTTGTATCTTGAAAAAATAGAATATATGTGAATGTTTAATGATCTAGTGAGGATACATAGTCTAAGGTAATGATGAAAATTACTTGTAAGATATTTTGGAATCGATATATTTTTCAAGAGGTTAGATATTTATTCTTTTATCTGACTATTATTTATTATGCTAGTTGGACAACAAGATATATAACGTATACTCTGGTATTTCACGAGCATGTAAAATGCATAGATGTCGACTATTTATTTTTCAGAAAAATTTTCTGGATTAAGTTATTGATATGATGTATATTCAAATATGATAGTAGTTAGTAGATATTTTTATGAAGATCTTGAAGTTACTTTAACTTATATTTATTTTCTTAAAGTTTGATATTATGTGGTTAAACGTATCAATTTGATGGGGTGGTGATGTAAGTTATAATTTTTTTTTTAAATTTATGTTATTTTTTCATTGTATTATGGATGTGATCAACTTGTGAGCTAACCCAATTTGAATAGCCTTGTATATGATGATCTCTTATCTACATTTTTGATTATTTAGTTCAATTGAGTTTTTTACTTAGAATTCAACATGATTTTAAAATGTATATACTTTTAATTTCAAGAAAATAATATATATGTTTCTTATTTTCTTGATTCATGGTTATTAATAATGCTTTCATTAATATAGACTAAAAGAAAAATAAATAGTCTACTACACTCTTCTAGTTGAAGCAAGTATAGTATGATAGAAATTTAAAAAAGCAATGAAAAGAATAATAAAAAAATTGTTAGACCAGACTTTTGATATATGTTCTATCTCACAATAATTTTTTGTTTACAAACAAATCTACATCATCTTAATTGTTATAGATTTTGTGTCCAAATGCTTCATTTTCAAAGTTTGAGAATGTTTATTTGCTATTAAATTGATTTTTATTTATGTACCTTGATCACAATTGCTTGATTATGTTAAATTATGTTGCACGGATACGCCTAGGCACTGCCATGTTCAGGTGTCGGACACGTGGACACGGCGACACGGTACGAACATGCGTCGGATATGTGTCTGATATGCCACGTGGCATATCGTTCACAAAATCTATATCTGATACGCCACGTGGCGTATCGGACAGACGCGTCTGAGATGTATCCGACACGTTCCGAAATAGTCGTTGTTTACAAACAAACGCGTCATTTACCTACAGACACGTCGTTTACTAACCGACGCGTTTTTACGATTCTAACGCATCGAAAATATACTATATATTAACAATTACTCCTACAATTCCAACAAATTGAGGAAGCACACCGCCGACTGTGAGTTGCCGACAATCCGATTGTGAGAAATAGTTGTCATTGCGTCAAACGGGGAGGGGAGGAGCGCACCGCCGAGGCGCTGACAGTACCTAAGGTAACCTAATTCTATAAAGGGAAGGGGGGGGGTTTTGGAATCGGTATCTGGAGGGGGGTGTGTTCGAAACTGTAAAGGGAGGGTGGGGTGTGTTGGATGCTGTAACGGGAGGGGGGGTGTTGGAAGCTGTAACGGGAGGGGGGGGGGGGGTGTGTTGGAAGCTGTAACGGGAGGGGGGTGGGGGTGTTGGAAGCTGTAACGGGAGGGGAGGGGGGGGGGGGTGTTGGAAGCTGTAACGGGAGGGGGGTGGGGGTGTTGGAAGCTGTAACGGGAGGGGGGGGGGGGTGTGTTGGAAGCTGTAACGGGAGGGGGGTGGGGGTGTTGGAAGCTGTAACGGGAGGGGAGGGGGTTCAAAGTATAATTTTAATTATTTTAAATACAGTAACGGGAGGGGTTAGAGGGTTTTAATATATATTTTTTTATTTTAATTATTATTTGTTTAATATATATGCAAAATATAATAAATAAATAATTTATTTTAAGTTTACATACATGATTTTAAGAATAATAATAAATATGCAATATTAAAATATGAAATATATAAATATGAATACTTTTTGTAGTATGTAATATTTAGTAATATATAATATATAAGTATAATAGTTTTTGTTATATAATTTATTTTAAATAAATTAATGTAATATGTAAATAATAAAAATATAATGAAAATTGTATTATAGTATTAATGAAGAAAAAAAATTTGATTAAATTAATTTTAAAATAATATAGATTATTTAATATTCATAATTTTTTTATGCAGAATTATACAATAAAATGAATTGTAATGTTTATAAAAATAATATTTGAGCATTTTTTTTATTTATCTAAATTTCTGTTAATAGATAATATTGGTATTAGTTTTTTTTTCATGTCATATCCTAGCTGTATCCGTATCCTAGTTTTTTAAAATTTGCCGTGTCCCCGTATCCTAGTTTTTTGAAATTCGCCGTGTCCCCGTATCCTGCGTGTCGTATCCCCGTGTCCGTATCCATGAAAAAGGCGAAGGAAATCATCACCAAAAGCTTTAATGAGAATGAAGAGAAGTATATGGAAATCATGGAAATCATTGATAGGAGGTTGGAGGTTCAACTTCATCGGACTTTGCATTTAGCTAGATATTTTTTGATTGTTGGGAAGAATGGAAGATGAATGTGTTGCAGAATATGATTTGGTGTTTGAAGGTGATGATTCAACACATGGTGATGTTGTAAGAGTTAGTGGAGCTGAGGAGCTTAGAGTTTATACAAGAGCTAAACCAATCAAAATACAAACACTAACACCAAAACCAAAGTCAATATCATCTAGCTCAACATACTCCTATTCTTGCTTTGATTGATGAAGATGAAGTGATGATCTATTCATCGGGAAAAGAAGATGAACATGGAGAGTGGAAGATGAATAGTGAAAGATTGATGATAAGGATGATATTGATTAAGATTTTCTTGATTTAGATTTAGATGTAGATACATGAGTGTTTATTTTGTTTTAGAACATTTAATGTTTGTTATTTTGTTTTAAAATTTTAAATGTTTAAATGATGGGAGCACTATTAATATTTGATTTTTATTTTTGATGTTATTTAGTTTATTATTAGATAAAAATTAAAGACTATATTTAGTAAAATGTATAATTTTTATGTGTATTACACTGGGTGCGTCTCAAATAAAAAAGCCTGTGCCTCAAGTGCGCCTTGCGCCTTGAGGCCCCAAAAGGCTTTTGCACCTCAGTGAGCTTTGTGCCTTAAATAACTATGGTCTTGCCAGAAAAACATAAAAGTCTAGCCAAACTAGACATGGAGGGAGTTCCTTATTTAAGGAACAAAAGGAGGGGTAAAGTCTAAGAGTAGAATAATGCTTACACATGAGGTTATATAGACAATTTGATTCTGTAAATAGCATACAAGACTTGTGTTTTTAGTTTGAAAATGCAGGAATAAACATAGGAAGGAAAGCCTATCCCAACAATGAGGGATAATGAAGGGTAAGGGATGAAAAGGGAAAAAAAAGTAAGGTATAGTGGCCTTTCTGTCCTAATTGTATGCAGGAGGTGGGCTGTGAAACGGGCCTCTTAATGGCCGAATAAATCTGAAAGAAGGGAGAAAAAGATACATAACAGGAGAAGGAGCAAGGGACAAGGCAGTGAAGTGGATGGAGGGAGTGTCAGAAATCTGGTTGAGTCAGGGTAGCAGCCGGTTAAGCTGAGCAATGGAGAAGTGATGAGCTAATGCTAGGCAAAATACTAAAGGAAAGGAGTTCTAGAAACTGCACAAATGGAGCAGAAGGGAACACTTCTAACATATAAAACATGAGCAAAGGATTGGAAAAGGCTGCCGGATAATATTTAAAGATTAAAGTATTGGCAGAATTTGAATTAAAATGCTCATGATGGGCTATGATGTTAGAGCCTCTTTAAATTAGGAATTAAATAAGATACAATATTTTTTTTCTGTTTTATTTATGAAAGGGTGTAAGGGGTAAAAGGGTCGTTTTAGTTTGTAATCAATAGTATTCCTCCGCCAAAAGAGAGGGTATTAATAATAAAAACTAATTTTTTTTTAAAAAAAAGCAAAGTGAACCACAATATATTGTCAAAAAAAGAAATAATGTCAATACAAACAAACATGCAGACAAAGTATGAAACAAACCCAGAAAATAACACATTAAATTGTATTTGCTTTAAAACAAAGATGCAAACAAAAAATAAAGTAATCCTAATTTTTTTGTATTCATCCGGATCCAAGCAATTCTGATTGCCTCTGGCTTTTGTGAAAACCTCATCCACTGTTCTCTGTATGCTTTGCTTTTAAAAAAAAATATTAGAAGCTATAATGTACAATGAGTCATCCATAGGTAAAGTTGCAATCTCATCCAATTTCTTATTAAATTCTTCAATGCTAGGTCCATCTGATTGCTCCAATGTACTTAGAATATCTAGTAATTTTTTATCTAGATCTCTTTCATTATTATTTTTTGGTTCTTCCTTTTTGATAAAATTTTTTTTTTGATAATGAATGGCTTGGTAAAAATTCAGGCTCTATATCTTTGTGTGCACAAGAATTCTCTATAGCTGAATGAGTATTTGATGAAAATTTGTTAGCTCCTTTTTTATGCAATTACTGTCTAGATGGAACTCATAAATCTTGTCCGGTAGTTGTAACCACATCAAAGAGTGATCTCATCTCATCTATAAATTGTAGCCTAATATATCGAAATTGTTTTGTATCAGGAATTTTCTGTTATTCAAATAATTATAATTAGGCAATAGTAGTTAGATTAATAATTTCAAAAAATTAACGAAAGAAATGTGCTATACCTTGATATACTCTTCTCACTCTTCTGAAGCCTAGTCAACTGTATTAGTTACTGGATTATAGTCATGACAAGACTTTCCTATTAAATTTGACTACATCATGTAATTATGTTTTAAATAATTTCATTTGTTTTTTAATTATTTTGAGGGAAATTTAAATTTTTTGATTTTTTAAAGTATTTTAAAATTTTATCCAATAATTCAATATGCAAGCTCTCCCCCATTTTTTCCAAAATATTTAGAGGTGTCAAACGGGCCGGCTCGGCACGGCACGACCCGTTTTTCACGAGCACGATCGTGCTACCGTGCCGTGCCGGGCACGACACGGTTTAAAAAAACCAGGCCCGGCACGGCCCGCAGGCACGACGGGCCGTGCCGTGCCTCGCCTGGCCCGCTCGGGCAAACCTGCCGAGCGGTTCGGGAAACGGGGGACCACGGGTCGGGTCGAATTTGACCCGACCCGCGGTTTTTTTTTGCGGGAGGGGAGGCATGTGGTCTGTTTCACGGGGCTCCCGACACGGGATAAACCCGTGCCGGTTTGCCGTGCCGCTGGCCGAACCGTGCCTGGCCAGGCACGGCACGGCACAACACGGCTCGTACCGGGCACGGATTTTTTCCGTGCCGGGCCGGCCCAGGCACGGCTGAACCGTGCCGTGCCTCGTGCCGGGCCGGGCCGGCCAGGCACGGTTGACACCTCTAAAAATATTGTTCTAGTTAAGATATAAATCTAAAAAAAGTTTCAACTTGTGTCGGGTCTTTCCAACTTGCTCTGGAAGAATCAAAAGAAGTCATTCATACATAAGATTAGTAACCGAAAATTATTTTAAATATAAATTTTCATCAATTTTATTAATAGATAATAAATACAACTTTACATGTAAAAACAAACGATACAGCAACAAAACTCAATTTAATGCATAAAATATAATACAACTCATTTACATGCATAATCAACATACACAAAATCACAACATATGATGAAATACATTACATAATAATGAAAAAAGAAAATCTTTGATTAGAGAAGTAGGGATAAAAAATACAACCCACAAAATGCAAAAATATACAACATAAGCAAAAAACAAACATTTTGGATTAAAAAAAACATTGAACAATAATTTTCGCACAAAAAAAATATATCGGGAATTAATGTTCGCACAAAAAAATTGAACAAAAATTCTAGTCTTCAAAAATAATTCGGAAATTAAAATTTTCGCAAAAAAATATATATGCACTCGGGAATCTAACTTATAAGCATTTTGAAAATCGAAATATTGTGATAATCAAGTATTTGGTTTCTTTTTTTAAAATTATATCATAATAAGTTGGGTTTTTACGAAGAAAATCAATTTTAGAAATTCAATTTCATCCAGAGAACAAAACACAAACACACATATTTACAACATTAACATCAATTATCCCTAATACAGAAGAAATTCCTAAATTAAATATTAATAACAATAATTTTTCTCACCGAAAATCAATTCTGAAATCACTCTGAAACAAACAGAAACTTGTGTGCGAGGAGGAGGTTTTTTTGCGTTTCTGATATCGACGACGGAAAATGATTTGTGATATTTTTAAGGGAAAATTGGTAATTTTATTTTATTACTATTGTTTAGCATTTTCAGCATTCCACGATAAGTAGGTCTCGACCTACTTAAAAATTTCAGTACAATTTTACTTAAAATTTTAATCAAACAGTTCCTAAAATTTTTTATCAAATACACTTATAATTTTAAACCATTGAAAAATTTAATTTTAAGTTGACTGAATTTTTTTAGTGCGTTATCAAATAATACCTTAGTTATCTATAATTGATCAAACTAAGAATATCATATCATAGTGTTAGACGTATCTTTAGACATGACAAATAAAGAGAGAATCTCTTAACAAATATTTCTTAGATTGACTTTTGAAAGTGTATGGTTTCATATGAGAGAAAATCTCATTGAGTCCCAATGCAACTAGAGGCGTCAAGTGGGTTGGGTAGCCCTGGCTTGACATGAGGCACAACCCTATTGAGTCATGCCTAGTCCATCATGGCACAACCCAGAATTGTGCCTAGGCTTGTGCTGGAATGGGTGGAGTCATCATTTGTCTTGTGTCGTGCTAAGCTTTCCTATGCCTTGTGCTAGGCTAGGTATGACTCGACTTCCTGATCCGAAGGCACGGTTCAACAGCATGACCCAAATTGTGCCTCGGATCTCAGGACGGGTTCGGGTGTGGTCCGGATTGACTGCCTGACATCCGTCAGGTTCTCGTCATTTTCGTTAGCCGTTGAGCTCATTCCGACTTCAGGCCCTTAAGCTGAATCTTTTAGAACTGTCGGGTCGAACCGGCCCAATTGCCAAAACAAAAATTCAAAAATTATGCAATTTAAGTAGTTGGATTCACTCCCAAATGCTACGGGCAAAAATCTAATAGATATCAGGTTTCTTCCCAAAAAAATTCTTAAAAAATTATAAAAAATTTTAAAAATTGATTTTTATTTAAAATATTTTTTCATATCTATAAATATACTCATCTTATTTTCTAATATATGTTTTATTTCTTTGATATTCTCATTCTCTCTCTCTCTTGTATCATTTCTCTTTCTCTCTCCTTTCGAGAATTTGAGTTCGGATTGTGGTGCAGATATTAGATTCGAATATCTGATATCGCATATCATCAACCAAATGAGATTTTATACATTATGGGTATTATTTTTTAAATTTTGTTTAGTTTTTTTATTTATAGTTTAATTATAAAATACTATTTAATATTAAAAATATTATTAGATTATGATTAATAAACTAATAAAAATAAAAAATAATAAATAGTAATTTTAATGATGATAATAAAATTAATATTAATATAAATATACATAATTTTAATATGAATAATGATAATTCTAAGAAAAGGTCAGAAGTCCCTGAAATTTTATTTTTCTCTCATGATATCAACCTAAACATCTAAAAAATAAATAATTAGAAGAAAATTAATAGTTTGAATTTACTTTAATATTATACAAAATAAAAAATATTAGGACTGCTGATTAAGAATCGACATAGTACACATATTGTAAAAAACTATTAACCTGTATGAGTTTATGTTAGTCTGGGCCCTTGAGAGGTATTTCAAATAAAGTACTAAAAAATATGTTACATTAGATCACAGACAAATCTAAATCAACGGTGAGATTTTTGAGGTTGTATCTAGTTCAGTCTCTATGTTGATCCCCTTCATATAACTCAATGAGTTAGAGAGAGACGGTATTGCCAAACTGATCATCACGAAGGATCTTCAAATTATATTTTTAGAGGATCAAAGAGTATTCAATATCATGCAGATTTATTCTCAACTTGCATATAATAAGATTCGTATGTCAATATCTAGGAACCACATACGAAATTATTATAAGTTAGAAAAAGAAAAATATTTAATGAATTTAGGAAATATAGTGGCATGATGTCTGTGACATCTAATATTTGGACTAGTTATAACGATATCATAGTTGTGAAAGGTGCAAGGCGCACTAAGGCACAAAGGCCTTTTGGAGCCTTAAGGCGCATGACGTCCTTAAGGCGTGAGCTTTTTTATGTAAGGCGCACCCCATTTATATATATATATATATATATATATATAAATCAATTATAACAATCATTTATTATCAAATATAATCAAAAATATCAATATAATCAATAAAAGCATATAAACAATACCTCTAATCATAAAAATTCTTAAAACATGCCAACAAATTAAATAAATCACATTGGCAAAGTTTCTAAAAATTCATAGAAATTATCAATAGAACATATTAAAATGTAAATACATATCGATTGTCTAAATTCATAAATTATCCAAACACAACACATTAAAATAACTAATTTGTCCACAACAATCGATCCTCATTCATTCTCCACATCCATATAATGATGATCATCATCATTTTAACATTTTTCATCCTCATTTTCTCAATAATTTATTTCTTCATCTTCATTTATCAATGAAAGAGAAAACATAGGTCTTTAGCTTGAAGATATGTCATTCTTCCTTGATGATGGCAGCTTGTTTGAGCTTGCTCTAGCTCTAGTATCAAATCTAGGCTCTTTAGCTTCACTTGCTCTAGCAACATCACCTCATGTCAAGTTATTATCATCAAACACTAAATCATCTTGTGTATCTACATGGTCATGAGAATATCATCATTCATGTTTCTTATTAACCACTCACTGCTCTCATTAATTTCTTTTAAAATTATTAGGTCAATGGTATCACGTTTATTATATCTTTTCTTCAAGGCTCGATTATACTTGATGTATACTAAATCATTCAAACATTGATGTTCTAATCTATTTCTCTTTTGTGTATGGATCTATAAAATTTATAAGCACATAAAAACATTATTTCTCATTTTTTTTAACTTAAAATATTTTTAAATGTTTTTAAAGCACATAATATTACTTATATTTTCAAAGATACTTAAATTTTTTTCACAACCTGATGCACTACATGTTAGCTAAGAACTTTCACGACAAACTTTTTTAAATTTGGAGTTGAAATTTCAAATAAAATCTACCATTCAGCTATAATATACATAATAGATATAAAATAATTTAGTGATTAAATCTAAAATAATTTACTTATTTTCTTGTATCTAAAATATAATATAATAAATTAGATTAAAAAAAATTATGTAACTAACCTGGTGTTTTGATCTTTTTTTTCCTACTAGCCAAGTCCATTCCAAATTTTCTTCGACCTTTATATACATACTCATTCATTCACAGCTTTCTCTCGTATATCAATATCATTTATTATTATTTTAATGCATTTATATAATTATCCCATAATGATTTCATTATGCTTCAACTTTGGTTTATCATAGAAGACTTTTGTGTTAAAGAAGTACCTAGCTGCATGTAAAGGCTTATGAACTTAAATCTTTCATCTCCTATCAATGATTTTGAATATCTCATTTTACTTCTCTTTATTACAAAGAAAATATTTCATAATAATTTTCTTAGCTCTAGTCATGGCTTCATATATGTATCAAATAGGAACTTTTTTTCACCACCAACCAAGCGAACTACGTGAACAAGATGACTTGAAATCTTTAAATAAAATATGATAGTATTCCAAAAAGAAGGCATTATGACTGTCTTAGATACATCATTCTCCTTCTACTCCTTTGCCTATTCACTTTCTGATCATTCTGTACTTGTGAACATATTCCTCAAATAATTTTTTTGCTCATGTAAGCGAGATAATGTGATGAAAACAGTGGTAAATCATGTCTTAGCAGGCCTAAACAGTTCCTTTTGTCTAGTAAAATACTTCATTATGTTGAGCAACCCTGAATGGCTATAAATAGTCATTTAGTGATATGACTCTATCTAAAGTCCTCTTGATGTTTGATCGCTTTTCAATGTATTCTAATTCAAGTCAATATAATGTGCGGTACATGGTGTCCAATACAAATTAGGTCACTTTTTTTGCAACATCTTCTCAACATCATGTTATATAATAAAATAAAATACTTCATTCATATATTAAAATCAATAAAATTATACTTATTCAAGTCATAGGAGTAGTATTTATTATCTGCCATCTTATAGCTTAAGTGACTATCCGTGATTACTTGAACTACATTTTCTTCATCAACTTGGTTTACCTAATTGTCAAATAGTTCAAATATATTCTCTTCCCCATCTTAATAATTGAAGAAGTATTAATGGATTATATGAACATGGTTCCCTTTGAACAATTCACTAAAAAGTATACCAAAATTCTTTCTTTCTTATTGGTCCATCCATCCGTCATAATGGTGCTTTCATTTTTTTTCCATTCCATTTAATGATTCTTCATGGAATCTTTTGTAAGCTCCAACTCTTTCTTAAGGTGAATAATCTTTACCTCATATATATTTGGTCCCTTCATCCTCACATCATATTAACCAATAGCTTCAATCATGGGTTGTAAACTTGGATATGTGATTGTATTAAATGGAATGACAACATCATACATCCACCTTGAAATAAGAGACCAAGCTCTTTCCCTTACTTTCTTCTTGTAGGCATCTTTCATAGTAGTTTAAATTTTTTTTTCATTCATATCTTGAACTCACTTTCATATTAGGGGTAAAAAAATGATCTATTGACTCTTTTCTCTAAATCTTTTTACACTACCTCTAGTGTATTACTTTTTTCACTTGTAATATTATAAGCAACTTTTTTACTTTCGACTTATTCATCAATATCTTCAAAATTTTCATAAAAATCTTCATTTCTCATTTTGATTCTTTTTTTCATTCATATAATTTTTCATCTCTTGTCTAACATGAACTAGGTATTTAGTATATTTTTTGGCATTTTTATGTCTATCAACAAGATGTTTGTGTCTATAGATGCCTCCATTGTTTACCTTATCATAAAAGATACAAATAATTGTATTTAAATTTTGTTCATTAGGTAACCAAACATATTTTCATCCCGAGTCTTTTTTTTTTTACTTTCAGAAGTAGTTGTAGAGCCAACCTGAGTCTCATTTTCATTGTCTTTAGAATTCATTCTTCATTCTTTTAATTTTGAAACAGATTAACTATAACACAATAATATTTGAAAAATACAAATTAAGACATTATAAAATATTAAAAAAAATTAACTGAGTCATATGACTCATGTAAGTCATGTTATTTTACTACTAAAGTAAAATAAATGAGTCATGAATTATGAGAATCATTACTCATTTACATAAGCTTAATCATGAACCAATATCATCAATTAAGTGAAAAAAAAATTTAAAAATAGAGAAAGGAAACAAATACCAATGGAAGTGAGATTTTTTTTTCTAATTTTTTTTTGTATTTTTATTGGCTAGTTTGGTTGATCATCAACTTTATTCTATTCTTGTACAGTGTTTGGTAGTGTATCTTCTTTGTTTAGCTTGAAACTGAGCAAAAATGGAGGCTAGAGAAAAAATGGTTAGTTTTTTGGTTCTAGAGGTATAAATATCGAATTTTAGGGTTCTGCAGCTAAAATGACCTCATTTTGGCCCTTTCTTGCACATAATGATATTGTTTTAGATGCCATAACAGTTTTTTTTGAAAACCCGAGCTGTCCAAAATCATGTCATTTAGAAACTGTTTAAATCACTTATTCAAAACAATGTCGTTTGGATAAATGACTTATCTCCAAAATGATGTCGTTTTGCATAGGTTTAAAAAAATAAAAAGCCAAAACGACGTCGTTTTATGTCACAGAGAGACCAAATGATGTTGTTTTGGTTTGGTTTACAGTAAATAGGAATTTTCGTCTTGTAATTCTCGATGCCGGTAGAAAAAAAAGGAAAAACAAAGATGAAGAAGACTCGTCTGGACGAAGGAAAAATGAAGGGGATCCGAGGAAGAAGATTTACCTGGATGGAGGCGCGGATATGAATAGCTTCTCGCCTCAAGGAAGGCGCATGCCTTTGCCATTTTTCGTGCACCTGCATGAAGGAGACTCGCCGCATCCCAGAAGGGGCGCCATGGTTGCACTTCCCCTATGCCCGAGCCTCGGAGTGCCTAATATGCACTTTTCACAACTATGGACAATACATTTTATACATGTCTCATCAATCACTATATAAATTCTAAATATACATTAAATAAAAAAAATATTATGATTTTTAGAGATTTTCTATATTCATGATTGTCCAATTATTTATAAACACATGATGAGAATCTGCAAAGAATAAAATATTTAAAATAAAATATAGTATCATATTTAATAACACATATAACAATGAAGTATCCTTTAATATGTTTGTTAGGATCATCAGAGACAAGACTGTAGGAGAGATTTTTCACGTTAGATACACATGTTACTTTATTAACCTAATAGTAAAATTGGGGATGATAGTTTACTCCACTTTAGAAAGCATACGTAACTCACTATGTTTGTTGTATGCCTCATAGACAACAAGAATCTGGTAGTTTATTTGTTTGAGACTAAAGAAGAAGAAATTTCAATCAGATGTGAGATACTGTTAGAATTACACATACATTATGTTGGAGTCTTGCGTTATATATGAACATATGATATTCGACTACGTCAATAATTAGAGTGGCGAACTTATGATTGATGATACTGACCGGGGTACATGAATTTTATTTATGAAAAAATTAAAAATTTTTTATGATACGCTGAACATGTATTTGTAAATTTATATTTTCATCACTTGTATTGCACTCAGATGCATATATAATTTAGTATCATATTTAAGAAGTTTAGAGCTGACCCAATATTTATTAGCATGATTGTTGAAATAAAAATCAAATACTTAAAATACTGGTTCACTATTCTATTTCTTTATTATTTGACTGCCTGCATGGACCCTATGATTAATGTTGAATGAGTAGTGAATATTGTTATATACATATCATTGTGTATCAACTAGAAATACCAACTTGAAGGATTCATTCATGAGAAGTTGACTGAACTATTTACATACTATGATATTATGTATGATAATAGTAGTAGTCATACTCCAAGTACGGACTTGGATATTATATTTTGATATGATGACTTTTTCGTTAATTTACCAAGGGGGAAATAACTGGAAGAATCATTAAATAGGAACGGGCTGTCTCGGTACTTAGATATCGATTACTGTTCAATATTATCACATATTTATAACACAAACTTTGATATTTTATAGTAGCGGAAATTATATGAGTCTACATATCTCGTGCGGTCTAAGATGAAACAAGATTTATTGACTCCTTTGATATCGGATATAACATTAAAGTTTACTTTTTTTATTACTTTAAATGTGAATTCAAATTAGAGATCAAGATTGCGGTCAGATATTTTTGAGATATTACTATGCATGAAAAATTGAGAGGATTTCAGCTTTAGTATCCAGGATCACGCTGTCACTACAACAAGAGCGAAGAAGTTGATGATTGATGATGATTTGTGAGACTTTGATAATGACTGAGATTGAACATACTGCATACTGCTTATCACTAGTAATACTATTATATGCTTATGAGATTGATCATTTTTGTATTATCTATTGATTTTTGTCTTTTGAGTTTGCTGTTTGCATTATTATTTTATTTTTTTATTTATTTAGATGCTTATGAGATTGATGTTGATCTTTGATATATTGATTTTTTTTGAGATTGTTTTGTTATTTTGTAATTTTTATTTGTATTAAGTTACGAAAATTAAATAATTAAAATTTATACTATTTATATTATATTATATTTTTGAGCTGTGAGTTGTGACTTGTGATTGTAATTTTTTTTGTAATTAATTAATTAATTGATTAATTAATTTTGTTTTAAAATTTAAAATATTTAGAAGTTAGGTATGACCTAATTTTGAACGGACTGAAATGGCATGTCTTGACCCGATTTGGCATGACCCAGCATGACCCAGCATGACCCATCAAGAAAACCACATGGCCCGGCACAAATCACTATGAATCTGGCAAACTCGGGCTGGCTGGTCGTGCCAGGCATTCCCTTTTTGAGTCATGCCGTGTCAAGTACGACATGACTCTTGTAGACCTGTACCGTGCTGATTCGGCACTGCCTGTTTGATACTTCTACAAGCAATACTTCATATATTGAGATATATGAAGAAATATATAAAATTTAGAATATTTTTTGGTTATGAATATTTATAATCAGTGAAATAATTATATTCGAGTTGGAAAAAATTTTCTCTGAGTGGATGCTAATTATTGGTTTTTATACTTTTGTTAGTGATAATCGTTTCTTGAAAAAGTAAGAAACAATCATATGTTTGGCGATTTTGTTAGATGTAGAATCTAGGGTGATAATCACTATGTATTCATTTTTTACTTAAATTACTTTTTATCGTAATAGTCAAACAATGAAATATATAATCTTAAATCTAGTGTTTCACATAAAGAGTAACTATTGAGCTATTATAAATATTCCTTCATATTAAATGACAATCAATTTGAATATGTCGAAGCTACTCATGAAATACTAAAATTCAGCAAAGGGCCCTGATCATAGCTCTTTTTAGAAGTGATTGATCTACAGTATCTCATAAGTAACTAATGCCAAAGTCTCGTTCTCTGCCTTTATACTAGATTTATAAATAATGATATGCTACTTGTTTTTTTATTAGTAAAAATGACCTAAAAGAATATACAAAATGTTGTGGTAAATCTAATCTTTATGATTGTTTGAGGCATGCTAGAATTTGAGTACATTTTTATTTGACAATGCTCATAATTTTTAAATGAAATCACAATTAAGCATTAACATATTAGAGAATCCTTAGAATTGTATCTATATGAGTAGGTCTAGTAAAATTTATAAAATGACTAACTATACTAATAAAATAAGTGATATTTGATTTGATCACTATCAGATAATTTGCTTTTTCTATGATTCTCATTTTTCTATATCTAGAAGTTGCAACTAGAGAATCAATACTTATGGACATCTATAATAGGATCAAGTGATGAGATAATTGATGCATATTATATCATATCAGGATCAACAAAATATCTAAAATAATTTTTATATGAGAAAGAAAATCTATATCATATGAGCAAGCAACTTTAATGCTTACAAAATACCTAAGATGTTATAAATTATTTGTTTGAAATTTAATCGATAAAAATAATTTTAGTTGAAATATACTCAACTAATCACACTTTATAATCAGAATATTATTACTGTATATTATTAATATCATATATTGTCACCATAATTTATATTACAACAAACTAAAATAGTATGATACATCTTTAGAGGATAAATATAATGAATGTTTAAGAGAATATGTTGAACCACTCTCAAGGAAATTATTATGGGTGATAGATATTTTCACAATCTACATACTATATCTGCATTCATTAGAATAGTAAAATTAGATAGTTACTCTATAAATACTTTCGTACTCAATACTATAATGAAGGAATATATTTCTCATGGACAACTAGTATACAATCCATCATGGGATAACATTCATAATGATAGCGAACATCTTTGTCACATCTTTAAAAATGTTCAAATAATTAACATTATATGTTTTTGTAAATTACATGGCTACCTACTTGATATTTAGTCGATCAATATTTAGTTGATCAACGCTCATTTGCATCTCATTATAAGCATACATAAAGGTTTCAAAACAATGTTTTGTATATGATTGTAAATGATTATGCTCACTTCATTTTACTTAGCATATTGACATTTGGATGACTTAAGTACCTCATAGAGAGTCTTATAGATCTTGCAATTATAAGAAGAGGACATGAGATGAAAATATATTATTTTAAAATAAGTATAAGAGAGTACATGTGATAATTAGTGTTTGGTAGAATATTATATTATTTTTTTCCATAAAGAAATTAGAAGGTCCATGTAACTACTTTGAAATGGTTCAGTTGATATGACAGAAGAGTCATATGGGCAAGATCGTGTATGTATTTGTCTAATATAATTTTTGGGCTGAGATCACCAAATCTTATATTACATGTCATGTGAGACATTTATACTAGTCTCTTCTTCTTAGCAGACAACTCTAAGAGATACAAAAGAAATCTTATTACTATCAAGAAAAAGTGTTTTGTCATTTTCATCAAGATTATTTGTACTAGTAGTATCAGATGCATAATACGGATTAATTATTACTTTGTGAGGAGTAACATTTGGGCAAATATATGATCATATCAATATGGTATCCAAAGATATGTTCTCTTTGATAGATTTCTTAGAGATGCACTTGTTCCCAAAAATAATATATCTATACTTGTGAAAATAATCCCGACCTCTAGTAAGTAGCATACATACCTCTTCCAAGTATTGAAGTATCAAAGAAAAATATACTTAATGACATGAGTAATTAAATTCTTCCACTGAATAGAATTTATTAATAAAACCAATACACTCAAAAATCTTGGATGAAAGTTAAAGAAAATTTCTTTTCTTCACATTATGACTAATATGGAATATGACTTGATAGTTCGTAAGATGACATTTGATTGATTAGAAAGTTTGCGACTAATGTTTTTTCTCTCAAAAAATGCTTAGTAATACTTTTTGTGATAGAAATATCCTAGTTATCTCAATTAAATATAATTTTTTTATTTCAAATATCAAATGATTCATATAAGTACCTGTAAAAGATGTCTGATAAATCATCTCATGCTACATAAAGAATAATAAAAACTAATGAGAAGTATATCCAAAATAAATTAATCTTTCAATAATTTAATGCTACAACCATATTGAGTTTTAATTTTTTCCTATAATTTTATAAATGTAAACAAAATTTTAGGGTTTTTTCTAAAAATTAATTATCCTATATATTTTTGTATAATTATTAATAAATCTAATAAAATATCTCAGATTATCATACATTATTTCTTAAAATTTTAATGAATTAGATGGAATTAATTTCTTTTAATACTTTTTTGATTTGTTAAATAGAAATATGTAATTTGTTTTTATAACTGACACATCCCATAGTCAATAAAATTTATTTCATTGATGTTTGGCTCTAGAATCTATTGCTTATTTAATGATGGATGTCCAAACCAAAAGTGCATGATCACTGAATTAATGGTAATCAAGGACTCGGAAGGGTTCATGTGGGTGTAAAAATTTAGTATATTCTTTATCGTTTAATTCTAGTGAAGTCATCCACATGATTTGTTGATCTTGTGCATAAATATCTGAAGATGAAAAAACAATTTTATTTGCTTAGTAAAATAATATTGACATTGCCTTACTATTGCTTAGTAAAATAACTAATTGCAAATAAGTTATAACCAAATTCTAGAAAAAGAGAACTCACGTCAAAAATAAAATGTGTAACATTGACATTGCCTTGCCCCTTGACTTTTATAATTGTACTATTTGCCAAACCAATATCAAAAGGCTCTAATCTTCACAAAAGAAGTAAAAAAGTTTGTTCACTTGTGACATGACTTTTGGCTCAAGAAGCTATAAACTAGGAGTCTAAAGAGTTGATGAGAAGAAAGAATCGTATAAGTATATGAACATCCCAACTGGAGCTAACATCATACAATGAAATAAACATGGAGTAATTTTTTTAAATGAGCATAACCAGGTTAATAGAAGTATGCTTTCTTCTTCAAAGCCTGAAAGACACGTTCAAAGCGCCCCTCGAAATGCTTCACAGAAGAAGCTTGTGCCTATTTTGTGCGTAACTTTTTTTCATGCACCTCAAGGCATTTTTCACATGTCTTGCCCTGGGGCACGCTCTAATGTGCATCTTGATTATGCTTTTTAAAATATTAGATAAGATTCAGAATTAATTGGTATCTAAATATTGAGACAGCTCGTTCATATTAGATGGTTTATCTTGTTATTTTTCTCTCGCTAACTAAATGAAGAAGTTATCATCTTTGAATATCGTATTCATGTTTGTACTTAGTGTCTGATTATAATTACTATCATACCTAGTATTGTAGTATATAAATAACTCAGTCAACTTATCGTGAATTAATGCTTCATGTTGTGTTCCTTCTTCATGCATAAGGATTTGTATAACAAAATATTCTCTACTTTTTTCATCTATCTTACCCCTAGAGTCTATGCAAGTAGATAGACAATAAAGATATAAAATAGTAGATCAATATTTTAAGTACTTAGTTTTCATCTCACTAACAATGTAACTAAATGTCGAGTCATCTATAAATTTTCTAAATATGTCACTAATATTATATATGCACCTGAGTGCACTGCAAGTGGATGAAGTATAAACTGACGAATGCATATTTGTCGTATCATACAAAATATTCAAGAACTTTATAAATAAAATTCTTGTATCCCAATTAGTATCTTTAATAATAAGTTCATCACTCTTACAATTGATATTAAATATTCCGTTTTCGTATTCAACACATAACTCAAACAACAAATATGTATATTTCCAACTGTGTCTCTTATCCGTTTTGAATTTTTTTTTGATCTATTGACAAATGGACATTTAAATTCTTGTTGTCTGCTAGGTATCCAAAGTTATTTTATTGAGTTACATATTTTTTCTAAAGTAGAAGAAATAATAATCATTCTCATTTGTATTATCAGGTTAATGACGTTACACATACATATAATGTAAAAAATCTTTCATAATAGCTTATATTTAATGATCTTAATAAACATGTTAATATCTATTTTATTGTTAGATGTATTATCAAATGTGATAATATATTTTTTATTTTGAATATTATATTTTTTAATATTTATTATAATGCATTCTTATATGATCAGACAATTATGAGAATGAATCTCTGAAAATTTTAATATTCTTTTATTTAGTGTCCATTTAGAATCTACATAGTGAGAGATGAGAAATATAAAAAATGTATTGTTGTGATAAGTTCTGATGTCGGATATCATAGGCACCACGTCATTATATTTTTTAAATTCATTAGTTATTATTTATTTTTCTAACTTATAATATTTTAGTATGTCTTTTATATATGTGAAACTAGAAATCCTATGATATGTAAGATTAAAATAGATATGCATGATGTTGGCTACCCTTAAATCATCTGAAAATCTAATCTGAAGATATATCATTGTGATCAGTTTGATAATGTTTTTATTTCCTAAATCGTTTTGATATATGAAGGAGGTTAATATAAAAGATGAATTAGATTCAATCCCGAATACCATACTCTTCAGTTGGATTTTAATAAAATCTAAAATATTATATATATTTTTTGTATATTATTTATCATGTATCACTCGATTTCTTGTCATGCTCTTACTTTTATTATTATGTTTTTTACAATATTAATAATAGCTAAATTTTTTTGTTGACTTTTCTAATATATGTATTTTAATTATATTTAAGTGAATACTATATGTTGTAGTTTGCAGTTTTTTGTAGCTTATTTTATTTTCAATTTATTTATGTTATTTGATGGGAGCAACTAATAGGTGTGCTGCTCTAATAACATATGTCCATTTCATAAGGGTGTTGTTTGTATGTTGCTTCATATTGAATGTTGTTTTTTTTTCTTAGATTTCTATATGGTATCAGAGTTGTGCATGTGTGGGTGAAGAACCACAAACCCAGAAGATAAATCATGCACAATTATTGTGCACATTTATTGTGCACAGCTGGTGCACAATTACTATTTACATTTGTCCATAGTTACTATGCAGCCCATTTTGTCAAAGTCGTGAACATGAGATTTAGGCATAGTGTATACTAGACCAATTTCATAGTGTATACTGGACAAATTTAATGATTTTTTTATTTTGTGCAATTGGAATTCAGACATAGGTAGAGCTACGATGCATAATTTGGGATTTCCAAAATAAAGTTGGTGCTACGAAACTTAATTTAAGATATTTAAAACCCTAAATTTATGCTTTAATTTAGGAATTTTGTGTTAGGTGCTTCAAAAATTCAATTTGGGTGCCTATTAAAAAGAGGATTTAGGGTAATTTTGTTTTTTGTTATTTTACCTAAATTATGTTTAATATTCATTAAATTTTTTTTATGAGAATGTTGTTGTAACCACAAATTATTTCATCAACTGAAAAATTATTTATCTTTTCTCATTATATTTCTTTTTTAGACATTACATTTTAGAGAAAGATTATTTCTTTTCTCATTGGTAATATATTGGGTGCATTAGTTTTGTTTAAGATCTCTTAACATGGTATAATAAGATGATACATATGGTGATGAAATATATCTTTTTTTGTTACTATAATATCCACAATCTATACAAAGTAGTATTTGTATAAAACTAATGGTCTATTAGTTAGTGTTAATTTTTATATTTTTTAAATATAACTTGATTTTTTAATGAGTCTAGGCAAAATAGAGATTTAGAGAATACATATAGTTCTCTTACCATTTTTTACTCCTTTGGAGTCCCAAGTAGGCTTCTAACTAGGGGAGAATATCACCACTCAGCTATATTTTAACTGATTAATTCATATTATATTGATTCTTTTATCAAATTATCATATATATTACCAAATAATGATCTATTCATTTCTTAAGAAAATGAGGTTTTGTTGAAAAGAGAATCATTTTAGATTTTTGTAGAGAGAAGCTTTTGAATTGATTTAGGCTCCAAATTAGAGTGAGTCAGGATTATGGAAACTTGACTGCATAAGATTGCATTTATTCTAGAAGAATAGGAAATACATAATCTATTCAACATGAAGAAAAGTCTCTAAGAAATTAAATGATCTTAAAGCCATTCCACTTGATCATTTTTTAATTATTTTTTTAGAAAAAATAGACGAGCTGTATTCATAACTATATTTCATAAATATTGGCGTACCCTCTTATTTTTTATTATTTTTTCTTTTACTGCTTTTCATAATGATATATGAATACTCAAGAATACTGAATTCTTTCTCATGATGATATGAAAGTCAATCAAGTTATATTTTTTAAGTATAACTCTATTCTTTAATGAGTCTAGGTAAAATAGGAATTCACTGAATACATATAAATCCCTTACAATTTTTTACTCTAGAATTTTATTTCAATGTACATACTATAAGAGGATGTGTCACATTAGAGGTATTAAACGCGCTGGAATGAGCTTGGTGGAGACCCAATCGGGCCACCATGCTGTGCTCGGCACTGCTTGGTAGAGTAAAATAGGAATTTTACTCTAGAATTTTTTACTCCAGGCACGATAAGTCTTGAGAAGTGTCAGGCCTTGCACTGTTTGCTTGCTCGCTTGCCTACCTGCCTGCCTTGTACATGGTTCGAGCTGGGTTGTGCCTGGACTTGTCGGGTCAGGCTGGGTCATGTCATTTTGGCTCATTCACAATTGGATCATCCTAAACTTCAAAATTATTATAAATTTTATATTTTATTACTAAATTAATTAATTTATTAATTAAATTAATATAACAAAAAAAATAAAATTACTATCATAAGTCATAACTAATAACTAAAAATATGTACAAATTATAAAAAAACAAAGCCAAATTAAATTATTAAAAGATAAAAATAATACTTCAAAGATAAATTCATAAACATAAAACATCAATCACGTAAGTAAGTGTCTAAATAAACCTAGAACAAAATAACAAAAAAAAAGCTCAACTGACAAAAATAAATAAACAATGATAATTCAAAAATAATAAATCTTCTCAGCATATGATGGTATTACTAGCCGTAAGCGATAGACAGTTTAATAGGCTCAATTTTAGTCGTTAATCATCATCAAATTTTCATGAATCATAATCAATAACTAACTATTTTACTATTGTTATAGTTGCAGTATAATCTTAGATACTAAAGCTCGAATCCTTCTAATTTTTCATTTATGTTAATATTTCAATAATATTTAGTCGTAATCTTGATCTCCTTTCTGAAATCACATTCACTACAATAAAAAAATTAGACTCCAATGCTATGCTTGACACCAGAAGAGTCAATAGATTTCATACTATCTTAGATAGTACGAGATAGATGAACTCATGATTTTCACCACTATAAAATATTAAGTTTTTTTTATCACTATGTGATAGTATTGAATAGTAATCGATAACTATGTATTGAGATAACTTGCTCTTATTCAATGATCCACTTTATTATTTTTTCTTCACTAACTGAATAAAGAAGTAATCATCTCCGAATATGGTATTAATGTTCGTACTCGGAGCTTCAATATTACTATCTTCATACTTGGTATCGTAGTATGTAAATCTTCTCGTAAATGAATCATTCAAGTTAGTCTTCTTGGTTCATGCATGAGGATATATATATTAAAATAATCTCTATCTTTCTATCTTAATACTAGCGTTTATGCAGGCAGTCATATAATAAAAAGATAGAATAATAGATCAGTACTATAATTACTTGGTTTCCATCTCAATAACTATATAACTAATTATTTGACAATCTTTAAACTTCTTAATCATGCTATTGATATTTCATATGCACTTTTAGTATAATACTAATGATGAGAATATAAACTGACGAATACATATTTGTCGTGTCATAAAAAATTTATAGGAATTTCATAAATGAAATTCACATATCTAAATCAGTATCATTAATACAAAATTCGTCACTCTTATATTTGACATCGTTAGATATTATGTGTTTGTATTCAATACATAAATCCAACATAAATTGTATGTAATTTTAATAGTATTTCACATCCGATTGAATTTTTTTTTATTTAGACTAGCAGACAAACATAGACTATCAAATTTTCGTTGTTTGTGAGTTATGTATATTTTTTAAAGTGGGAGAAATAGTTTTCATCTTCGCATGTACTATGAGATTAATGATGTGATACATGTATATGATGTGAAAAATCTTTTCTAATGATCTATTTTTAATATCCTAATAGACATGTTAATGACTATTCTATTATTAGATGTATTATCAAATATGATACTATATATTTTATTTAAATTATTATATTCTATAAAAATTTTCATCATGTACTCATAAATGGTTGGGTCATCATGCGATAGATGCATCGTCGTGACTTGTCAGATATTGGATGTCACGGATACTACTCCATTATATTTACTAAATTTATTAATTATTATTATTTTTTAAAAATTATAGTACTTTAGTATCTCGTTTCTAGATGGGAACCTATGAATTCTATGATATGTAGATTGTAAATAAGTCTGTATGATACTGACTATCCTTAAATCCTTTTAAAATATAATTGAAAGACTCATCGTGGTGATCAATTTGATAATGCTCTCCCTTTTTAACTCTTTGTGGTATATGAAGTGGGTCAATATTGAGGTTGAATTGGATCCAACCTTAAAGATATTACTACTGAGTTGAGTTTGACTATGATCTAATGCACCATATTTTTTGGTATATTATTTGACATATCTCTTAAGGTGTCCTATATTACATGAAATATTATAAGTTAATATCTTTTTATAATAATTGTATTCTACCGATTCTTCATTGACATTCTTAATATATTTATATTGTATAATATTAAAATGAGTCTAAACTATTGATTTTTTTTTAATTTTTTATTTTTTAGATGTTTGGATTGGGGTGACTAGAAAAGATAAAGTTTTTGTGGTCTCGAACCTTTTCATAGGGTTATCTGTGTACATGTTAAAATTTTTTATGTTTATGTTTAATTTAATTTTATTATATTCATTAAAATTATTATTTATCATTTTAATTTTTTATTAGTTTATTAATTATATTATGATTTTTGTTTTTTAAATTATTTATTAATTTATATTAATTAAACTAAAAGTTGTAACTAAATTTAAAATAAAAAAATAAATTAAATAAAATTTAAAAATTAATACTCGTAATGCGTAAAATTTTATTTGCTTTATGATGTCTGCACTGCAATCAATAATTTATATCTCCACCCGAGTTTCAAAAGTTGAAACCAAAAGCAGAGATTGAGATAAAAAGAAAGAGATGAGAGCCTAGAAGAGAATAAAAGATACTACAAGAGAGAGAAATAGATAAGATAAAAATTAAGAATGAGAGGGGTTAATATATAAATTTTAAACACGTAATCTTTTTTTATAAAAAATCAATTTTTTTTTATTTTTTGAATTTTTTTTTTAATATATTAGAGGCATTATTATGATACTTGACGGATTCTGCCCCTAGCCATTAGGGCAGAATCCGGCGGCTTAAAATCAAAAATATGTATTTTTTTTTATTGTTGAATCTGTTCGATTGTTGAACCAACCCAACGGTTACATATTACAGAAGCTTCGGCTTCTGGAATCTATAGGTGAGTTGTTGAGAAGTTGTGCATTGGGGTTGGGTTCGGGCTTCGGTCGGTCGGACTTTGGAATTCGGAATTCGGAGGCAGTGGTGGATTCTCCCGAACTTTGGTTTGTGATTTGAGTCCGACTATCTGGGGCTCGGGGCCGGGGTACGATTTGGGTCATACTGAAGAATTGTGCCTTTGGGCTTTGATATTGGGCCATGCTTGGCCCGCCTCAAAGCCCAAGTTACCTCAGCATGGCATGGAATGAGCTATGCCTTGGGCCAGCTCGACACATCCCATGCATGGTTTTGGATAATGCTAGGCTTAGCATGGTCGAGTCAGGCCTTGCCTCGGGTTGGGCCTAGGCTGTCCTGACTCATTTGACACCTCTAGGTTGTATTAGATATAGTTTGGGGATTGTATCCAGAGAGGAGGTTGAGAGTATTATATAGAGATTAGATACATTGATTATCAGAGTCATTCGGGAGTTCTCAGAGTTCATCTATTGTGATATTAAAAAGGAATATGCAAAACTCTTCTCTAGGTCAGTAATGTGTATTCTTCTTTCTTTTAATATTATTGGTTTTGTTGCTCGTTCTTGTTTTTTAGCCTTTTTCGTAATCGATTCATGATCTAGTACTCATTTTATAGATGATCATAATTTAATCACTATCATTTTTTATTAACATAGAATATTATTATTATAGCTAGTGATAAATCCTTTATAATCATTGAATATGATAGTATTAATGTTGGCAAGATGCAATTTTAATTATACATTTATTAATCAATCAGATTTTTTATTATTTCTCAAAAGTATACCCTTTTAGAGCATGTATCACGTAGAAAAAAATATTTTACTTGCCTACTAACATTTTTGGAAGCACTTTTTTTGATCATGTTAACTCCTCATGATAGGATAAGTTGATATTCAAAGCTTTTAGATTTGTTTTCATTTGATTATGTTGTATCCAATGAAGGTATGTGTATTGTTTACCTTAGACTAAAAGGATTTTAATGGATACTCATAGTATTTTTTTTAGTATCAATCAATTTTTAGTGAGCCTGAAAAGAGAAAATATCTAAAAGATTTATCTAGATTTATTTATTTTTATTTCTAATTAGTTTCACTTGGATTTCCAACTAGGATAAAGTGGCATCCCTCTACTATTTATGTACTTGCTCTACTTTATGATGATATTCCTATGAAGTTATTATATGTATCAACTAATATAGATCTTGGAGGTTTTAGATTATATAATTGCTCATGAGTCTATTCTAGTTTTGATTCATATTAAGTTGAAGATTGGGAGACTTGATCACCCAAGACTTGGAATCTCTATTATGAGGAGACATATATAGCCTGCTCAATTTTGAACCAAGTCTATCCAGATGCCAAATAATTTTGTAGTTGATTTTTTTAGCCTTGACATTTCAATTGCTTTTTGGAATAGACACAGGAGTTGTACTTAGTATTCAATCTCACATGTATTCTTGTATAAATGTCTTTAATCATTTTTTATGTTATTTACTATTTTTTTTGATGGTATCGAAGTATGTAGATTTTTTTTTTTGAGATATTATCTCATTCATGATAGTATTATGTCATGTTGAAAGATATAGATTTTGTTTACTTCAAGGAGACTTAACAACTACTACTACGACTTGTGGGAAAGTTTGTTGGTCATAGATGAGTGTTCACTATAGAGGTGTCAAACGTGCCGGGCCGGCCCGGCCCAGCACGAGGCACGGCACGGTTCGGCCGTGCCTGGGCCGGCCCGGCACGATCAAAAAACGTGCCCGGGCCCGTGCTGTGCCCGGGCGAACAAAGCACGTGCCGTGCCGTGCCTGGCCCGGCACGGCTCGTGCCTTGGCACGGCATGCCGGCACGGGTCCATCCCGTGCCGGTTCACGCAGGCACACGTGGCACTGGCGGCGTGCCACGCGTGCCTGCGTCGTGAGTCGTGAGTCGCGACTCGTGACCCAACCGGGCCCCGCCCCCGGTAAAAAGACCGCGGGTCGGGTCCAAACAAACCTGACCCGCCCCGACCCGCCTGCCCTGCCTTGCCGTGCGCCCGTGCCGCCTGGCCAAGCCAAGCCGTGCCAGAGCGGGCCGGCACGGCACGGCCTTGCCATGCCCACGGGCCGTGCCGTGCCCGAATTTAAAAAACCGTGCCGTGCCCGGCACGGCACGGTAGCACGGCTGGGCACGTGAAAAACGGGCCGTGCCGTGCTGGGCCGGCCCGTTTGACACCTCTAGTTCACTATGACAACATGTCTAGATATGAAGGTATATCGTCTTTAGGCGAGACTTGTAACAATCATCAATTAATTGTAGTTTTATTGTAGAATGAATAGGAGTTGATGAACATTATAGTCTATCTCTATTATATAATATAAAAAAAATTTTTTGGACATCATAAAATAAAACTTCAGCAACTGCAATATTTTTGTAGTTTCTTTGTTTGTTAGATTCCGTTGCCAATCAGTTGGGAGTTAGTCAGAGCAACGAGGACTAAGATTTGAGAATCAAAGACATTAAAATTAGGGTTACAGTTTGAAAAAAAATTATGTTTTTTCTATTTATACTAAATCAAGATTTAATTTTTTTTTTGGATCATAGGTGTGACAGTATCCAATGACTCACTAGATTCTGTCCAATGGTTGATCAGGTATCACTGTCAGCATTAGATGATAAATTGATAATGATGGTACTGAAATGACACTATGACTGGAATACTCATCATGTCAAAAGCTTGTGGGTAAGTCATGTTGTCGGGCACAAAGCACATGAATCTCACATGTTAACCTCAGGTCATTGGTCAGACTTGCCCCTAGCCATGACCCGAGCTTGAATTGTGACATGAGCCAAATTGGTCTAGGTGGGCCATCATTTTGGGTAGTGTCATGTCGCTTGGTCTAGCGACATGCAAGTTTGCCATCCAGGCCCATCACGGTGCACTCTATTTCCTATTATCATTTTGATCATGATAGGCCATGACATGCTTAGTTTTCCTAGGTCCTTCCATGGGCCATGACCCAGGTCATTCTGGGCTGCCTGCCCATTCGTCACATCAATTATATGAGAATTCCTAGATGACTCTATTAGTCACCATGTCTCGCTCGCAAATTTTTAATTTTTGTTTCATCTCTAGAAACAATTATCAATTACTCTCCCTAGTGGGGATACAACTCAGCTTGGGTGAACCTAAGTAGCCTAATCCCAACTTGAGAAAAAAAACATATTCAGGTTGAAGTTTTTTTGTGATCGAGTTAGGATTGAGTTGTAAATTTTCAATCCAAATTAATTTAGGTTGGATTCGAGCCTAAATCTTGGTCAATCCGAAACAAACCCAAACCCTATAAAAAGTCTAAAAACCCAAAAAAAACATAAATTTGTAAAAAAATGAACCAAAAATAAAATTTAAGCTCTAGTTTTTATTTGCATATGAATTTATTCTTATGTTGTTTGAACGATGTGGACAAGTATTTATGGTTTTTAATTTGATGGAAACAGTTTTTTCAACTACTCGCATCAAATTTTGTTGTTTTCTGACATCATCTAATTTGAGAAAAGGTTGCTTGCCATGGCCTATGAAAATAAAGCTTGATAGGTCTAAGCCATTTACAACTAAAATATTTGCAATCAATTTTAACATTAGTTTTATATTATATAAATTCAAATATTCAAAGAAATATTCATTATTTATATTTTAATTTCATTTTATTTTAAATAATTAATTATTTAATCTTTATTAATTTTTTTGTTGTATTGCTAAAATTAACACAACCTGATCCAATCTAAACTTAATCCGAGCTCAACCTAAGTTTCATAATTTCAATTGTGATTGGATTCAAATTAAAAGATTTGCATTAAATTATAAGTTGGTTGATATTTAATGGATTCAGGTTGGGTTTGGGTTGGTTATGGCTTTCAACTAGATCCAACCCGCTTGAGTTACTGTCCTATCCATGGTGTGATCATTCCTCCTATAATATATGAATTATACTGAAGATCTTCTATTTGTCTCTATTGTGATTGATTTTTATTTTACCAACATATGCTATTTGATATGTTTCTTTTGTGAGTTTTTTTCTTTTGTATTTATTTAATTATCTTATGATACTTTTGTATGTGATTATATAAATACTAACATAATAGATCTCATAAGAATTTTAAACTTAAACAATATTTAAGCAAAAATATTATTGGAATGATTGATCCCCTCGAAAATCATCATCTTGCTTGCATATATTAGAAGTTATTTTAATATAATGACAAGAATTTTCATCCAAGGGCGGCAAGCCTCAAGTTAGAGGTTTATCAAATGTAGTCTTCTTAATTTTCAAAAGGAATGTTATTGAGATATTAACCAGTTCTCTAGGCTTCTCTAGTTTCAATATCTTAAATTGTGAAACGATATTATATATTTGTATATTCTTGGAAGAGTACCTTAATATTGTTAATTAGGAGAGTACAATAATACGATATCATATTTCATGTTGTGAAATATGAAAATATAGAAGAAAAATATATCTCGATGGATTTTCATATTATAATTATATTAGTTGGGAGTTAGTATGTAATCAGATAATCTCTCTCAACACTAGGATACTTATTTGTGAGATAATAAAGTTATCTTTGTCTAAAAAATTTATATGCAAACTCTAGTTGTCTTCTATGAGTAATTTCGTTATCTAAGCTTCCACAAAGTAATACTCATTTGTCAAAAAATATTTATTTGTGCTACTAGTTTAAATGTAACAAATAAAATAAAGAAATGTATTCTTCATGTCTATGTAGTATATCTTCTAACAATGAAATATTGTAAGAGAAATGAGAATATGTACTAGAATCATCTTAGTTACTAGAGAATAAATGTCCTAGTAGTTCATCCTAAATGTCTAAGTGTCATCCCTCATTATAAGTCTTACTTTAATATCATTTATCTTCTCATCTTAATATGTCTTCATAATAAAGCTTTATCTGCAATCAATAACAGATATTCTTGAAGGTCATAGTGCTAGTTCTCTTGTCCTATTAGAGTGTATCATAATTTTTTGAAAGGGCATGCATCTCTTTTATTATGATTTTGCTATCTTATTGGATAAGATAATATCTCAGAAGGAGGCTTAGGTATAATAATACTGTCAAGAGATGTCATAAATAAAACAAAAAAAATACAATATGAGAGTAATACAAATTTTGTGAAATAGAGTATTGGATGAAACTTTTTTATTTTTTCTGGAAATCAATTAGAAAGTGAAGATCAGAGTAACTAATTATAAGATCATCTGACTTTTCAATTGGCTTATCTTTGGTCTGAGCAGACAAGATGTGTCTCTCTCTTATGGTATAGTCACTAAGTCATTGATGATCAAGTCTCATAGTTGACAATTTAATATTAGTTTGTACTGGTGAAAACTCCTATACTAATGCATTATTTGGTCTGAATGATATCCTCCTGCTTGAAAAATATGATTATCTTCAGACTCAATATTATCTGTATTTATTAGTATATATGATGGTTTCATAAGACTAACATTATATTGTGTATCAACATATTTAAATGTAATCAATAAGTGAATCTCTTTACTAACTAATATTCTGGACAAGGCAATAGGAAAGAGATGGAGAGTAATAAATTCAAGTATAATATTTGGATTCACACTTTACAAAAGCTTAGTAAAAAATAACTCACCCAAATAATAGGACATTAAAATTCACTAAAATTCTATCATTTTCTAGTAAAAAAATATTTTTACCTTATTTGGGTACTAAAGTATGAAAATCACATCTCAATGCATTAGATGTCAACATGTATCATCTTAGAAAGCAATAGAGGACAAAACAATTTTATTCAAAAATTTTGGGAGGCAAGCATAATAATTATTTTCATGATATAGGATTTGAAAAGGCATGCTCTGAAAAATGATTGAATAGTACATTTGATTGATGTTGTAAATTATGGATAAAATCGTTTCTTTTTGGGGATATTTTGGAATATTCTTTATAAGTAGGAGCATTCGAGTCATCTTTGTCAGATGTTATTCTCCATTATAGCCACTCAATTCTATTAGGGTGTGTTAGTACGAGAAGTCTTGTATATAATTATATAATTCATATAATACATATTAAATTGATCTGACATATTTTAATATATTTTATTTTTTTAATTTTTTTAATATTTTTATTAAATTAAAATTTTATTATTTTGTTAAAAGTATGAAACATATACAGATATCTTGATTTGTCAATAAAGTGATATCTATGTGTATTTTGCATAGTCATCAATGAGTGTGCTTAGATATTTAACTTACTCTCAATGTGAATCTTTAGTAGGTTCTCATATATTTAAGTATATCGGATTAATTAGGTGCCTATTGTAATTAGATTGGAATGTAGTATAGAAATTTCTGGTAAATTTTTTTAGTTGAAATGCCTCAAATGTTATATACAAAATTTTTAAGATTAGGATAAAATATTATCAACTTGACCAATGATATATGGTCAAATAAAAAATATATAAGTAGTGGGTTTAAAACGGGTTTAAAACACTCTAACATCTAGAAGATTTTATTGTTGAAGAGAGTATATATATTCTAGAGTGCTCAATCTCAAATAGAGCATTTCCCAAAGTCTTCTGTCAAATGTCAGTAGAAAAAAAAATAAAAATATAGTTGAGTTATTTGGAATGATAGTTTCCAAAAAATAAACAAACATGCTATTTTGAAATAAGTAAGATATGAGAAAATATCAAAAAACTAAACTAGATACTATTATATCTAATGAATTTTAAATATTTATTATTGATTACAATATTTTTTTAATAAAAAAAAACTTAAAAAATATTATAGGATTATTAGAAATATGAATATTTGCTCTTCTATCGATTATATATAAGTCTAAAGTAAGAATACGATTAAAATAATTAGTGATACCTGAAATAAGGAAAGAATTTATTATTGTCTTAGAGAGGGGTTTTGTATATTTCTTTCTATTAAGTGTAATGATGAATGAAATCTATGAGGACTCATTGATGGTTTCAGTATTCAAAGTCTTTCTTTCTCTCTCTCTCTCTCTTTTTTGATGCTTAATGCTCTCAGTCAATTTCTAAAAGTATTGTGCAATAACTAATTGTGGTTTGTTATATTCTTCTGTAAGAAGTATATTGAATTATTACTCTCTTTTATATATCTTCGGTGTAATAAATTATATTGTTCCATAACAAAATAGTACAAAAGCTACACTCAATCCTATTTTTTTAATTATATTTTTTGTCAATCTCTCAGAATTCTAGATATGTTTTCTGTAAAAAATATTGTTGTGCACCATCGTTTGCTGCTTTTTGCTATCTTGCGTGGCCTTCTACCACCATGCACTTTCATGCATTCGTGTGCCAGCTAGAATTTGCTAATAAAAAACTATCGCATGTCACCCTCCACCATCACGTGTCTACTGTCGTTAAATGGAGTGTGCCTGCTTACCTTACCTTGCACGTTCCTCTGCCCACACTGTGTGGGCACCTGTATCTTAGTGAGCCTGCACTGTCCATTTTGCCTTTTTTTTTTGCTATAGATTTTAGTGCGCCTTTCAAGGGCTTGTAAACTCTTACCCACATATATATATTTCTCTTTGATACCATGTTACAAGTTAAAATCTGAAAATAAACTAAATACTTAATATGAAAATGTCATACAATCAATGTACTTATATAATTGGCAAAAGTAATTGGGGTTACTCATTGATAAAATATTCTCATCAAAAAAATTAAAAATAAATATAAATTAAATAAAAAACTTTAACAATTTGTATATGTGAATTACACCATACTATATACTAGTTAATACTCAAGGTAATTGCACACATTACACACTTGTGAACACCGTACCATACTATCATATTGTACCCTTCAGAACACAGTTCACGGCACACACTGCCACTGCACACACACACACACACACACACACACCCCATTGCACAGTGCTGACCTCCACTGTGTCACTCTACACAGCTATTGCACAAACACTTGGAGACCAACCATTGGTTGTTGTCTGTTACTCTATTGTAACATCAACAATGAGTTGATGTTACATTCACTGTAAATGCGCAATGTGCAGTATACTTCCTCCACATGGCACACGCACATGCATGCGCACTGTGCAGAAATACTTTTCCACTTACTCGTGTTTGTGTACTGTTACAGATGTTTGTCACATGCAATCTCTCTTTCTTATCTAGGATTCACATGCCTCCTTACTGTGATACCATGTGAACAGTAAATGTACATTCAAAGAATGTTGTGCAAATTTATAACATAATAGATGAAAAACTAACTTATATACCAGTAAGAAACCCTATAGGGGCATATCACATACTTGATGTTCCCATCACTAACTAAGAAAATACTACAACAAAAAGAAAATTCTAACACATGTAAAGTAAAAATATATATTCCGAATGTTTGTAACTGTGGTTATTTGATGTGTATCAAAAGATTGTCAGTGCCATAAATTAGGCCAGTTCCATGTGTAATGTCTTTCCTACTCATTTTGATTGTGTTTGTTCACTGTACCTTTTTTAAAACAAAATTCCAACATATGTGTTTATTTTATCTTTCACCCTTCATGAATGTTTGATATCCTTGGCAGTCCAGATGGGAGTGCAGCTTCAGAGGATGACACTGATTTTTTTCTGAATGATGTAAAGGATTTTGGTGATGAAGTAATAATAGAATGTGCTAAGGTTAGTCCTTTATTGTTATTTTCTATTAACACTTTGTTTCTTTTTTTTTTTTTTTTTGCTAAATTTATTGGTCTTTTGGTTAGGGAAACAAACTAGAATTGTTGCAAATAATTTGTGGATACCATTCCTTGTCTCCTCCACTAAGAGGAAGTGAAATAGTTTTTCATCCTCTTGAACATTTACAAGCTGTTAGGTACAGGCGTCCTCAAGTCTCTGATCTTTGCTGTTGGGTGCATAGCCTACATCAACTAGATGGTGCAGAGGTCTTTTTTGTTTTATTCTTGTCAATTGCCCTTTAACTATAATAATCTTTGATGCTTACCTTTTCTAATATTTCTTATTATGGTAGATGATCGATGCAATGTTTTGTGCTGCAGAGGAAGCTCTTGCATTGTCAATATGGACCACAGCTACCTTATGCCGAGTTCTTCCTCTTGAAAGTGTAACTTTCTATTTAGTACCCCTATATGTTGCTTTAAATTTATAATTTATGCTTGTTTCTCACACACCTCAATAGATTACAATATATTTTTAGTTTTTTGAAGAAATAAATGCTTGGTTAATTTGTTATTGTTTCAATGTTAATGTTAATGTGTTTCCTTATGTTTTTTTTTTGAGGGGCATGATAGTCATGTTCATCACTTGGCTCATGTATTCAGACTTAAAATTTAGTTGATTAGGTACTTATAGATTGTTGAGGGTTTTTTTGTGTTGTGTATTTATATTTAATGGGAACACCTAATTTGTGAGATACCCAATAACTGTTGCTTTCTATTTATAGTGCTTGGATTGTTGATGAATCCATTCTTATTTTTTTATGATGGAGTCATGTGCCCTCATGTGTTTGTTATGGTATTTGGGCTATTCCTAAATAGAGAGAGGAGGGAGGGAGGGTTATGTATTTTTATTCAATTTGTTTTGTTATGTATTTTTATTCAGTTTGTTTTGTTATGTATTTTTATTTAGTTTGTTTTGTTATGTATTTTTATTTAGTTTGTTTTGCTGTGTATTTTTATTCAGTTTTTTTTGTTATGTATTTTTATTCAGTTTGTTTTGTTATGTATTTTTATTCAGTTTATTTTGTTATGTATTTTTATTCAGTTTATTTTGTTATGTATTTTTATTTAGTTTGTTTTGTTATGTATTTTTATTCAGTTTATTTTGTTATGTATTTTTATTTAGTTTATTTTGTTATGTATTTTTATTTAGTTTGTTTTGTTATGTATTTTTATTCAGTTTATTTTGTTATGTATTTTTATTCAGTTTGTTTTGTTATGTATTTTTATTCAGTTGTTTTTGGTATTGTGTTTGGTGGTCACGGTGGCATGAGGCAGAAACCTTAACTGGGTTTTATATTTTGATAGAAGTAAAAAAAAAAAAAAGGAGATTAAATCCTAATTTAATTTGGTATAAACTAGGGGTTGATACATCTTTGTTTTTTTAGAGGAATTTATATGAATTATCATTGTAAAGATAGATAGAAGAAAATATCAATTCATGGTATTCAAGTTGCGTGCATTTGCATAGCAATTTGTATAGTATGCCGGTAGGTGTTTGTGCACATGGTGGGAGGCAAAACTATGCAATGGTGCTCATGGTGGCATGAGACAAAAATCATAACTGAGTTTTATATTTTAACTTTAGTATAAAAGAGGAAAGGAGATTAAATCATAATTTGATTTGACATAAATTAGGATTTGATATAGTTTTATTTTTTAGAAGAATTAGTATATATTATCATAGTAGAATAGCTGAAGGAGAATCTCAATTCATGTTATTTAATATAGTAAAATGAGTAATACCAAAACTAATTATTGGATATTATTATGAAAAGGTAGTCAGAAGGTTTATGTAGTAGTGAGAGAAATATGCTAATTACCTAAGTCATTTAGGGGTCATTACCAAGTTAATTAATCATGATACTTTATAGAGTATCATGATGAACTTATGTAATTTTGATTATATTATTAGTATTCTTACTTTAAACTTATGTATTATTTATAGAAAAGTAAATATCTATATTATTAGTAATCATATATTATTTTATATATTCTTTTCTTATTTTAAAAATATTTTTGTCGTCAATAAAAAAATAATTGAAATATATTAAATATGATATTATTCAATTTGAATTTTTATTACTTTCATATGTAATGTTTATTCATTAATTAGCTTATTAGTTTATTCTCTATGATTTCTCTTTCTAGATAATTCAATTATGACTTTGTCTTTAGTTTTATTAATATTTATATTCTCTATACTGACAAGATAATTATCTAGTTGTTTGAGTTTTTTAACTTGTTATTCTGCATTCTTAGTCTGGTCATCTTTTGTTTAATAAATTGAGAATATTTTATCTTAGTCTTAAGTGTATTTTAATCCTAAAGTATGAGGTATGATAGTTATGAAAACTTATAAGACCTTATCTTATATGTCATTATGAATTGAGGAGTGATAATTCGATTTGATACACTTAGATGTATGAGATCCTAGTTGTCGATGTCTCAAATGGGTCGTGCCATGTTAACACGTCTATTTTAGTGTGGTATAGACATGCCAACATGTCTATTTTAGTGTGACATGGTCATGCCAATGTATTGTAATATAAATAATGCATAAATCATGTTAAAAAAAATAATCATCAAAATAAAAATGATAAAAAGTGCAATCAAATATTTTAATACATTAATAGTGCAAAATAAAAATAAAATAAAATAATGAAAAATAAACAACCACTAGCTAACTACTACAATATCATTATCACATGATGATATGAATCAAGAATTATTAATAATCAATCGGTGTTGGTGGTATGATATCGCGGAAGAAGATATAGATCGTCATCATCATTGTTGTATTTGAAAATATTATTAGTATTCTTAATATTCTTGATCTCTATGTCTCATGCAGTATTTAAAAAAACATAAACGAGGTGCATCTTGGGCTTGTCTCAGGGCGAGGCATGTGCAAAATGCCTCGAGACACTTAAAAAAAGGCGAGACACAAGATTTTGATGCCGAAGAAGTAGAGGTGTCAACCGGGCATGGGCCGGCCCGACACGAGAAATTCCGTGCATGGGCCCATGTCGTGCTCGGCCCGTGCTGTGCATGACTCGCCACGATTCGGCCCATAGCATGACACACCGGCACGGGTTTGTCCCGTGCCGGGTGTCTCCCAGCCCGACCCCACAAGGCCCCCCCCCCCATGCCTGATTGGACCCGACCCACGGACCCATGAGGCCGGAAAATGACCAATTCCCTCCCCCCCCCCCAACTGGAAAAAAAAAATTAATTTTCAGCCGTTGGATCTCGCCTCCAACGGCTAGGGGGCAGAATTCAACGGCCCTCATGATTCTGCTCCCTAAAAATTTAAAAAAATTATTTATTATTATCTTTAATCTATAAATTTCACCCCCATCTCCTTAATATTTATGTTTTTCATAAACATAAATTCTCTCAAATCATCCAATTTTTTTCTCAAAAATCTTGCTTCTCTTTCTCGGGACTCGGGATTTTGGCATTCAGCTTAGATTTTCGGGAATCTCAACTTGAGTTTTGAACTTAGAGTTTGACTGTGGTGCACCGTGCACGTGACCGACCTCACTGCTTTTACCGGGTAATTTATTTTAAGTTTTTTTTAACTTTATCTCTCTAGACCAAAAATAGTAAAAATTAAAATCAATCTTCTAGTCTCTAAAAAATTATTCTAAATAACAAAAATCCTAATAAATGACAAATACAACTGAATCATATTTAAATTTTGAAAATTAAAATATTACATAGAGGTATGAGGCTATTGAAATTTTGGTTTCTTCAGTCGTCTCAACCCAAACTTCTAAAAAATAAAAAACTAAGAGGAATTATGTAGTTTGGACTCATTTTAATATAATAAAACAAAAAAAATATTAGGGGTAAGGAACAAGAAATGACACAATGCAAATATTATATGAGACTTTTAACATGGTAGAGTTCGTTTAGGATTAGGCACCTTAAGAGGCATACAGAATTATACACCAAAAAACATGGTCCATTAGATCCTAGGCAAACTAAACTTGACATTGCATTTTTTTAGACTGGATCGAGTGCAGTCTCAAAGTTTAATCCCTTCATATACTCCAGCGAGTTGGCTAGGGACGACATGGCCGGACCTATCACATTGATGGATCTTCTGATCAGATTTTCAGAAGATCTAAGGGTAGTGCGCATCATGCAAAGATATTTTCAGCATGCTTATCGTAGGATTACTAGGTCCACATCTAGGAATAATATACTAAAAATATATATTTTAGAAAAACAAAAAATAATTAATGAATTTATGGCATATAGTTGAGTGGTATCCGTGACGTCCGATATCTGGACTAAATCACGATGAATCATCTTATGCATGTCTCACCAACCACTATGTAGTTCTAATTGGACTATGAATAAAAAAAATTTTAGGATTCTTTGAGATTCTTCATCCTCATGATGACCCGATCATTTTTGAGTTTATGATGAAAATCTTTAGGGAATATAAAATTTAAAATAAAAGTTTTAGTGTCACATTCGATAACGCATCTAATAATGGAGTAGCGATCAACATATTTGTTAGGAATATTAGAGACGCACCATTAGGAGAGATTTTTCATGTCAGATGCATGTGTCACGTGATTAACCTGATTGTTCAAGCGAGTTTGAAGGTGTGTTCCCCCGCGTTGGATAATATACGTAATGTACTAAAATATATTCGCACTCCTCGCAGGCAACAAGAGTTTGGTAGTCCATGTTTGTCTGTGAATCTTAAGAAGAAATTCTAATTGGATGTGAGACATTGTTTGAATTACACATACCTGATGTTAGAATCAAGTGTTCGATACGAACACGTGATATCCGACTACGTCAATAGTAAGAGTGACGAACTTATTTTTGATGACACTAACTGGGCTTCAGGAATTTCTTTTATGAAATTCCTGAAGATTTTTTATGACACAACTAACATGTGTTCGTCGGTTTATATGCCCACGACTTGCATTGTACTCCGGTGCATATGCAACATTAGTAGCATGTTTTGGAAGTATCGAGCTGACCCTACACTTAGCCATATGGTTGCAGAGATGGAAACCAAGTACTTGAAGTACTGGTCTACTGTTTCATCTCTTTATTGCCTCACTGCATGCATGAACCCTAGGGTTAAGGTGGAAGGGGTATAAACACCATGACTTACATTCACTCGTACATGAACCTGGAAGAGCCACCTGAAGGGTTCATTCACTAGAATTTTACTGATCTGTTCACATACTATGATACTAGGTATGGTGGTGGTGGTGAGACTGTGATTACAGACATTGATATCTTGTTTAGAGATGATGATTTTTCATTCAGCTAGCGAGGGGGAAACGTAGGGGTAGACCATCACATAGGAGCAATCTTTCTCTGTACTTAGATATCGATTACTGCTCAATCCTATCACATTCTGATACTAAGAATCTTGATATATTACAGTGGTGGAAATCATATGAGTCCACATTTTCCGTACTATTAAGGATGACACGAGATCTACTGACTCCTCCGGTGTCGAGCATAACATCGGAATCTGCTTTTTCTGTTGAAGTGAACGTGATTTCGGATAGAAGATCGAGATTACATCCAGATATTATTGAGGCCTTGGCTTGTTTGAAGGTTTGTGAGCATTCGAGGTTTAATATCTATGATCGTGCTGGAGCTGAGACTGAGACAGAGACTGCAGCCGCATACACTGTGATAGTGGAGGAGTTGATTGCTGATGATGATGATTCATATGATACTGATCTTGATATTGCGGCTGATGATGCTCATGATATGCCGATTGACGATTTATGATGATCAACTCTTTTTTGATTTCGATGTTTTGTTTTTTATTGATTGTACGCTTTATTTATATGTTATGTTGAAACTGTAATTTCTTTGGTTTGGACATTCGGTATCAAATGACCGATTGATCATTTTTCATTTGAGTTGCTTATGTTTTTTTTTTAATTTTTATTTTTTCTTAACAAAATGTATTGATTTATTTATTTTTTTGTTTTAAATTTTTATTTAAAAATTTATAACTATATTATATAATTCTAATAAAATTTAAACTAATTTTATATTAAATTATAAAAAAAATGTAAACTTTGTTATTTTAATAAAATTTAACATTTTTTATATTATAAATATATAATTGTATACATTATCTAAAATTGTATATATAATTTAATAATATATATAAAGAAAAATTAAAAAAAAAATTTTTACTAGCCCGTACGGCCTTGTTTGGCCTGTACGGCCAGGCCCGAGCGCGACCGGCATGGTATACATTATCTGTTGAAGTGAACGTACCTGCGGGCCGTGCCGGGCCTGGCTTTTTTTAAACCGTGTTGTTCCTGGCCCGGCATGAAGGCACGCTCGTGCCCAAAAAAAATGGGCCACCCGGCTTGATCCGTTTGACACCTCTACGAAGAAGGCATACACATATGGGGTGTTTTCAAAAAAAAATAAAAAAAAATTTCTTTGAAACCCTAAACAGTGCCAATCGATTTTTTGGCACCACTCTAAAATTTTGATGCCGAAACCAATGAAGAATCCGACATCTATGCTCTCCTCTTGAAATTCTTGACTCCTCGGCACTGCTCCATATAATTCGACGCCCACGCAATATAATATTGATTTTTTCAACACTACTTTAAGTATATATTTAATTTTTTATATATAAAATCATATATTTATAGTTATACATAATAATAGTATATATAGTTATAAATACTTTATTTAGCTTAATATAAATATTTTATGTATTTTTTAACATATAGTTATATATGTTAAAGCTTAAATTATAGCTATAGTATATATATTTATAAATATTTATACATATAGTTAATTAATTATATTTAGTTATACATATAATTATAATTAGTTATATATAGTAAAACATATAGGTATTCAAATAATTATTTATATAATATGTATAGATATGAAGATAGTTGCATATTAAAATATTTTATATATAATTATAATTAATTATATATAGTTAAATATGTGGTTATGTTTATATATAGTATAAAAAATAATGATATATGAAATTATAGATATATAGCTTTGTATATAGTTAATATATAGTTGTATATATAATTTAGGTATAGATAAATAATTCAAATAGATATACATTAACATTCATAATCAATTCAAGTAATTTTATTTTTTATTTTAATTTTTAAATTCCTTTCAATTATGTTTTATTATTATTTTATAGTCAATTTTATTGTTATATAGAAATATGAACAACTAAATATTATTATTTGTATTTTTTTAGGAAGAGTTTCTCCTATTCAAAATAATTAAGAAAAGATTTTGTGTGGAAATATGTTTGTTAAAATTTTTATGAAATAATATTTGAGATGTAAATTTTATAATCAAAGATATGCGGGAGGGGTGAATAGATTCACACATCACTTAGCTGGAACTTATCATGGTATGAAACAATGCCTCAAAGTTAGTGAAGATGTTAGATTGGGGTGCAAAAAGGCATTAACTAATTTTAAGGATTAAAAATTGAAAAGAAATGAATTGCTCCAAGGAATTAATTTGGGTCTAACTTCAATTAATTATAGTGCTTTATCCAAAACAAAAAGGTGTCTTAGGGAGTGAGAGTGTTAGTGAGAGTGAGGAATCTATTCCTAGGGGATCAATGGATAAATTTATCACTTCATAATTTTATCAAAATATTTTGAATTCAAAGTGGAAGCAAGAAGAAAAGAATGAATTGTATAGAAAAATTGGTAGGTTTATTTATTCAAAAGGTATTATATTTAACACTATGAATGATCCTTATTGGATTTCTATAATGGATAATGTTGTAAATATTGGGTCCGGGTTTAAACATTCTTCAATGTACAAATTGAAGATATTGATTATTAAAGAAGATGTGAATGATCTAAATATAATTATGGAAGATCACAAAAAAACTTGGAAACAATATGGTTATTCAATTCTGTTATTTGGTTGGAAAAAAGAAAATAGTAGGTGTATTATCAATTTTTTGGTTAATAGTTCTACTGATACTTGGTTTATGAAATTAATTGATGTTTTTGATACAATAAAAAAATGGGGAATTAATGTTCAAATATCTTGTTGACTTAATTTGAGATATTGGGGAGGAGAATATTGTTCAAGTCAACACTGATAATACTTCTAATTATATGAATGTTGGAATGAAGATCATGGAAAAAAGGAGAAGAAAGTGGTGAACTTCTTGTGCTGCACATTGTATGATTTGATGTTGGAAAATATTAGTAAGTTAAATATTCATGATATTACACTTGCTCGAGCTAGGCAAATAGTAAATTTCATATATGGCCATACTTGGGTTCTTAGTTTGATGAGAACATTTATAAAAAAAATATTTACTTTTTCGTCCAGCAATTACATTGTTTACTACTTTATTTCTCATTCCCCAAAGCTTTTATAATTAAAAGCATTATCTTATAGTAATGTTCTTAGAAAATTGATAATTAAGTAAATGAGCCAAAAAGGTAGAAAGTATGAAAGATCAAAGTATAGTATTGTTTGATCCAAAATTTTGGTCATATGTTACTTTTTGTATTAAGATCATTGTTCCATTAGCTTGTCTTGTGACTGGTTGATTCAGAGGAAAGATCAATCATGTGTTATATTTATGAGATGATAGATTTTGTTAATGAGAAAATTATATTTAATTGTGGGAGCGCGAAGAGAAAATATGGCCTAATTGAAGAAAAATTGATGCAAGATGGACCTTACAACTTTATCGATATTTACATGTAGTAGGTTATTATCTTAATCTTTAATTGTGGTATGTGGATAAATTCTTTAATGTTTATGAGTTGAGGAAGGAATTATTTGAATGCATGGATAGATTATTGAATTATCAAGAATGTTTGAAGGTTGATATTCAGTTAGACTTTTTTGACCAAGCAATGAGTGAATTTGGGAGTTATATTTTAATTCATTCTCGAACATTAAAAAATCCTACTAGTTGATGGATGCGTTTTGAGGGTTCTAACCAGAGTTGTAAAATTTTATTATTCGAGTTCTTAGTCTTATTTGTAGTGTTTCAAGATGTGAAAGAAATTGGAGCACATTTGAATTGATAATATTTTTATTTTTGTAAATATAAATATAAATATAAATATATATATATATATATCTATTTCAATATTAGATAACTTTAATTCATTTTAAATGTAACTCTTTTTATTTTATTATTTACAGATACATACAAAAAATAAAGAAATAGACTTGAACATCAAAGATTAAATATTCTAGTATATTTAATGTACAAACTAGATTGTAGAGAACAAAGTCTACAAAGGAAATAAAATATTGATTTGATTTTGATAAAGGAGATTGATTCGGATGATGAGTGAATTGCAGAGAAAAAAGGTCCCCACCTCTTCCTTGACTTTTATTGGTTTCATGATGATGAGTTATTCAATATTGATGCTATTAAAATTGTATCATCCAACTCCCAACAAATTCAAATATTATCGGATCTAATAATTTTTTTATATTTCTACAAAAGTAAACTTAATAAAGTACTAAGTAAGTACCTAAAAATTAAAGTCATAAATTTGATTACATTTAATAAAAAACTTATAATATTTACACTTAATTAATAATTTATATATTTTACTACGTATAAGCAAAGGCAAAACCAAAGAGAGAGTTCAATTTGATACCAATTGATGAAGATAAAGATTTAGATGAAATGGTGATTCATGACACTAGGTATTTTTTTACTTTTGATACAGGATGAGGATGATGATGTCTTTGAAGAGAAGAATTTAATTCGAAGTAATTTATTATAGTTATTATTTTATGATTTTGTTATGATTTTTTGTAATAGTAATAAATAAATATTTTTTTTATAATTATAATGTATTATTTTCTTATTTTTATTTATACTTTTTTATTTTATATATTTTAAAATATTAATTAATTATATATTATGATGCTCAAAAAACCCATGCCTCAACGCATCGAGGCTTACGTCTCGCCTCACGAACATAAAAATCACTCTTCTTATGCTTTCATCTTTTAAAAATTTGATCTCATGAATTATTATTGATCATCATCCCTTTGTCTTATTCTGAATGTTTAACCTTGAATCTTCTCATTCCTTTATCCATGCAAATTCCTCCATCATACTTGATCGGTGTTTCGATCTCTTATTTGAAATAATATTGCATGCCATAGAAAAAGTAGACTTCAATATTATGATATATATTAGACGGATTAGTAGATCACATATCATCTTAGATAACATGAGATAAGTGAATTTGTATGATACTTACCATAGTAAAATATTCAAATTCTTATTATTTTCATATGACAAGATGAAATAGTAATTGATATCTAAATACTAAGACAAATCACTCCTATTCTATGGAACACTCCGTCATTTGTCCATAACTAACTAAATAGAGAAGTTATCATCATCGAATACGGTGCTCATGTTCGTACTTGGAGCCTAATGACAACAAACATACCTAGTGTCATAATATATAAATAATTTCCTTTTTTATATATGAATTCTTCAGCTTAGTGTACTTAGTTTATGTACTTTGATATGCATGTTTAAAATATTTTTAATCTCTTTTATCTTAACTCTAGGATCCATATAGATAGACAAATAATATATAGTTGAAATAGATGACTAATCATTTAAATACTTGATTTTCATCTCAATAATTATGATACTAAATGCAGGGTGTCCTTTTTCTTTGTTAAAATATACTATTAATATTGTATATGAACCTAAGTACAATACAAGTAGTGAGTGTGTACATGGCCAAATACATATTCGTTGTAATGGAAAATCTTTAGGAATTCTATCCCATTCTAATTCATCAATAATAAGTTATTCACTCTTATTATTGATGTAGTCGAATATTATGTGTTGATAACAAATACATGACTCCAACATAAGGTAAGTCTAATCTATCAGTGCTTGACACATATTTGGAATTTTCTTTGTTAGCTTTGCAGGTAAATATAGTCTTCTATGTTCTTGCTATCTGCTAGGTATCCTAAGGTATTTTAGTGAATTTCTTATTTTTTTAATGTATTAGAAATAATTTTTTTTACCTATACTATGAGGTTAATTACTTGTCACATGCACCTAACATAAAATATCTCACCTAATTTCTCATGTCTAATAGTCATAACAAATATACTGATAGCTACTTCATTATTATAAGTATTATCAAAAGTGATACTTAATATTTTATTTTGAATTTTATATTCACTAAAATTTTGTGTCATACACTCATATATGACATGACCAATATGAGATTGAAAAATCTCAAAAAATCTTAAAATATTTTTATTAATTTTCTATTTATAGTCTACATAGTGGACAATGTGGCATACAAATGAAATATCGTCATGACTAATTCATATATTGGACGTCATGGATACTACACATAATTTGTCAAATTCATAAATTATTATGTCATTCTGTATTATGTCATTTTAATATTAATACTTTATTACGTCATTCTGTACCTGTGGGCTTAGGAATCTTATGCTAATTAGTTGGAAGTAGGTTGTATAATATATTGACTACTCTAAGATTCTTTAAAAATTTAATCGAAAGACTTATGATGGTAATTAGTTTGATTATGCATTCCTTCCCAATATTGATATATAAAAGGGATCAACTAAATTGAACTAGAACCAGATTAAAAGACCTTACCACTAAGTTGGGTTTATCTCATATCTAATGCATCATATTTTTTATGCATTAATCAATATGTTACTTTATATGTTTAGTCTTACACGAATTCCTACTTATATATATTTTTTATAATATATATATTATGCCGATTAATCATCGATAATCCTAGAATTCTAAATTTTTATTATCTTTAAGTATGTCCATAAAACTGATTTTCACCTAATTTTTTTTGTAGGTAACACATCTATTTGGATCGAGGTCATTAGAGAAAATATAATTTCATTCTTAGATTTTTTGGTAGGCTTATCATTATTATCTACATCTACGTTAATATCATATTCATTATCATTAAATTTACTATGTAATATTTTTATAATTATTTATATTTTTTAAATAAATTATGAAACTAAAAAAAAATTAAAACTTATAAAAAATTAAATAACAAGAAAAATACAATTACCATAGACTATTTTATTGTAAAAACTATACCACTTTTAAAATTTATCATTGAGGCTAAATTTTAAAAGGAGGATAACTAGAGAAATATTAAAGTAAATAATTAAATAAATTATTTATTCTTGTATGCATAAACATAAATTATAATTATTCTTAAAGTAAATAATTAAATAAATAATTATATAAAAAAATAATATATCAAATAATGAAATTTAAAAGGAGGATAGTTAGAGAGCACACAAAGGAGAAAGCGAGAGGAGAAGAAATTTAAAATAAAAATTTTAAATTTATTCTTTTCTATTTATAGAGAAAAAAATAAAAAAATATTTAAAAATTATTTTTTTTTATTTTTTTATGATGACCAACTAGAATTATGATAGTCGTTAGGTTCTGGCTAGTAGCCATTGCATGTAATCCAATGGCAAATGTAATATTGTTAAAACATATATTTTTTTAATTATATATGGCTTATCGTTATCTCTATCAGAGCCCATTATATGAAAACACAACAAGTGGAGTATGGGAAGCTGCTTAATTACTATTGGCCAAGTAAGTAGGATTCAATTTATGTTGCTAGGTTTTGTTTTTTAAATAAAACACCTCATCCGTCTGTAACATGTTAGGGCTAGACTCGTGGCCCAAGGCCCACCCATGCCTTGTCTCATGTCATTGGGCTAGTGGACCTTGCCACCAGGCCAGATATGTGGGACATGCTTGGATTAGCACATGGATGCTAGGGCAAAGCTTGCTGCACGACACGGTTGAGCTATTCATGGCATGACACTATATGATCCAGAACCATGCCTTATCCTTGACCATGCCAATCGGTGGCTTTCCCAATGCTGTTTGACCCGGTTGACATCTTTATCTAGTTAAGATGCGTCCAAATAGTGATTTAGATATTTGATTATATTAATCAATAATTACTCATGGTATATATGAATATATTTATTTTATGACAGCTTATAAGTTTTTTTTCTTTTTTTTCTCATATTTTTCATTTAATCTTATAAATTTAATTTGTGAAAAATATTAAAAAGAAAAAAATATAATGTATTAGAATATTTGTTAACCTAATTTAGTATTTATTATATAAATTATGAAATGATATATCAGACTCCTTGTATTGAAATATTTCAATAAAATGTTATTGCTGAAAGAATTAATAAATATTTAATTAAGATAGTTTAGATATTCTTTCTTAAAAGAGTTCTAAAATATTTTTATAGTGTGCCAAAGAGTATTGTAGTGTAATATATATATATATATAATTTAGCATTAGTTATTAGTTTATTTTCTTTATTTTTTGTTTTAGCGTGTTTCATAATATTTGACTTGTGTACTGCCCCTACTTGTCTGTGCATGTATTGTTATTCTAGTTTTTAAAAATAATAAAAAATTGTAGTACTTTACTTTTCTTTATTGTCTTTTCTTCTTTTCTCTCAATTTTTCCTGACAAATTAACGGGTCTGAAATCTTAAATTGAATTTGGTATTAAAGTATTTTGATGATTGAAGGGTGGTGCACAATGACATGCGTGGTGAAGCACCATGTGTCAGTGCCAGTGATACCGTGGTTTAACTTTCAGTCGTAATAACAGCAATGCTGATTGATTGTGAATTTAAAGTTAATTTTCACATGTTTTTTTCCATGGTGGCATTGATTGTGATCTATAGAAGTATGATGGTTGTTTCACACTGATTCATTAAGCATGTGGTGGTTCTGATGGTGATTCCCTCAGTGATTCACGTGGTGACACTGATAAATATTGTGGTCATGGATAAATGAGACTTTGGGCAATGTGTTGCACATGTATCAATGGGCAAAGCTTGTTTCGATTTTTTTTTTTTTGGTTTTAAATCACAATGGTTAGTGATGGTTTTGGTGTGATTGTGTTTGTTTTTGTTTTTCAGCGTATTTTTTATTAAAAAGATAACTAGAATTAGTGTGGCATAACTGGATATAACAGGTGAAAATAAAATATTGACACATGCTCATTATGGTCTATTTTGATAAGCTGCCTAAGGTTAGATTAGATGAATAACTAGTGATTGATGCATAATTAGTAAATCTATGATAATAAATTGATTTTTGTGTCTGCATATTTGGTTCTTGCTATACGTATCAGATTTGTATGACTATATTGTTTTATTGTTGGCATTCAGACTAATTAGTTAGGATGAGATTACTCAGTATATAGCTTGAACACCATAATCTGAGATGATTGATTGTGTGATATATGTGTTGATATATTAGATTGTGTTGAAGAGCTTGAATAATTAGATTAAAAAATTCTATTCTTGCATTCGTTGGGGGAGTTGTCCTTTGTTTTGTGGGCCTAAATCCTTAGTGAGTTGATAGTTTTCTTAGAGATTTGTCTTAGTATGATTCAAGAGTCTATAATTACACCTAGATCGAGTAGAGTTAAGATGATTAGTCAAATTACTTATATGTTTTCTCCACACAATGGTAGTGAGAGCTGACATTAGTGTTCAAAAAGGAAAGAAACTAATAGTGACAATGGTAGTGAAAGTTGGTAGGAGTGTTCAAAGAGGGAAGAATTCAACTGTGAGTTGTTTTTTTGTGAGAGGTTGAGAGACATTAAGAAGAGGTGTTGGTCATTGTGTTGTGACTTATGGAGGATGTATCGAGGTTCAACATATATACCAACTGGTATTGTTATGTTTACCCATCATGAGTATCTTAGACTTCATACAATGAGCACTGCTAGCTTCAATCGAGACATTTGTACTTCTACATTTAGATCCATGACTCAACAATCATGTTACATGTGATCGCATAATTTTTATTTGTTGTAGAATTTGAATTCTTTGAACTTGTGGTGAATAACATAATTGTATGTGTTATTAGTAGATGTGTCAAATGGGCAGGCTCAACTCAACCCATTTTTTGGTGTCCCCATTAGTTCACCGTGTTTGTCGGACACGACATGGTACAACAATTATGTCACACCTGGCATGACACAACTTGAGAAGTGTTGGCTTGTCACGACCCGACTGCTCGCCTTGTACCCAGTTCAGGTCAATCATGCTTGGACTTGCTGGGCTGGGCCTGGGTGTGCCTGGACTTGCTGAGTCGGACCTGGTCAGGCTGAGTCGGGCCATTTGAGCCCATTTGGAATTAGGTCATCCCAAACTTCAAAATTATTATAAATTTTAAATTGTATATTAAATAATTATTTAATTTAATAAAAATAAAAATAAAAATAAAAATAAAAATAAAAATAAAAATAAAAGTACTATCACATGTCATAACTCACAAGTCACTACTAATAATCAATAACTAAAAATACATAAAATTTGAAATTATAAAATAACAAAGCAAAATTTAATTATTAAAAGATAAAAAGTAATAAATCAAAGATAAAATCATAAGTATTAAACATGAATCACATAAGTATTTGAATAATAATAAATAAAGAATATAATACCAAAAAAAGCAGCAAGCTCAAAGTCAAATGACAAAAAAGCAAGGACAATCCAAAAATGATAAATCTCATCAGTATATGATAGTATCAGTATTACTAGTGGCAAGTCGTAGGTAATATAGTAGGCTCAATCTTAGTGGTCAATCATCCTCAAAGTTCCACAAATCATCATTAGTAATTAACTCCTCTGCACTTGTTGCAGCTGCAGCATGATCTTTTATTCCTAAGTTTGAATCTTTCTAATTATTGATACATACTAATACCTCAATAATATCAGGTTATGATCTTGATCTCCTATCTAAAATTATATACATTGTAATTGAAAAAACAGACTCTGATGTTACGTTTGATACTGAAGGAGTTAGTTGATCTCGCGTCATCTTAGATAGTAATAGATTTGTGAACTCATGATTTTTATTACTGTAAAATATTAAGATTCTTATTATAAGTATATGATAGGATTGACCAGTAATCAATATCTAAGTACCGTGATAACTTGCTCCTATTCGATTGTCCATCCCGTCGTTTCTTCTTTGCCAACTGAATGAAGAAATCATTGTCTCCGAATATGATATCCATGTTCATACTCAGAGCATCACTATTACCATAATCATATCTAGTATCGTAGTATGTAACTAGCTCAGTTAATTTCTCGCGAATGAACCCTTCAGGTTGGTCTTCCTGGTTCATGCACGAGGATATCTATATCAAAATATTCTTTACTCATTTTACCATAACTCTAGGATCAATGCAGACAATCAGACAATAAAAAGATAGAATGATAGACTAGTACTTTAAATACTTAGTTTTCATTTTGATAACTATATCATTAAATATTGGGTCATCTTTAAACTTTATAAATATGTTTCTAATGTTGCATATGCACCTGAGTGTAATACAAGTGATGTGAGTATAAACTGATAAACATATGTTTATCATGTCATAAAAAATCTTCTAGAATTTCATATATAAAATTTTTTTATCCCAATACATATAGTCATTAATAAGTTCATCACTTTTATTATTAACATAGTTAGATATCACGTATACATATCCAATATAAGACTCTAATATCAGGTATGTATAATTTCAATTATCTTACATTCGATTAGAATTTTTTCTTTTGATTCGCAGACAAATAAAGACTACTAAACTTTTGTAGTATGTTAGACATACGAAAAAATTTTTATGAGTTACGTATATTTCTAAAGTAGGAAAAATAACTTTCATCCTTGCATGTACAATGAAGTTAATGACATAATACATACAACTAACATAGAAAATCTCTCATAATAGCTTATCTTGAATAGTCTTAACAAACATGTTAATGGCTACTCTATTGTTAAATGTATTATTGAATGTGATACTATATATTTTATTTTAAATATTATATTTTTTTAAAATTCTCACCATGTACTAATAAATAGTCAGACTATCATGATGATGAATAATTTCTAAGAATTTTAATATTTATTTACTTAGTATTTATTTAGAATTGATATAGTGGCGGTGAGACATGCATAAGATGATCGTTATGACTAGTCTAGATATCAAATTTCACCGAAATTCCTCCATTATATTTTTTAAATTCATTAATTATTATTTTTTTTTCTAAGTTATAGTATTTTAGTTTATTGTTCATAGATGTGTACTTAAAAATTCTATGATATGTAGTCTAAAAAATAAGTCTGTATGATACTAATTACCCTTAGTTTTTCTAAAAATCTAATTGGAAGACTATCATGGTAATTAGTTGGCTATGCTTTCCCTCCCTAATTCGTTACAGTATATGAAGGGGGTCAGCATTAAGGTTAAATTAGATTCAGCCTCAAAGAACCTATCCTTGAGTTGAATTTTTTAGGATCTAATGCACTATATTTTTTGATACATTATTCGGCATGCCTTTTTAGGTGCCTAGTTCCATATGAACTCTTATATGTTAACCTTAATGAATTTATTTTTTACTATATTTTTATTGTGCTGATCTTCTTCGGCTCCTCAAACATTTTTATATTGTATTATATTAATGTTAGTCCAAACTATTGATATTATTCTAGTTTTTTATTTTTTAGATGCTTAGGTCGATGCGATCAGAGAAACTTAAGTTTCAGTGACTCGGGTCTTTTCGTAGAGTTATCATTATCAATATTAAAATTTTCAATGTTTACATTTAAATTAATTTCTTTATCATCATTAAAATTACTATTTGTAATTTAAATTTTTTATTAGTTTATTAATAATATTGTATTTTTTAAAAAATTATATATTAATTAATATTAACTAAACTAATAGTTTTAACTAAAATTAAAATTTTAAAAACTAAACTAAACAAAACTTAAAAATTTATACCCGTAAAGCCTAAAATTCTGTTTATTTTATGATGTTTGCACCACAATTATTAGTTCGTATTTTGTACCTTATAAAATTAAATATATTTGAATAAGAATAGTATTGGAATGATTGATAACTTGTGAAATCTTTGTGTTGCATGTATATATTAAAAGCTATGTCTTGCAGCTTTGATGCAACGACAAGCATCTTCGTCCAAGGATAGTAAGTCTTTAGTTTGAGATTCATTAAATATAATTTCTCTAATTTTCAAGATATTACTATCTAGATATTTATTTTTCTTAGACCTCATGCTAAAGTAGAAATTTTGTGCACTGTATAAAACCTCTTATAATATCCATTATATATACTAGACAAAATTGAAACTTTAAAAGCTAATCATGAAAAATATTTTTACTATTAATTATGAGGCATATTATTTTGGAAAGTATTTGAGAATTTTCTAATACAACAAGAATGAATTGGTGAAATCTTTTTTTATTTCATCCATACAAATATATAAAAGCATTGTATGATCATCACTCTTGATGATTTTTGCTATATTATTATTATTATTATTAATGTTAGCTATCATTTATAATCTCAACTCTTGTTAGTTTTTGGGAAAAGAAGAGAGAAAGAAGATAGAATAAGAAAATAATAAAAAATATTTTTATTATTGAAATCCCAAAAATCATGACAATATCACATTATATATATATATGGTTTGGGGCAGCAATATATTGGGTGCTCCCAAACAACGTAATAAAAGAAAATAAATAAACAAAAAAGTGTGACCTACATGTTAAATCAAATTTTATATTTCTTCAAGTTAATGTGTATATATAACAAATACATTGTTTATAAGAGAGGAAAAGAGATTGCAATCCTTTGAGCATATTTGTGAAATTGTCTATAATTTGCTAGCTGATAGGAATCTAGATATTGACTATCAAATTATCATGAATCTTTTATCATATAAAGTAATAATCAATATCAATATGTTTTGTATACTTATAGAATATCAAATTATTAACAATGTGTCTACTGTCGAGCTCTATGATTGATGTAGTAAAACATCATTAATCACTTAACTGATAAATAAAGTTCCTCTAAGAAGTGATTGATCCACACAAGCTTATCAATAATCAATGAATAGTTTTGTATTATATTTTTGTATTGGATTTATAAATAATAGTTTCTCTATTATTTTTCTAAGATATAATTATCTCCAAAAAAATACAAAATTATGCGGCAAATATATCTGTTATTATATGAGCTCAATACTAATTTGAGTATACTTGTATCCAGCTGTCATTTATCTTTGAATAAAATTTCATTTTATTTAACCTCTTTCACATATATGAGAAATCTGAGAACTACATCAATATGAATCTATCTAAGAATATAGGATGTACTTAATTATACTAATAACATATGTAATATCTAGTCTTGTCACTATCATATAGAATATATTTATTGTGATTCTCTTATATCTAGTAAAATTAACTAAAAAACTTTTATTTGTGATTTGTGAATAAGTCTATACTCAAATTAGATGGTTCATCAACCAATGTGTATCCTATCATGCAAAGATCATATAATGTATTTAAAATACATCTCCTCTTAGAAAGAAAAATTATATATAATAAGTACTCAATTTCAATACCTAAAAAATATTTAAGATGTTCATGTTCTTTGTTTGAAATTCAATCTGTAAAATTATTCTAGTTGAAATATATTCAATTGATTATTTATTGTAATCAAAATATAATCAATGTACATTACTAATATCATGTACTTATTCATCTAGTTCATGTTAGTAGAATATATGAATAATCCAACATATATTTTTTAAGACCAAAGATGGTATATATAGAAGAAAACATGTTAGACCAAATCCAATGTGATTGTTTTGGGCCATAAATAATTTTTTAGAATCTACATACTATGCATGTGCTCCAATGAACTATACAATATTGGAGTTGCTGCATAAATACTTTTTCGAGATCATCAAAAATAAATGTATTTCTCATATTCTGTTGATATAATAATTTATTTGTAGGAAGTAACAATAAAAAGTATCAATATAATGATTATTTTGAATATATCCCAATAATCAATACTAAAAATTGGTATAAACTTCCTCATTACCAACATTATATTGATTTGATCATCTTTTCTTTAGGTTCAATTTTCAATGTGCCCACTCTTTTGTTTAACTAATTATTTATTTAATTATTTCAAAAATAAACCTAAACTATGATTTGATATTTTGATGTAATTACTCATTGCTATTAGTTCATTTAACATAGTCTATTGGCATGCTGGATGACTAAGTGCAAAAAAGATATCATCAATCCTATTACTATTAAGAGATAAAAAACTTGTATGTGTAGTATCAAAATAATAATATGAGAGTATAAGTAACAATGTGTGTCAGCTGAAACTTATTCTTAGTTAATTTCGTAGAGTAATCAGAATGTTCAAATCATTAGTCCAAAATGGATTAGCTAATATGACTAGAGGTGACAAAAGTGTCTTGCGAGTCATCATGCGACACAACTCATGTCCTATCGAGTTGAGTGTTTTTGCCCATGTGTCAAATTGAATCCGACATGACACTGGCCCAAGTCATTACTTTCGGGACGAGTAGAGTTCACCTTGACTCTGCATGTATGCCCACCCACTTTTAATTTTTTTATTTTCTAATTGGGGTGCATTTGGTTCTTCACCTTTTTTATAAATTAAAATTGAAAATGAATCATTTTGGACCTATATCGAATTAAACTATTTTAATAAATTAAAAAAATCATCTTACCTTGTGTGGCAAGATGTACAATGGCTATTGGATAGCATTTGTCGGTTGCCACATGCCACATGATGTTAGTCACATGGCATGTTGGTTGTCATGCACATGCACCCGTGTGACTGATCACTAAAACAAAAAATATTTTTTAAGCCTGTCACATGGTCTCCTATTGTCTCTTTGATTATTTCTCAAATGGTCATGAACAAAATCTAATAGATAGAAGGATTCGGTCAATTTCTTTTTTTTTTTAAATTAAAAAATTTATAATTTTATTTTTTAATTTTTTATATTTAGGTAAATTATATTATATTTTTTATACTCAATTCAAATTATCTCATATTTTCTCTCTCTAAATTAATTCTTTAAGATTATTTCACCAATTTTGTGTGGATTATATTATATCATTGTAGAATTTTATTTATTTATAATTATATTTTTTAATTGATGGAGTGTGTCCATTTGGTGAATCATGATTCATGGAATTGGGATTGTAGATTTATAATTCTGTAAGGTATATGTTTACTTTTCTTTTTAAAATTTTATATACTATAAACTTAGATTAATTAATATTTTTTTTTATTTCTAACCATCTAAAGAATGTAAAATAGTAATTTTAGTGGTGAGATCATTGAATTTAGATTAGTTTCAGGTTTAGTGATCATCTTTATTTTTAATTATAAGTTTACAATAAAATACATTGGTAGGTTAATTTCTTTTTAAGTTTTTTTTTGTTATTATAGATATCTCTTTTCGCTGAAGAATATCATTATTTATAATCTAAGTACTATTACCTTTTACCCACTTACAACCTGATCTAATTTAGACACTCTATCTTAGAATAATACATAATATGACACTTTAACTCTGTGTTCTCTTTGACTAGCCTTTTTTTAATTTGGAAATCCATGAACATTATATTCTGAAATATTCCTTTTTGATTCTAGCACCAATTGATCTTTTACCTTTCACTCCAGGCAGTGGAAAGGATTGAGGTGTCTGTCCATTCTCTAAGTACTGCACCTCTTTCCGGAGCCACCTACCATGCAACTGGTTGTTGCTTGTTAGTATTGCTATCTTTATGTTTCTTTCTAATCTGATTTTAACTTATCAAAATACCTCTATTTTTACTATCATGCTAACCTTTATTTTTTTTTTTTTGCGTCTGCTCTACCTCTTAGAATTACTTGTTACTTATCCTGCAAGACATAGGCAACCTTTCTAGTAGTATTTAAGTAATATTTACCTGGCTAACACTTAAGGCATCCTACAAAAAATACAACCCAAGACAAACCAAAAGAGCCAACCAGCTTGCATTAACATGTATATCGAAGTTAAACCCCCATTCGGAGTAAGCATGTTAAGGCAGCTTTCTACCCCATCCCCTATTATCTATCCTCTACTTTGGGATTTGCTTCTCACCCTACCCTTACATATTCAAGAACTCATGTCCTGTTCATTTAGCTTTTACCTGCAATTTAGAAAAGCAATCAAAAAAGGAAGAGAATAGAAATTACCTCCGCTGTCCTCTTTACCCTTATCCTTACAGATTCTAATATATGGATAAGTCATTTCATCTAATCTTGTCAAACCTTTAAATCTACCCGAGATGGACTCGCCATCAAATTTTTGTGATCTTGTCTACATATCTTATTTTGCTACATTATTCGCTAATGCATTTGCTTCCCTATACTTGTAGGAAATTATAGCTTTCAACTCTTTCATATATTTTCTAATTTTATCTATATTTTCTTTGTATTTTCATATTTCTAAGTTGTTTGTAGCTAGTCCAATTAAAGTCCTCGAGTCTGCTTGAATTTGAATATTTTTTAGCTTAAGCTCTTTGCACATTTGAAGCCTATAAGAAGGGCCTATATCTTTGAATGTAAGGTTGATATGAAGCACTCTAAGTAGGGCATGTTAGGTTAATTGTTAATATGAGTTTTTTGCTTAAATTTGAGATAAATCACAAAAATTAGTTCATTGTATATAAAAATACATCAGCTCGTTTATCATAGAATTCTTTAGTTGCTTTATAGGACTGATGTAGTAAAGATTTATAAATTTAAAAAATAATTAATAATTAATGAACTTAAAAAATATGATTGAATAATATCGATGATGTTTGATATATGGATTAATTACGACGATATTTTTTTCACATGCATTATTATTTATTTTTTTATTTTAATTAGAAGCTAAATAAAAAAATATTAGAGTTTAATGGGATGTCTTATCCTCATAATAATCTTTTCATATATCAAAGTTTTTTGATGGTATGTAGAAAATATAAAATACAAAATAATATTTATAGTATACTATTTAATAATACTTTAAATAATTGTCTTACCCTGAGTATATTCATAAAAATCATTAGAGAGTGTTCATAAGGTGGGAATTATCATGTTATATATATATATATATATATATATATATATATATATATATATATATATATATATATATATATTACATAATGAATCTAATAATACAAAAATGATTAAATATAGTTTTTTTAATATTTAGAACAAATTTAAAATACATTAAAATATATTAGGATCTTTATCAAATCATAAGTACTTTATAGTCTATGTAAGTTGATAGATTTAAAAAAGAAAAAAAATCAATTTATGTCAGACATCATTGGAATTTAACATACCTAATATTTGATGTATATGTTAGTTACTAACATATTATATCTGACTTAATTAATAGTAATAATCATTGAAATAATAATTAATAATATATAGTATATGTTGGATGTAAATTATCTGACTTGATTAATAAACTTTTTGAAATTCATAATTTTTTTTGATATGGTGAATTTTTATTCATCTATATATATTCTTATACCTTTTTTTTTACTTAATTTAGTGATAGATATGAGTTGTGTCGCATAACGAATTTCTATTCACCACTCCTAAATGTGTACCTTGAGTTTGTTTTTAATTAATATAGAAAATATTCATATTTTCGTGACATGATCATTGAGATGGAAAGAAAATATATAAAATACTAGGATACTATTTCATCTCTTTGTTAGTTGCATATAAAGTTTTAAAAGGCAAAAATATAAGGCAAGACATTTTTGTATTTCTGAGGCGAGGTGTAAGTCTCGAGTCGTTAATGTATAAATTTTTGAGTATCATAATACATAATTAATTAATATTTTAAAATATATAAAATAAAATAGCATAAATAAAAAAATAAAAATCAAAGTTTAAAAAAGTATTTTAAAGACGCTCTTTGACTATAAATATAATTACTAAATATTTAATAATATATTTAAAATAAAATAAAATAGTATAAAATACTTTAATAGATATTTTATAATATATTAAATTTTAATAAATTTAAAATAATTTTGTCATTATCAAATTTAAAATTAAAATTTATTTTCTTTATTAATAAATAGTATAAAATATTTTATAATTATTAATTACTATTATTTATTAATTTGATAATTTTAACAAATTATTAAATTAAAATACTATTTTAAATTTTAATAAATTTAAAATAGTATGTAATTTTTCTTCTTTCCCTCGCCCCTCACCCCTCTCCAATCTCCCCTCACCCTTGCCCCTCACCCTTGCCCCTCACCGTCGCCCTCACCCCTCTCCATGGAAAGCTTGATGGAGCTTCCTCTAGGACTTCATTGGAGCTCATGGAGCTCTGTTGAGCTTAATGGACCTCGTGTGGAGCTCTAGCGATCTCCATCCTAGAGCTCGATGGAGCTCTATTGTGAAGCTTGATGGTGCTTGCATGGAGCTTGAGGAACTCTGTCAGGCCCAATGGAGATCGCGTGGAGCTCCATCGAACTCCATGATGGAGCTCGTGGAGCTCAGTTGAGCTCCACATTTTTTATGTCTTGAGGCATTTTACGAACACCGCATTGAAGCGTGCATCAAGGTATTTTTAAAAACACTTTTAAAAACACTGGCTGCATGTATGGATCATAAAGTTAAAGCTGAAGGAATAAAAAATATGTTGAAATACATATGTACTTGTATTAACTGACCATTTGAAATACTAATATGGTAGTTATAACGAGCCTTCTAGTATGCAAATTGATATTATATTTGGAGATAACTTATTTATTTGGTTAACATTAACTAGGTGTAAACAATATGGTGGTTAATCAAATGGGTTTGAACTGTCAAGATATTTAATAATTAATTACTGCATAATTATATCAATGAGTGATAAAAAATGTAGACATTTTGACATAGTGGAGATAATGTTAATCATTTTTTTTTGTATTATTTAAAATGACAAGTATTCTATTGACACTTTTCATATCTAGTGTAAAATTAAAATTTATTTTTTCTTTAATATATAATTATTATTTTAGAAAGAAAATTATGATTACTATTAGATAATATAGAAGTTTTGAAATGATTTAAGGATTGAGAAGATGCACGGATGAATCTTTAAGATAAAGTTCAAGCACTAATTGTATGATGATTTACATGATGAAACTAAAGCTTGGATTTGTGAAGAAGAAAACTAGTTAGAGTGATAGATGTCATGATGATTAATATCAAGCAGTCAGCACCATGAGCATTGTATTATTATTTCATATATATATATATATATATTATTTTATTTTTATTTTATTTTCATAGATTTTTTCAGATTGATAGATTCTATTTTTTGAGAGATTATGTTTTATTTTTTTTGTTATATTTTAATTTACATTATAATTTTAAATTAAAATGTTTTTTTAATGTTATTTAAGTTGAACAAAAATTATAATTTCATATGTTATATAATTATATATATGTATTATAGGGAGACAGGCTGTAGGCATAAGCATGGTAGCCTACGGCTTGAGGCCTAATGTCTGGACCTGGCTAGGTAGCATGAACTTGGACCTAGACCTAGAACTTTGAGGCATGGAGTCCTAGGCTTTGACCTGACTTGACTTGGAGTCCTAGACTAGCCAGGCCCTAGCCATGGCCCATGGTATCAGGCTAGTCTGTACCATGCCCAGGCTAGCTTGCGGTAATAGTGACCATACATATGGTTGTCTGGATGAGGCACATACAGTCAAGCACAAAGCATACCAACGGGTTGGTTCGTGCCACGTATAATTGTGGATAGAGTTGTAACCGAGCAGAGCTGCTCGCGAGCTGCTCGGCGTTCGGCTCGTTAGAAGATCGCTCGAACTCATTTATTAAGTTAAACGAGCCGAGCCTGAATATCATTTTGAGGCTCGTAAGTTAAATGAGCCGAGCTCGAGCACCCTCAAACTCGGCTCGTCAGCTCGTAAACAGGCTCGTGAATATGCTTGTGAGCAAGCTCGTTAACCAGGCTTTTGAACAAGCTCGTGAACAGGCTCGTGAACATGGAGAATGCTTGATACACAACAAATTTTTCCTACAAATGAACATGATGAATATTTTAACTCTTGAACTTCAATCGAGTTAATTGAATTTTTATTATCTTATCTTTTTAATTTAGTTGTATGTTGACTATTTTAGATGAATATTTTCTTTAATTCCCGAATATCATTTTGAGACTCGTAAGTTAAATGAGCCGAGCCCGAGCACCTTTAAACTCAGCTCGTCAGCTCATAAATAGGCTCATGAACTGGCTCGTGAACAGGCTCGTGTATAGGCTTGTGAGCAAGCTCGTTAATCAGGCTCGTGAACAAGCTCGTAAACCAAGCTCGTGAACAGGCTCGTAAGTTAAACGAGCCGAGCCCGAGCACCTTCAAACTCGGCTCGTCAGCTCGTAAACAAGCTCGTGAACAAACTCGAGCCCACTCCTTTAAAAAAGAGCCGAGCCGAGTCTGCCTAATACTCGGCTTGACTCGGCTCGCTTACACCCCTAATTGTGGATATACCTGATCCGACATAACTTAGTTTGTTCCAGGAAGCCTTTATGTTTAGTCGTGCCGACATGTCACATCATGGCAAACACACTGTGACATGCTCAACATGACACAATGAAATGGTTGGGCTACAAAAAATTGGGTTGTGCAAGCCAGATACGACATGTTTGTCACCTCTTAACATGATAGAAGGCTCATCTAACAAAGTTTGTTAGTGTATTTGTTCACTATATACTTTTATATTGGGATCATCAAGTATAATAATTTTATCTTTTTTTTTTTTTGGATAAACTCATAAGTCATATCTATATCTAATGAGATATTTATTAATCTTTTTGACACAAAGCTTTAAGAAAAATCTCATTACTTCTAGAAATAGAATTCTTATTATTCTCATCAAAACTATATATGTTAATAGTATCATGTGTTAGAACCTGACCAAAAGTAGTTGCTCCTCTATGAGGAATAATAGATGGGTATAGGTATAATCCTATGATTTTAATTTTTGTGTCCGAGATTCTAAATGTATGTTTCTTGCATTGACTCCTTAAAATATTTATCCTCAAAGAATTTTATATCCGCACTCATAATGATAATTCTGATATCTAGTAAATAATATATGTAATTCTTTTGAGTACTTGAGTATCCAATAAAGACATTTAAATATACAAATAGTCATCTTTTTTCTACTCAGAGAAAGATGTAGAACAAAACAAATATATCACATAACTTGGGTAAAAAATATAAAAGTTTCTTTTATTTATAAAAGCTAATATGAGATATGTTTTTAAAAAATACAAGATATTTAGTTAATTATGAAATTAGTGGTTAATATTGTTTCTTCCTAAAAATATCTCAATTAACTCATTTGTAGTTGAAGTATCAATTTTTTTTTAGTTATCATATGTTGCACAATAATAGCAAAATAAGATATCTAATGAATTATTTCATACTCCTAAAAAATATGAAAACTAATGAGAAGTTATTTTAAAAACTTATCACTCAATATTTTAATGTCATAATTAAATTGAATTAAAATTTTTTCATAAAATTTTATAAATATAAATAAAATTTGAAATCTTAACTTAAAAATTGATAATTATGTATTTAATATCATTATTAACAAAAATAATAAAATATCTTAAATCATCATACTTTGTCAACATATATGATCTCCAATTATCTGTATGAATTAGATAGAATGAGTCTTTTCTAGAATCCTCTTGATTTGTTATATAGGAAGATATAATATGTATTCCTAAATAACATGTTTCATAGTTAATTGAAGTCGTTTTTTTGATGCTAGGCTTCATAATTTTTAATTTATTTATTGATGAATATCGAAGCTAAAAGTGTACAATCAATTGATTAATAATAGTTAAGTACATATGAAAACTCTAGTGGTTGGAGAAAAATATATACAATCTATTTTACTCAATTAACAAAGAAATCATATATCTGGTTTATTGATATATACAAAGATACTACGACAAACAAAAATGTCAAAACTCAAATATTTAATAAAAAACTAATTTAAATTTAATTATTATGATGAAACTTTGGTATATAAAGAATGTGTTAAAAAAATCAACATTAATAGTGTCATGTTCTTAGCTCGTATAACAATGCAATTAGACATTATAATATCAAAAACACTAAACTTTAGTATGGTCACCTATGACTTAATAGTATGGTCTCCTCTAACATGATATTGGCTTCTGAATCTATGACTTAATAGTATGGTCACCTATGACACTAAACTTTACAAAAAAAAGTGTTTTGACAAGAGCCATCAATACTCAATGAGAGAAGTCAGGGGTACTCTTGAGTAAGAGTAACAAGACCACTCAAAGTTGATCCAGCCTAAGTGGATCTAGTAATATGTTCTACAATATTTTAACTATAAAATATTTTCTGTAACTCTAGGTACAGCGTTCAATACCTCTCTAGAGTACGTCTCAATCTCTCACAAAAAAAAAGGTCATCACTAGTTTCTTTCCTCTTGGAGTACTCTTGTCAGCTTTTACTGTCATCATGTAGTGAAGTCACTATAATTTCTTGATTGGTTATACCAATTTCATTTGATTCTAGGAGTAGCTATAGATTACTGAATCACTTTAGTATATCTTTGAGAGGATTTGAAGCATTTTCTTACCAAGAATATGAGTTTGTAAAATAATATATTATTTTTTCAATGCATGCATGAATAGTGTTACAAATATGATCCTTCAAACTCTTCTATGCATATTAATCGTTCAACACATATGATATTAGTATATTAATATAACCAAATCTCATTTTTTTTTTTTTTTGCAAATGTTATACGAATCAATATGTTGGATATACTCGAGTTAATTGGTTGTCAGAAAATTATTAGTAAATATACATTAATTACCAATTATTTATCAGTCTTGGTTTATAATGACCCACAGGGATATGTGACTCTTGTAACTTTGACCCACAAACCAAATCTGCATCCATGTAGACCACAGGGAATACGTGTCTCCATTCAATTTTTATTTTATTGTTCTTTGTAGTCTTATGTTAATTTCAGTCTTCATTTTCTTTTATAAACATCACACATTAACAAAATAAAAATTCTTAAAATTTCAAATAGAAAAAACAGCACAAACTATTATGACTTTATGCCAAACTTCCACGACAAGGCCTCATTCTTTGTAACCACTACCAAACACATTGTATTGGAGTTGTACCGGTATAGCCATGCCAATTGTTGTTTGGATTGTTATCCATTGTTGGATTACCACAAAATTGCCATAGCATGTCTGACATCCACAATCCATCCACTGCATATTGAAAAAATGTTTTTTTTTTATCTCCATAATATGGTAGTTCTATTTTGTCGATACTATACATTGGCACACGCTATGGAAAACACCGTCAGAAAGAGCATCATCACCAGCACAGTTAGCCTCCCCTTTTTTATCCACTGAATGTGGTTGTGATATCATGTTAACTACTATTTAAGTTTTTGCCCCTTGGTAGTTTTCAATAAGTGAAGAGAGAGATAAGATTAATTAGGAAATGTGAAAGAAAAAAGATTTATTATTAAAATGTTAAAAATCATAAAAAACAATCACACTAAATATATGATTTGGAACAGTTCACTTGTTGGGCACGCCTAAATAATATAATAAAAGTGTTTCCTTTTATTTTTGATCGGAGCCCCAACTTATGTGAGTTGTGACAATCAATTTGCCCCATTTATATGGGGTTTTTATGTGTTCTTATGTTTTGTTGAGTTGTGTGAATTTATAATTTGTTGTAATCATATTATAATGGAAGAGAGAGAAGATTAACGAGGGAACAAGAAAAGAAAAAAATATATTATTAAAATGTAAAGAATTATAAAAAATAAGCACACTATTTATATGATTTGGAGCAGTTCACTTGTCTGGTGCTCTCAAATAATATAATAAAAGTGCTTTTTTTTTTATGGGAGCCCCAACTCATATGAGCTGTGACAATCAACTTGCTTCATATATTAGGGGTTTTTTTGTGTTCTTTCGTTTTGTAAAGTAGTGTAAATTTATATTATTTTAGTTGTGAAGTTAATTTCATGTGTATGTATTTATTTTATGTTTCTGTATCAATTTATAATATCAGAGTTGAATTGTAAATGTGAGTAAGGACTTGCAAATTCTAGGAGAACAAATCATGTGCATTGCACCAACACATTGCACATGCACAATCTATAAAAAAAAGGATAGAAGGTTTGTGCAGGCACCCCCATAGTGGTGTGTGTGCAGGTGCATGATGTTGCAACTGAGTAGGGCAGAGATGCATGGTAGTGTTTCATTGTGGTGTGTATGTGTGTGCATAGGCACACGTTTGTTAGAGACGTGCACAATGGTTTGCATAGTGGTGTGCATAGGAATAGGGTGATGCACTTCATTAGTGAAGAAGCATGCAGTGGCATGCACTGGGGTGCATGTGGTGGTATTTTGAGCAGAAGCCCTAACTAAGGTTCCAACAGTAAGAAAATTTAAGAAAAAATCTCCAATTTTGTTAGGGAGTACCATTTTATTTTTTTCTACTTGACAATTAAAAACATATTGATTTGGCACTCCAATTTTAGGAGAAATTTTGAAAATCTTAAAATATTAGGGTTTGAAATTTGATAGTAGTAACTTGGATTCGGGAAATCTTATATTCCAATTTGAAAAACTAAATTCCAATATCTATTTTCGATTTTATCTTGTTGATGTGGTCAAAAGATGCATAAATTAAATAACAACGTATTTAATTTGCTAGTTATCTTGCTATTATATTGTATATTGTGAAAAAATTATTTTCTATTCTTATTTATTTATATTAATTAAAGTATCATTGATAATGGATAAATTTTTTAATCATATTAATAATGATATAAAAATAATTGTTATTTATTATTTCTATGAAATAATAAGGATGCTAGTATATGACTCACCATATAATGATTATATGATAAAGAAAATATTTGTCTAATAATATCATTCTTTAAATGACATATCTAATAGGTCTCCAAAAATTTTAATAAAAATAAAATGTATATTGATGATGGATGTGGAATGTTACTTCCTAATTAATGAAAATTTCTTATATTTTATATATGGTATAAATGAGTGTAGGAGGGTTTTGTTGTCATTGAGTCACTTATGTCATTTATTCGGGAAGAGTGTAACATTATTCGACAAACTTATATATTGAATATGGTAAAAATATATAGTAGAGATTGATTGCTTATTGTTTAGAATATAATAAGTGAGTACTTAAATTTGTGGGTTTCTATGTGAATAATATAATTCTTTCTAATATAGTTCATTTAATATGCTAATAAGTAGAAGTCATTTATAAAATTATTCAAAAAAATTAATTGTCATTCAATAGACCCATTCATTCTTCTTTTAAGTTCGTAGTTGCATTGACTTTAGTTTCACCACAAAAAGGTGAAGCTTTTGTAAATGATGTGGAAGTACATAACAAGATGTGTTGGATTTGCATATGGCTTTTCAGGCGAGCTAAGAGGGATGTATGGCTACTTTCACCACTCCATTTGCAAGTAACTTTGCTAAACAAGTTATTAGTAGTTTTAAAGTAAAAATTATGATGTTAAAGACATTGATTTTCTTCTTCTTATTATTTCTCTACCTGAGTTTATGGATTGGGACTCAATTAATCTAAAGAAGGCAAAATCATTGGATGCTGGACAAATAGAGTCATCTAATTTGTCAATGATTTCAAGCTCAAAAGTTATTTATCTTTGTGGTATTCTAGACTGTACCATAAGAAGTTCTCAAATTCAAGGTGGTAAGTTTCGGTGAAGAATTGGAGCTTTATGGGCTCACAACTTGAACATGGAGGTATCACATCCTTCATGTAGAGCTTCGACAACATGCTTGACACATTGTATGAAAAGACAATCTCATTGACACAAATATTCTTGTTTGGGCAACTTTTGGTCTTCAATTCATCACCTAAAATATTTTCAAGAAAACACAATAGGTTGCCCACATATTGGTCATTTCATTTGATATTAATTTTATTTTGTTTCATATTTTATTGTTTGGTTATAGTTCAAGTTGGCTTGTTGTTTGTTTATCTTCTTGCTATTTTGGACTTTTATACACCAGTTTGATGAGAGTTTTATAATTTTTTTATTTTTTTTAATGGGAGCACCCAACTCATGTAGGCCGTGACACTTAACTTGCTCATTTTTTAAGAAGCTTCCATGTGTTACTATGTGAAGTAGAGTTGTGAAATCATAATCTATAATAGCTAAGTTGCGATTAGATTGTCTATTATAATCTAGTTGCTATTAAATTGTGAAGTTCATTTAATGTCTTTATTTATTTTATGTTTCTCTATTAATTTTTAATATAATATCATATCTAAGTTGTGTATGTGAGTAAGGACTTACATATCTTAAGAGAACAGATAGTGTGCATTGTACCACTACAATGAACCCACACAATCTATGATAAAGGGAAACAAGGTTTGTGCAGGCATGCACATAGTGTAGTGTGAAAGTGCAAGGCGGAGCACCTGAGTAGGGCAGGGATGCACATTGGTGTTTGTGTTGTGGTGTGCACGTGTGCCCATGGGCACACGTATGTCAGAGATACATGCAATAGTTTGCACAGTGATGTGCACAGGTGCATGGTGGTGAACCTAAACAGGGCAGAGGTGCATGATGGCTCGTACAGAGGCATAAGCAGTGGCGTGTTGTGGTGTTTTGGGTAGAAACCTTAACTTGGTTCTGACAGTAAGAAAATTCAAGAAAATTCTTCCAATTCGGCCAGGGGGTACTATTTTATATTATTTTATTTATCAAGTAAAAAAATATATTAAGTTGACACCCTATTTGGGGGAGAAATTTCGAAATTTCTAAAAAATTAGGATTTGGAATTTCATAGCAATAATTTGGGCTCTCAAAAAATCTTAATTTTTTATTTGGGAAACTCATTTTCAATATCTTTTTTTGATAATATCTTCTTGATGGGGTCAAAAGATATATAAATTAAATAGAAAGTTATTCAAATTGTTAGTTATTTTGATAATTATCTATATGTAATGGAAAAAAATGATTCCTAATCTCAATTATGCTAAATAAAATCTGAGAAATATTGAGCATTTTATATTATTCCAATATATAATGTACTTATTTTAATTAAAGCATCATTGATAATAGTTAAACTTTTTATTTATGTCAATTCTGATGTTAAATATATGTTATTTGTTTTTGTGAATTAACAAAAATAATAGTGATTTGCCTTCATATAATAATGATATCATAAAGAAAATATTTATATTAATAGAATCATCTTTTAAAAGTATAACTGACAGATCTAATATATCTCTAAAATTTTTAGTAAAAATAATATAATGCAGATGTTGAATCTAGAATCTAACTTCTTAATTAATGAAATTTTCTAATATTTTTTATTTTGTATAAGGGAGTATTATACAAGAAATATTTTTATTATCGTCAAGTCTATTTATGTCATTTATTTAAAAGAAAGTGATAACATTCAATAAATTCCTATATTGAATATTTTAAAAATATACAACAAAGATTGATCACCCATTGCTCATAATCTAATTGATTGAGTATTTAAATTTATGAGTTTATTTGTGGATAATATAATTTTTTCTAATATAGTTCCTTCAATATGATAAGAAGTCGAAGTTGTAAAATTTTTCAGAAAAAACTAATTTGGACTAATTCAATCTTTTTCAAAGTTGATAGATGCACTAACTTTATTTTCTCAACAAGGTGAAGTTTTTATAAATGATGTGACTTCTTAGGTGAGTTAGGAGCGATGTATGACTTCTTTCACCACTCCAATTGCAAATGACTTTCCTAAACACAGAATTGGTAATGTTCAAAGTAAAGAGTATGAATTCAAAGATATTAATTTTTTTTCTTCTTATTATTTCTTTAGATGAGTTTATGAATTATGATTTAATTGTTTTAAAGAAGAAAAATTTGTTGGATGCTGGACAAATGGTCATCCAATTTATCACAAATTTCTAGCTTAAAAGCTTTTAATCATTGCAATGTTCTATACTGTACCAGAAGAAATTCTCAAGTTCATGGTGGTAAGGTTCGAAGAAGAATTGGAGTTTAATGGGCTTTCAACTCGAACATGAAAGTGTTACATCCTTCATGAAGAGCTTCAACAACCTGCTTGATATGTTGTATGAAAATGTAATTTCCTTGATACAAATATTCTTATTTGTGCAATTTATAATTTATTCTTGATCTTCCAACTATTTTGATGTGAATATCATAGGCTTCTCACATAATTATTATTTCAATTGTTTGTTTTATTTTATTATTTAAATTTATTATTTGATTCTTATTCAAACTATTATATGGTTTATTTCTCTTTTTAATATTCTAGAGCTTTACAAATTAGTTTGATGGAGGTATTATAATTTGTTGTTTGAGTTTTATAATTTTTTGTTTTCTCTTTTCTTTTTGATGGTACTATTCAACTTATGTGGATTGTCCCAATCAACTTGTCCTCTATACAAAGGGCTTCAATGTGTTATTATGTTATGTAGAGTTATGTAAAGTTATAATATGTTATAACTAAGTTATGTTTTAATTATCAGTTTAATTTCATCTATCTTTGTCTATTCTGTCTTTCCTCATCAATTTGTAACAAAAAGAAAATAAATAAACAAAAAAAAATTAAACATGCGTATTGAATTAAATCTCAACAATTAATAATTATATTAATTTTATATGAATGCTTATCAAAAAATAAATTTAGTATTTTTGTGTTTTTTGTAAAATGATTAAAATTTAATAATTGTGATATTTAGATACTATACAATGATAATACTTGTTTGTATTTTAGGTGAGTTTTCCTCATACTTTTAAGAAATGAGATAATTAATCAAATATTTATACTAACATATCCTAATAATGTGGTGTTTAATTGGACAAATAGATATCTAGTTGAAATGATCATAATATTTCTTTTACATATAAGTCTTATTTGATATTTCTAACCGTGTGTGGCTAGGATCATATGTTATTTGATCAATTGAATCCGCTCTTTTATTTTTTTTAATCACATCGACTTTTAGATCTTTTATCTTTGAGAAATGTTGCACTTCCTCTTATCACATATTTTTGGTATGTGTTTTATTGAAGACTTCTCACCTTGAAAGGAGGGAATGGTTGTGTGCCCCTGTGTTGCACGGATACGGCTAGGGAGTGCCGTGTCCACGTGTCGGACACGTGGACACGGCGACACGCGTCGGACACGCGTCGGATACGTGTCCGACCAGCCACATGGCGTATCGGACACAAATCCGTATGCGATACGCCACGTGGCGTATCGGATACGCGTCGGAGACGTATCCGACGAGTTTTTCGGAAACAATCGTTTCCGAAAAACTCCAGACGCGTCGTTTACCTACCGACGCGTCGTTAGAGGGTTTCGGGAGGGGGTTTCGGAAAATCGGGTGGAGGGGAGGGGGTTTCGGAAAATCGGGTGGAGGGGAGGGGGTTTCGGGAGGGGGGTTCGGGGAGGGGGGGTTTCAGGAGGGGGAGGGGGGGGAGAGGGTTTCGGGAGGGGGTTTCGGGAGTGATTTTCGGGAGGGGGGTGGAGGGGGGTTTCGGGAGGGATTTTCGGGAGGGGGGAAAAAGGTTCTGGAGAGAGGATTTTCGGGGAAAAAGGTTCTGGAGGGGAAAAAGGTTCTGGAAAAAGGTTCGGGAGGGATTTTCGGGGAGGGGGGAGGGGGGAGGGGGAGAGAGGATGTTAGAGGTTTAAATTTTTTTTAAATTAATTTAAAAAATAGAATTTTAAATTATTTTAAAATACTGTATCTTATATTATTTTAAAATACTATATTTTAAATTATTTTAAAATACTATATTTAAAATATATGTTAGAGAGAGTTAGAAGCTGTAACGGGAGGGGGCAGGGCCGCAGGGGTTAGAGGGCTTAAATATATATTTTTTATATTTTAATTATTATTGTTTGTTTAATATATTTACAAAATATAATAAACAAATAATTTATTTTAATTTTATTTAAGCCCTCCAAATTTTTATTTATCAAAATATCTTAGCATTTTTTTTATTTATCTAAATTTATGTTAATAGATAATATTTATATTTAATTTTTTTTTCATGCCGTGTCCTAGCCGTATCCGTATCCTAGTTTTTTGGAATTTGTCGTATCCCCGTATCCTGCCGTGTCGTATCCCCGTGTCCGTATCCGTTTCCGTGCAACATAGGTGTGCCCCATTATATTTTTGAAGTATATGTTGAAATATTTGTTGAAATATTAATTTTTTTTATAGCTTTTAATTTTCTTTCATCATTTATATTTTCTTTAGTTTGTTGATTTATATTTTTTTTATTATATTTAATAAGTTGAGCGGCCTTTGTGCCATCAATATGGGGCATTGATTGTGGCCCCTATCCCATGGGCCCTTGGTGGTGACCCAGTGGCCACACCTTTTGCCATACCCAAGGACCAAGGGTCATGGCACACCAAGCTAACCTAGCATTGGCATGGCATCACTTATCATTGCTTGCCCATGCATCACTTATCATTGCTTGCCCATGGGGTTATGGCTAACATGGCTCGATTGTTAAATGGGAAGTGTTGGCCGAGGACATAGGCCTGTATGACCCACCGGCTACCTCTTGGTCATGATTGGTGCACCTATCAGGAAAATAAACATAGATTGGTTTGGTGGTTAATATATAGACATAAATGTCCATGATTTCAAATAGCTAAAAAAATATATTTATAGGCCTCAATGGTCCTTTAGCCAAACTAAAATAAGCCTTTTCTCGTCTGTTTCGTAAGTTTTTCCTTAAAACATTTTTTTAATATCCAGATGCTCATGCAGCTCTCGAAGTTGTAACATGTGGTTATTCTTCTAGGTTCTAGCTTTGGTTACTGGGGTTTTACTGGAAAAACAGGTTGTGATAGTGTGCCCTAATCTGGTGAGTTTATTCATCGTATTTATTGTAATATGAGTGTGTGTGTGTGTGTGTGTGTTATAATCATGTCCCAACCACAGCCCGGGTATAGTTGAGCCATGGGCCAACTACCCGGGCTCTGGGGAAAGACAGGCAGCCCCATCCCAGTTGTAGAGGGTAGCTGGTGAGAATTGAACTTTTAACCTAAAGGTTGCTAGTTATGCATTCAGATAATCCAAGTACCATGCTGCAGCCAATCCAATATTGTTTTATCAGCCACATGATAGCTTGATTGATTGGATGCATAACTCACAATCTTTGAATTATGAGTTCAATTCCCACCAGCTTTCCTCTACAGCTGGAATGGGATTGTATGTCTTTTCCCGAGGCCTAGATGGTTGCCTCATGGCCAAATTGGTCGGGGGTCCCACCCAGTAATAATATACATATATGTATACATATGTTAATTATAAATATGAACAGCTTTTCTCTCATGCTTGCTGTTTTCTCTTACGTCAAGTTTCATATATACAGGGTGTTCTGTCAGCCACTGTGTTCTCTCTTGTTCCTATGATCTGTCCTTTTCAGTGGCAGAGTTTATTCCTTCCTGTGAGTTTCTAGCTTTAGTATTCAACAATTCATAAGAAGCATAATTTCTTTGGTTGAGGCAAGCTTTGTTTGCTTCCTATTTCTATGGTTGAGGTAAAAGAAACGACAGTGTTACAGTTGCTAATTGGGCAATCTATTGTACTATTTGGCTTTTTTGTGTTTGTGGTTGAAGAGCAAATTGAAACTTCCAAAATATAAAATTGCATTTCATTGATCACAATCACATGATGGCTTACTAGGAGCATCCAAAATCTTCATGATCACTCTAGTTTTGAATCTTAAATAATACATAAAAAATATTAAGTACTATAGAAGTTTAATACAATAAATTTACAATTACTTGAAATATGATATAGTACAACTTAATAAAAATGATAACTTTATTTATTCAAATTAATACAATTAACATACATGAATGTTACTTATATAGTGAGCAAATTGATTGTGATAGATTTTTTTTTTAAGTTTGTTTTGTTATTATTATCACCCTCTCTTTTGGCGGATGAATACTATCTTTACAAACTAAAGCTACTCTTAATCCTTTTACACCCATCCTGGTCTTATCATAAAAATAAAACTTAGCAATATTAATTTTATTGTCCTTAATTAAAAGCTTAAAAATTCTGTTGAAACTAGTTTTCTTTGGTTATTGTATTTTTAATCGTTTTGATTTTAATTTCAGTTTCTTTTTTGCAAGCCCACTTCTCGGCCCACCCCACTAAATTCCAGCCTGACCCGAGCCTTCCAAGCAGCTTTTTTCCCGTCTCTGGCCTGATCCGAGCCTTCCAAGCATCTCTGTCCTGACCCAAGCCCAGCCTGACTGACTATATTTAGAGGTGTCAAACGGGCCGTGTCGGGCCGGCCCGTCACGTTTTTTCCAGGCTCAACCGGGCTTTCTTGACGGGCCAGGCACTGCACTGAACAGTAACCGTGCCTGTCCTAGCACGGTTTTTTGGGGGTTCGGCCCGGCACGGGCCCGCGGGGGTTCCGCCCGGTCGGGCCGAACCCTAAATTAAAAAAAAATTTAGGGTTTCGGCGTGTGCCGTCTCGCCGAACCCTAATTTTAAAAAAAAATTAAGATTTCGGCGGGCCCAAAACCCTAATTCTAAAAAAAATTAGGGATCGGGCGCGCCCGAAACCCTAATTCTAAAAAAAATTATGAATTGGGTGCGCCCGATACCCTAATTTTAAAAAAAATTAGGGTTTCGGCCCCCTGCAACCCTAATTTTTTTTTAAAAAGAATTAAGCACGGTACCGTGCCGGGCCAAGCACGGCATGAGGCCCGGTTGGCCTCGGCACGGCACAACACGATTGTGCCCTGGTCGGGCATGGCACGAGCTCGGGCACGGGAAATTCCCGTGTCGGGCTGGCCCGGCCCCGCCCGGTTGACACCTCTAACTATATTTAAGCATAGACCCTTTACCATTTATAAACAGACTCCCGGGCTGATACCCAACATGAAAATCCATAACCTAAATTGACTCCCATTATCAAAGTGCCAACAACTAAACCAAACAGGCTCCCTTATAGACCCTTTACCGAACTAAGCCTATTACAGATCCAAACCACCAGCCCTCTCAGCCTGGTTCAAAGGAGATTCCCCTCCTCTTTAACACACCCTCTTCCTCTAATCTGAAATTAAGAAAACACGTGGCAAATTCCCCACAAACATACAATATTAAAAGACATTTTTGTCACCCATCAGGACCAGGGTGAAATGCTTCCATCTGCAAAAAAAACTACATTTAATGCAATTTAATTAATGAATTATTCTTATTCCTTTTAGGCTCCTCCCCCTTATATATCACCTAAAATAAACAAGAGCAAGCACAAGCAAACATCAAGCTCTAAACTATATCTCTCCATCTTCCCCTTTTCTGCTCCCTAAACAACTTAAATAGGAATAGTCAGATATTATTATCCCTCAGGACCAGAGTGACCCTTAACTTTCAAAGCCTATGTCTGTATTAAGTTTGAAATTAACTTATAAACATTAAACTTTTTTAGTTGTTTTCCCTCCAGCTTTGATGCTTTTAATCTCTAACCTTCTGTATTTTAATGTATGAGTATCCTATTTTATCTAGGGTTATTATGCCTTTAAACCTATCCAAAATATTATCACTTTCAAATTTTTGCGCTCCCTTTCTTATACCTTCCTTAGCTAATTTATCCACTAATGTATTTGCCTTTCTAAATATGTGCATTATATCTCCTTTTACTTCCACTAACAAATTTTTAATTATACTAATTTCCTCAAAATTTTATAATTCTAATTTTCCAAGTGCTAGATCTACAAGCAAACTTGAATCTACTTGAATTTGAATGTATTGCCAGCTATTTTTCTTTACATATCTTTAGTCCATTGTCCAAGATTATAATTTCTGCCTGCAAGGCTGAGTAGGCTTTATCTCTTAACTTAAATGCTTTTATTATCTTACCTTCTTCATCTCTTATTGATCTTCCCCCATATATTGTTCCTATTTCTCTTTTAAAACTATCATCCGTGTTAAGGGTCAGACTACCTTGTGGAGGCCTCTCCGAGCTAATAACTCTTATTTTTGGCTATTTTTTTATAATTTTGTAGAAAGGCTCCAAACTTTTTTCCTACTTTCATCTACTTCTAAGCTCATAATTTTTATTGGGTTACAAGCTGAAATAAATGAGCTCTCTTTTAATACCTTCTAATATCTTATCAAAATTTATTGGAGTACCATCAAATTTGCTTTTGTTCCTCACTTTCCATAAGTATCAACCTACTATATGCGGAATGTATTTTCTCATCATTTAAGTATTTTATTCTTGGTATACTTTCTGTTCCACTTTTCTAATCTTTTTTTTTTTAAATCAACACTACTTCTTTCACTCTCCATTTTTACCTTCAGTTAATGCTATAAGTGTGAAACTATCTTTCTTGTTTAAATTACATGGTTAATATTTTTTAGTCTCTTTGAAGTAGCATTCACATCTAGATGTTAATTTAATTCTTTTCTTTTGTATGTTTTTATCAACTAGAATTGCATTTGAAAGTAATTTCAACATAAATACATTTATTTTTTGGGGCAGCTCCTTTATCTATATCCTCTTAAATATTTTTTGGATAGGCCTTTTGTTTCTTACCGTGTCTTTAGTACTATTTAACACAAATTTCCTTTGTGGGTTCAATCTCTATTTTCATCCACTTTTTATTAATATTATATTCTTCTCAACCAATCACCATAGGTGATTTATGTTATAATAAAAACTTTATATTTTTTATTTCCTCCTCCTTTTCTAACCAATCACCATTTTTAGATTTTAGTCCTTTTATTTTTTGTTTTGAAATTCTAACTTTAGTCATTGTGTTAAAAAAACTTTAGATTTTTATCTCTATCATTTAGTCATTTTATTTTTGCTTTTTGTTTCCAAAAGACTTTATCCATGTGCATTAAAAGTTTAAATTTTGCTTTTGCTTTACTCACCTCAATCTTTGCAGTATCGTCTAAACACTCTTCATATTTAATTTATAGTTTAGCTACCTTATGTTCCACCTCCTGAATTTTTAAATTAATGTTTTCAAATACTTCCTTGTTCCATTTACTCAAAGATAGTCTCAGTCTGCGTAGTTTTATGACTAATATTTGCATAGGATTACTCTCTGCTGGCATTGCCCATGTGCCTTTTACTATGTTATCAAAGTTTTTGTGCATTCCTAATATATTTTGAAATTTAAAATTTCTATGCCTTCCTGCAATTTCTTGTAGTGTGCGCATTAGTGAACTATGATCCAGACACGTTCTACTAAGGTGTTTCACCTTTAAACCTCTCATCTTATCCATCCATTCTGTGTTAAATAATATCCGGTTCAGCATGGACCAAATTATCCGCCTCCTTTTCTCGTTATTGCACTACGTAAATTTCGACCCTAGAAAATTTGCCTCTATCAGATTTGCATTATCTATAGCATTGTTAAACTGTGCTACTACCATCGGGTCTGGTAGTCTTCATTCTCTTTTTTCTTTTGAGTTTCTAATAGCATTAAAATCGCCTCCAATAATTCATGGTACCTTTAATACCGCTAAACTCTCATTTTCTGCCATAATACCTTCTTTTTTCTTTTGAATTACTGGCGTATAAACTGAAAAAATTAAATCTAGCTGATTTCATATTCTAAAATTAACCAGCTGTTCAGACACTACGAATATTTCAATATTCATTGACTCATTCCATATAATCCATAACTTGCTGTTAGGGTTTGAATAGGCCTTTTGAAGCCCGATTATTCTTTTATATTTTTCTAGTTGATCTATGTTAACCATCGGTTCAGTTAAACACAAAATTTTAATCTTATATATTTTAATTAGTTTTTTAAATCTATTTATTGTTGGAGTGTTCGCCACTCCTTTTATATTCCAATATAAACTATTAAACATTCTTATGAAAATCTCGATTGCACTTTAGTGGTGCATTTAGATTTATATTTCTTATTAAAATATTTCTTCATATTTCTTACTGACTTTCATATACTTGGTGGAGCTTGCTCTATCTCCTTTGTCAACATTATTTTTCAAGGCTTTTATGTATATTTCTAATCATTTTCATCGTATTTAGTCTATTCTTTGGGACTTCCTTGTGCTTATTCTGCTCCTTCCAAACAGAATCATCCTATAGATGGGGGGTAGGCATCTTATCTGCCTCATCGTTGATGTTCATGAAAGGGCAACTTTTAGTGTCTGTTTCATTCTCCAATAGGATGTCATTTGCTGCCCAGTCATAAGCATTTATTTTCTTGGTTAGTTCTGCATTCGTTTTCTTGATATTTTTAATTCTTTTAATTTTCCCTCCCATTTCTTTCCCCCTTCCCTTTCTACCTACCTTCTCAGCCATGAAAGGGCAGCTTAATCCCTCTAGTCATTTTTTAATTTTCTCTATCTTCATATTTCTTATGGCCTATTCCTCTCTCCTTTCTCTCTTCTATCCCTCTTATCTCTTTCATTTTTGCTTCAGCTTCTCTCCCCTCCTCTAATCTTTTCTTCCTCTCTTTCAATACTCATTTCCACTATGCTATCTCCCACTTCCATTCCCCTATATTCCTCTTCTCCCTCCCTTCTCTTATCTTTCTTTTTCATCCCTTCTCCTCTCTCTCTCCCATCCCTACTACCTCCCCTTGCTATATTCTTTTCTCACCCATTTCTTACCTCTTTTTCTCCTATTCTCCTCTATTAATTCCCCTTCCTTCCAACCCTTACCATTTACCATGCAATCTGCCTCTCTATGCCCCAATCTATGTTATTTACCACAGTAACATGGCCTAGATTCTAAACTCACTTCCTGTCAGAATCCGTTCTCCAAATCACTGCCCACCCACACTTTATTGGGAGGAGAGCTTCGAAGATCAACCTCAATGCACACTCCAGCCAAGCTCGGCTTGGTAAAGTATGTTGTAGCCTCATCCATAAGCCATGGTTCACCTAAGTAGGAAGATATTGAATATAGCATGTGCTTGTTAAAAAGATGGATAGACAATTTTAGTAAGTAGTACCATACCAAAGCATATGGAGGTTCCTTCGTGGTAGAAAAGTTTGGTGTCCACTTGAGTATGCACATGGGGAACCCTGCAATTAGAGGTGTCAACAGGGCCGGGCCGGGCCGGGCCGGCCCGACACGGAAATTTCCCTTGCCCAGTCTTGTGTCGTGCCGTGTCGAAATCAATTTTTTTTTAAAATTAGGGTTACGGGGGTGCAGACACCCTAATTTTATTTAAAATTAGGGTTCGAGCGCCCCCGATTCCTAATTTTTTTAAAATTAGGGTTTCGGTGCGCCGAAACCCTAATTTTTTTTAATTTAGGGTTCGGTCCGATTGGCCCGAACCCGGCGAACCGTGCCGCGGGCCCGTGCCGGGCTGAACCCACACAAAACCATGCCGGGCCAAGCACGAAAGCATGGTCAGGCCTAAAAAAATGGGCATGGTCGGCCTGACACATCTCGTTTGACACCTCTACCTGCAATAGACCACTGACCTCTGAGCCATAGCCGGAGGAAATCTTCTTCATCCTTAAACTGAAAGAGGATGTGTCGGCCATCGTATATCGCGACTTTAACTGGCTCCCGAAGCTTCAACGTGGCAAGGAAATCATATACTTCTTTTAAATCATGCATGTTGTGGGAAAACTTCATGATATGAGTGAGCTTGAATGGAGGAGCGAGGTCCGACAGTTCCTTCTTGGTAAAAAACACCGCCGGCGCCTTCTCCTTTCCGTCAAACTTCGGAAACAATGCCGCGGGCTCATTAAACAATACTGAAAATAATTTTTTATTGAAGATGGAAGCTGATTTATCCATTTTAAGCTTCAATTCGAGCTTGTTTCACTCAAAAATGGCAACCAGAATTATGACAATATGACCAGAGGTGATCGCAAGTAAACCCTAGGATCCGCTGGCGCCTCTCCACCTAGGAGTGATGGTTGCAAGGTGAAAAAGCAATATGTTTACTGTTGAAAAGGCAGTATGAATGAGGGTTGAAGATTTCAAGGATCTCGCTCTGATACCATGTGAAATTTTAGGGTTTTATTCACACATTGATTGCGACAAATTATGATTGGGTACTATTAAGAAATAAAGTAAAATAAAAAGATAAAAATAAAAAAAATATATGAAATAATAAACTTCAATACTTCCCTCTTCTCAAATTGGTCCTTGAAAGACTAGTACACTGAGATAAAAAAAGAAATATACTACAATTCAATTTGAACCAAAATTAAACCATCAACTTGTGAGTGATTGAATTTTTGCAAGGCTAGAGAAAACTTACAAGGTATAAATTCTTTACCTACTAAATCATTCACCTCATGAGGAGGTTTGATTCCTTGTTTCATCGCAATTAAATTAGATAAATCATGGAAAGAGCATACTGCTTCATATGGTTCTAGGAACTGTGCTTGTTTGGGATCATCAATAGCTCTTGCTTGAACCTTAATAGGTAATAACAACTAAGAGATTGCATGTATGTTCCTGAACCAGCTTTCTCAAAGAAACGGCAACTAGTTTCTAGATTCGACAGGTTACGATCAAACTTGGTGGGTATAGAAAATCGAAGACTCGAGCAACCTAGAACACCCAATATCACTTCTGTATCATTTTGCAATGCCAATGCTATTGCATAATGATTTGTCTTGAAAACCCTTTATTTCCATCACCAAGGTCCAAAATCTAGTGCCTATCACAATCACCACCTTCATATTTGCGCCCATCAATGGCTTTAAGAACTTGTGTTGATTATGCATGCTCTCTTTAAGAATCATCACCAGCTAGATTGTGACTGGATTGTTATCCAATTCTTATGTTGGACATTCTCTAATAATCAATGAGTATAAACTATCATTAAGACAATCAACCCCTTGAGATACATAGTCATTGAATTGCTTCCACTTATGTTCCCCCACACCAATTACAACAGGGACTGCAGCCTATCTAGTCATGACTTATGAGATTATCAGAATCCACAAGATTATAATTTTATATATAAAAAAATAGAATCAAGCTGAAAATCATATGAACCAGGTTGAGTTTCTGGTTTAGAGTATTTACTAACCAACATTAAAAAAAATACACCATTAAATTCGTAGTTATGATTAATTGCTCTATCTAATATCTAAAATCAAGCTGAAAATCAAGATGTTGATCGTGCACAAGGGCAACTCCAAGATTGTCTTGGCATGTGGAATATATTCATGTAAAATCTTAAAGAATTGAGTTCTTTCTCAGCTAGTTTTCAAGCAATAGATGATTTATATCTACTACTTGAGATATATCAGAGAAGAGAGAAGTATTTAATTTTGAAGTTCTTATGAGATCCAGTACTTTAGTCATGATTTAAACGCATCTAATTTAATGTATTTAAAAATTGATACAATATGACTTGATAAAATTGATAACTTAGCTTATTTCAATTTAATGTATTTAACATACATGATATTTCCTTATATAGTGGATAAATTTATAGGGGTAGCTTATAGATTGGTTACTCTCATCAAAATATAAAGTAAATCCTAGGCATGACCTATAATCGAAAGTATCAAGCCAACACTTTGAACTATGTTGAGTTGTCAACGAGCCACCTTACTACATTAGGGTGCCCTCTTTAATAGACATATTTGGCCAGCACGACCTGACCCTTAGGACAATTCATGTTAGGCCTAACATGTCTTGTTTTCTACTTGCACATATTTATATAGAAGTTATTAGGGTTTTTGTCTGAGAGAGTACAAGTATAGTTTCTAGATCATGAAATGTTGTCTATAGTCTAAAATAATCTCTTAGAGTGTAATTTAATTATTTTTGTTCAATAATTAATACTTTTGGTCTTAAGAGATTAATCAAATTTTTTTTTATTGATGTGGATGAAGGGGACAATATGTGATGTTTGTGTTATATGTTGATGATATCTTTATTGTAAATGACGATATGTTTGATATATACTAATTAAAACTATTCTTATAAATTAAGTTTTAGATAAATAATTTATAGTATTGTAAAATATTTTTTGAGTATTGAGATTACTTTTTTCAGGAGGTATGATTTTTTTTTCTCGTAAGAGATGTATTGGATATTTTATTTGAGTTTTTTATGTTAGGATGTTCATCATTCAATTCACCGCTTAATCCAAGAATAGAATTGTAATTTAGTTGATTTTTTTAGATACAAGAGAATCATATAAAAATTTAACTATAAAAAAATAAGATGTACATCATCTTATATCATGTTAAAAAAAGGAAATTTTGTTTTCATTAATATGTAGAAAACCAAAATAAAAAATTAAGTATATAAGTTGATATATATAAGCATAAAAGGAACTCATTGGGTGCTCTCATTTATATATTGGGAGCATTCAGCTTCAAAAAAAAAACACAAAATTATTATAATTGAAGAATGAGCATGCTTATATTGTGATATGATGTTACCAGAAGAATCAAAAAGTAAACAATAATCTTATTTTGAGCAACACAATGCATAATGTTTAAGTAGACTATGTAATATATATTAATATATCTAAAGATACATATAAAACTCCAAACTTATTATAGTTTTCTAATTATTTAGTTTTTTTTTTGTTGGGAGCATATAACTTGTGCATGCAGGTACATAGACAACATGCATAAGTGCACAGTAGGCATGTGCACATTAGAGTTTCAATTGTGCGGATGCATAGTGGCGAGTATGTGCTAAGCATATGCATGTAGTGTTATCCATGGTCGTGAGCACAATGGTGTGTGACAGTCCTCCTGGGAAAAAACCCTAATTTGGTTTTTAATAGATTTAAAAAAAGGAAATCAAACAATGATTTGGTTTGATAAAAATTAAGTTTTGGTATAATTTTATTTTTAGATGAATTAATATGAATTAGCACAACAAATAAAGTTTGAAGAAAATCTCAATTTAGTGTTTTTATTATAGGAATATAGGTCACACTAAAAATAGTTACTAGATATTATTTTTAGAGATGATGTTAAGAGCTTTACATAGTAATGAGATAAATAGGGTGATAATAAGAGTCATTTAGGAATTCTCAAATAGTTTATCCACTATAATACTTACTAGAGAGGAATATAAAATTTCTTTTTAAGATAATAATATATCTTAGTAGAGAGAAGTATATAAAACTTTAGAGCCATTCAAGTATTACTAACTGAGATAGACAAGTTGATTATTAGAGTCATTCAAGAGTCCTCATAGAGTTTATCTACTATGACATATATTAAAGAAAAGTATTTAAAATTTCTCTCTAAAATAATAATTTATTCTTTTATTATTTTAATTATTATTAGTTGTTTCATAATTATTTGAGATGCAAGGTACATTGAGGCATAAAATTATTATGGAACCTCTAAAGCACAAAGTACAATTAAGGTGCAAACTTTTTATTTGAGCTGTCAAATATAAATAATAATATATTTCATAAAATATTATTTAATAATTTTTTTATATTAATGAAATACAATCAAATTAAATATGTTAAATATAAAAATAAAATATCATTATTATTTTTCAATAACATAAGTATTTAAAGTTTTAAAATAAAATATTAAAATTTTAATAACTTAATATATATATTTGTGTGTGTGTATATGTTTTTATATATGTTTATATATAGCTATGAATATAGATATATACTTATGTGTACATATATACATACGCATGCATATATATATATGGATATACCCATCCATGTATGTACATACATATATTATTCATATTTGTATATAGCTATACATACATATATATATATGTGTGTGTGTGTGTGTGCATGCATATAGATATAATAAGTATGTATGTATATTCATACATATTAATATATAAATGTATGTGTATATAAACATATACACGAATTAGTTGTCCGAGTTAGTTCTAAGAATGAGCTGCTCAAGCTCGATCCAAGAATGAGCTGTGTTAGCTCATTTGAAGGAACAAGCCATGTGAGCTCGTTCGAAGGAACGAGCTACGAAATGAGCTACATGAGCTCGTTCAAAGGAATGAGCTGTGTGAGCTCGTTCAAGGAACTAGCTGCATGAGCTTGTTCATAGGAATGAGTTGTGTGAGCTCGTTCGAAAGAATGAGCTGTGTGAGCTCGTTCTAAGGAACGAGGTGTGTGAGCTCGTTCTAAGGAACGAGGTGTGTGAGCTAATTCGAAGGAATGATCTACAATGACTTGTTTAAAGGAAACATCTGCTACAACTCATTTGAAGGAATGAGATGTGACATTCATTTGATGAGCCAATGCATGCTTTGGTGTGAGAAACATCTTTTAATTGTGCTTCCAATGCCTTTCAAAATTAATTGTGCCTTACCACAGGTAAGGTGCTTTTGCCATTGCTTCATTGTGCCTATGCTTTAGGCATGCCTCAGGTATATCTTTAATAACTATGAATTATTTTATTTGTACTCTCAATTTAGATTTTTGAATTATCAATACATATATAAATATTTACATTACTGATAATTATATCTTATTTTCTATGTTTTTTTTTGTTTTTGAAAATATTATTATAACAAATGATAAATTTTAGAAAATAATTGGATATGAAATTATTTGGCTTTAATCTTTATTTTTTTTCTTGCTTTATTATTATTATTTATAATTATCTTATTAATTTATTTTTTATAAGTTGTTTCATATAATTTAACTTGACTTTGAATGAATTAGTATGAATAATCACAATATCGATAAATGAAGGAGAGTTTTAACTTAGTGTATTCATTGTTGGAGGATGAGTTACTATAAAAATAGTTATTAGATATTATTTTTAGAAAGGAGATAAAGAGCTTTACGTAATATTAAGAGAGACAAGTTGACTATCAGAGTTATTTGTGGATCTTCACAAAATTCATCCATTTTGACACTTGTTAAAAAGGAATATACAAAATTTATTCTTTAAAACAATAATACATATTTCTTTTCTTTTAGTATTACTAGTTTTTTTACTTAAACAATTTCTTTATATTTATGAATTATCAAATTGTAAGTGAATATTCATATTATTGATAATTATATCTTATTTATTATATATTTTTTTTCATGAAGAAATTATTAAAAATATTAAGTGAGGATTGATAATTATCAATCGGGTGAGTATTTAGTTTGATTTCCTCTAAATGGTGCACAAAATTAAAAATAAAAGTTTTTTGACCTTAATATTTTAATAAATACAATCAGCATCATTATCATCTTGATTGTTTTAAGATGGAAAATTGGCATAGTTGATGAATCTCTTGCATGTGTTGTTTAGGAGCAAAATGATCTCATTTTAGTATGTTTACATGAACTATTTGAACCTAAAATTCCAATTAGTGCTCGTGCAATCTACAATCAACTATCAACAATCACAATATTTGGTAGACTATGTTGCACGGATACGCCTAGGAACTGCCGTGTCGCCGTGTCCGACCCGTGTCGCCGTGTCCGACCCGTGACGCCGTGTCCGACCCGTGTCGCCGTGTCTGACACATGGACACTGCGACACGGGTCGGACACGGGTCGGATATGCATCAGAGACATATCCGACGCGTTGTTCGGAAACAGTCGTCGTTAATAACAGACGCGTTGTTTATTTACAGACGCATCATTTACCAACTGACATGTTTTTACGATTCTAACGCGTCGGAAATATACTATATATTATCTATTACTCCTACATCTCCAACAAATTGAGGAGCACATCGCCGACAGTGAGTTGCCGACAAGCCGATTGCGAGAAATAATTGTCAATTGTCATTGCGTCAAACGGGGAGGGGAGAAGCATACCGCCGAGGTGCCGTCAATACCTAAGGTAACCTAATTCTATAAAGGGAAGAGGGGGTTTTGGAATCTGTATCGGGAGGGGGAAGAGTTCGAAAATCGAAACTGTAAAGGGAGGGTGGTGGGGGGGGGGGGGTGGGGGGTGTTAGAGGGTTTAATTTTTTTTTACATTATTTTAAAATACAGAATTTTAAATTATTTTAAAATACAATATTTTAAATTATTTTAAAATACAGTATTTTAAATTATTTTAAAATACCTAATATTTATAATTAATAATTTTTATTTTTAATTTTATTTTTTTATCATGACGTATCCTAGTCGTATTCGTATCCTAATTTTTCAGAATTTGCCGTGTCTCCGTATCCTGCCGTATCGTATCTCCGTGTCCGTATCCGTGTCCGTGCAACATAGTTGGTAGAAAAAGCTTGCAGGAAGAACACCTATTCAAGCTATTTATGATGCTGTCGAAAGTCATGAATTTATTTGAGACATGGAAAAAGATGAAGAAGGATGTTGTCCTTCTCACCACAAATTTCTAACGAGTTAACTCTCCAATTGTCTAATGTGCTCTTCCTGGACAACATAGAGAAACGAACAGCTACCATCTTCCTCTCTTGAATATCATGGGAATCACTAGTTGCAACATGAGATTTTTCTTCATGTTTTTGTTTTTTGAGCACTGAAAAGAAGATTATGTTGTGTAGTTGGAATGCACAGAAATATATCCGATAGAAATGTAGGCCCAAGTTTGATATGGAGGAAAGATAGCTGTCATCATGCGCAGCTAGCATGGAATGATGGTATGTGTGCATGAAGAATCCTTTAGTCAAACATTATTGAATTTCAAGAATAGTCAAAGACATAGCAACAAATTCTCACCTGTGTCAAGAACGCATGGATTCTTAATAAGAACAAGTTTGTTTTTTCACTTGCACTCGAGGACAATTGTAACTTCAAGATTTGAATATGTTGATGGGATCATAAAGTAGATGAAATGTGGCATTTGCCAGTGCAAGGGGACATTATAGAAATTGCTACCCTCAATCTCAAACATCAAAAACAGAAATCAATGTGTAATGAATCCATGCTGTGGAGATAACAAACTTACCCAGCGTGTTCATCGTGTGCAGTGCTTCCAACTCCAAGAAATAAAGTGCAACCTAATCTTTATTATAAAACCACAACAATTAGATGCAAGTGACATTGTCATTTAAGAGAGTTGTTTTCCATTAGAAATTATTCTCTACTTCTATTTCTTTCTGTCTATCCTCTTCCTAGAAAAGTGAAATGCATGAGTTCATGAGTTCATGATTCACTATAATGTGAGTCTCATGGTCAAATGAGAATGATCTGATGTGGCACAGTTGTTTGAACTACACAAATGAATGGTACATCAACAGATCTGAACAGGTATTCTTTTCTCTAGTAGATATGAACAATTCATCTTCATTCATGGTGTGGAATAGGGATGGTGGATTTGAAAGTGATTGCTTTGTGCATAGTGATTATTTTATATAAATGTGAATTTATTAGTTAAAGGATAAACTTGTTTAAATAGGCTTTACTCATGATTCATTGTAATTATTTTATATAATTATTTTTATGAGTAACTATCGATTCTCAATCAATAATTTTAATAATTTTTTTTTCTGAAAATATTATTATAGTCAATGACAAATATTTGAAAATAATTGGATATGATATTATTTAATTTTTATTTTTATTTATTTTTAATATTATACTTATTTATGATTATCTTGCTAGCTTATTTTTTATGAGTTACTTTTTTTAGATAATTTAACTGACTTTTTTTTTTATTTCTCTTGATATTTATTTATTGGATCGAGAGACTCTGATGATGATTATTATTAGGATTGAACATAATGGATTATATATTTTTTCTTTAACGATAAAATTTTCTGCTATATGTTTTAGTATTTGGATTCATTATTTATGTATTCTTAGATTGATTACTCATTATTTGCTAGGTTGAGAATGTTTCACTCTAGTCTTAAGAGTATTTTGACTATAGATTCATAGACATGTCAAATAGAAAATCTTACAAGAGTTTCATATCTTATAACTAATTTAGCATGAGTTTGGACTTATTTAATTTGATACGTTCAAACATATGAGGATCAAATAAAAATATGATCATAGCTTTTTTCTATTTTTAGGCATGTCAACTAATCTCATCTTGAAGAGGAATTTAAGTATCTAATCTTTTTTGTTGATAAATCATAAATATATTCTAAGTTTTTTCTATTTTTTAGATTTTTAATAAAATTATAAAAACTTAATTCAATAAAATTATTAAAAAACTAAAAAGTGATAATATATGAAAATATGATTGTTTAAAGGAAGAAAAAGAATAGATATTTAATTGGGATAACTTGGAAACTTCAACTTGTAAAAAGTGTTCTGAAAAGCTTTTAGGGAAATGTGATTTTAAACATAATTTACTTCATCATCAGTATATTTTGTTTTTCATTTCTTTTCATATATTTTTTTTAGATTATACATTCTGAAAAGTTATTATTTAGTTTGATTCTCAAAATTTTTGGATATACTTGTTTTGTATTTGATTGCACTTTATGACGAGATTAGTTGACATCTAGGATTTTGTGATATGTTTTCTTTGGATATTCTGGTACTAAAATATGATTAAAGTTTTTTTTATTAGAGACTTAATATTTTAGTAAGTATAGATGTTTTATATTTTAACCATGAGTTACTTTTTTAACGAGACTAGAAAGCATACCAATTTAGATTTGCACATGAATTTATTATTCTTTCTCTTACCTATTGTCATGCCTAGACTATCAGTTAATAGAGAGAGTTATCGGTCAAATATATCTGAGTATGTTTGTACTTATTATGTTGTTACTCCCATAGAGATATCACTTCAACCAATAAATTGAAATAATGTTGAGTCTTGAGAGAGTGGGGTTTCCCGAGTGGGAGATCTCATTCAGATATAGATGATGCAATAGACAACTCGTCTTCACTAGTATAGGCATATATTGAGATGGTGAGAAGGAAACTTGACTACCCAAGAGAGAAAAACATATCTAGATTTCTTAGATCATAAATGAGTTAATCAAAGTATCAGATGATCATGCAATAAAATTTTCTAATCTTAATATTTTAATTGTTTTTCATGTAGGATAAAGGAGTTGTACTTAGCACAATATTTTAATACTCTCAGAGTATTCTTTCTTTTGTTTCCTCGATTATTTTTTTTTTTGATTATACTAGGATGCCCATGTCTTCTGAGGGTTTATTTCATCTAGGTTGGTATTAGGATATAATGGAAGAGATGTATGCTCCCCCCCATCAAATAAGACTTAGGAACTAATAATACCACATTCGGAAAAATCCATTGGTGGTTGTAGATGTGTGTTCCTTATGAAGATAATACTAGATGAGAAGGTATATCATTTTAAGACGAGACTTATAGTGAGTGGATATTCTTTAATATTTAGTATGAACTGCCAAGTTACTTACTCTCTAGTGGCTAAGATGATCTTAGTGTGAATTCTTATTTCTCTTGTAGCATCTTACAGTTGAAGATTATACCAGCTAAATATGAAGATTATATTTTTTCATGGTGACCTTAAGTAGGAGATTTACATAGAGCGGCCACTTAGGTTTTGAGATGCACATTCATTTATAGTTTATAGATTATGGAAGATATTATATGACCTTAAATAATCATCAAAAATTTAGTTTGTGATGTTTTCATAGACACATTGTTTGGATATATAGATGTGTTGTTGATTTGTCTTATTTTTTCGGAAGAGTTCTCATGACATGATGATTTTGTTTATTATCTATGTGAATGATATTATGATTATGAGAGATAAGGAGATCACTTAACTCAAAGAGTACATTTAAGTATAATCTCAGATGAAAAATCATGGAAGACTCAAGAATTTGGCTTAGAGGTGGGTTATTGTATGAGAACTATCTTCTTGTCACAAAAGATATATGTACTTGTAATTCTTGTAGAGGTTGGTATTTTAAGTTGTATTATAATAGATATTATTTTTGATTTAAATATTAATTTTATTTTTGATGTGATATTTATAGTTGACTCTACTACTTATGTTAGGATGGTAAGAAAGATTAATTATTTGATTATGATTAAACTAGTTACAGTATATAAGTTAGTATAATTAGTTATTTCTTTGATTCTTTTTGACATATTCATTATAATGTAACTCTTTGCATTTTGAGTTATATGAAGAAATTTTTAGGATTTGAAATCTCTTTTAGGGTTTATCAACACTCGCAATTAATTGGATATTCAAATTCAAGTTGGCCACCGACATGCATCGAAAGGAGGTCCATGATAAGATTTTGTATTTTTCTTAGAGAATTATTTCCTTAAAAAAGTAAGAGATGAACAATTATTTTGATATCAAATACAGAATTAGAATTCAGAGCAATAATGATAATTACTTGAAAAATACTTTGGATGCAAATTCTGTTCTAGAAGATTGACTATACATTAACTTCTCGTATTATCATTTACTATGTCAATTAGGTTGTGAGACATATAATAATTTATTTGATGTTTCATGGGTAAACAAAAAATATATATGTGAATTGATTCTTCACAAGGGATAAGATCTAGGATAAGATTATTATTATTATATTTAATATTTATTGTATAAAGTATAGGATTATACATAAGATTATAGTACTCATAGGTTGTGTGATTTCATCATAATATAGTAAAAGGTAAAAATGAACAAATAAATAATAAAACTATAAAACTACAACACCTTTCATCAAAATACTGCATACATATCTAGAATGCAAAGCTTGAAGTAAAGAAAAGTAAGTTGAGAAAGATATAGGTCTTAAATATCAACTTATCATGTCCTGGAGAGTGATCGAGAGGAAAATAAATGCATCCAAAAATTTTGAAAGATAAACTAAATATTATATCACATATGTTAGGTGTTCCCATCAATAATATAATATAAAATAAAAAATAATAAAAAACTATAAAATTGTAAAAATTCAACATGTTTCAATACATTTTGGATGAAATATATTGTAAATTTTCTAAAGTTTTACGTATAAGATATTCATGTATGAGTTTGAGGGAGAATAATAAAATATTTTTGTATATTTTTTATGATGTATATTTGTGTTCTTTTATTATCATGAATTTTCAGATCTAATTGTGCACGTCGACTAACCTTACCGGATTATGAGTTATATTTTCGATTATACATAAGTTTTATGAGAAATTTTTTCATTACTGAGCTGGGAGTCAAACACATGATATTCCAGAATCAATATCTGACTATCAAAATAAAGAATAATTGGAGAAAAGAGTACATATTTGGTTTCCTCGAGCAGATATCATATTCAAAGTATCTCAGAGATAATTATTGTCATTTTCATGAATTCTGTCTCTATATTAGATTTCAAAATAACTATTTATTTTATTTTTTTAGGAAATAATATTACCTCCAAAAATGCACAAAATCTTGTCATAGGTCTCCTCTTAGTCCATGTTGTTGCTCTAGTTAAATTTGAATACTTGACTTATTACAATTTTCCATGATCCTTGAAAGAGATTGTAAGTCCTAAAAACATTTTTTGATACCTCGATATGCGAAGACCTGTGTGAAAGTGAACTCGTCAAGAAGAATCTAGTAAATGATTAATTATATTAACTATGTAAGTTATATCTAGTTTAGTTATAGTCTGATAGTTATTTTTTTTTATAATTCTTTTATAAGTAGTAGATTTAATTAGATTTATAAGAGTATCTATTAGAATACAACTATGTGTATTCACCCTACCCTAAGGGTAGAAAATATAGTCTTCCTCCTTTTTACCCGATAAGATATAGCATTCCTACCTGAATCCTACCCGATTAATTGGGTAGGAAGTTGGGTAGGAAGGTGGGTAAATATTTTTGTAGTTATTAAATTTTTAAATATTTTAACAATTTAATTAAATAACATGTACTAATATTGTACCAATTTAATAACATAATAAATCAATAACACTAAAATATAAAATAATTACAACAATAATTATAATTGTTTAAGCCATCAATTCACCCATAAATATTTATATAATATATATATATATATATTTATGGGTAGGAAGTCGGATAGGGCAGGAATGTGGAATTGGTTTGCTATTTCAAATTCCTACCTGATTTAATCGGAAGCTCAAATATTCGTTCGTATTCCTACCCTATTTTTGTGGTTAACTGTTCAATAGGGTAGGATAGGAACTTGTGGTCAATCGGAAATTTGAACACCTCAAAATATAATTTAAAAGATTAATTTTAAAAGAATATAAAGTGTATATTTTCTCTACGACATAATGATATCATTCATAGAATAAATTATTTCTTTGTTAATAAAATATCTAAGTCTCATAAAGTATTTTGTTTGAAATTGTGTATGAAGATACTCCTTGATGAAATAGATATTGGAATATATAGATCCACACTCTTTCTAGATTTATTAAAATTTGAGTCAGTCAAGAAAGGTAATAATTGTATTCATTTAAATCCTATCAGTCTTTTGTGAGAAATATTTTAATTTTTTTAGATATTTGAGTATCTAATAAAATCATATCTCAAGATCTTAGATATCAATTTGTTTCATTCTGGAGAATAATAAAGAATAAAACAATTGTATCCAAAATTTTGACTAACAAAATAAATAATATATCTTCAATATGTAAGATTTGAATTTTGAAATCATATGTATTAAAAAAGAGTAGAAGAGGATTTCTAATTGATAGGATATATCTCGGAACAATGTTTTGGAATACTTTTTCTAAGTATTTGAGTTATCTCAATTAGATATTTATTTATTTATTTTAGTTACTTAACTTTGTTGGTGTATCAATACATAAAGTTTTTTGTATAATCTTATAGTTCATACAATAAGTTTTAAATCAGTTTGATATATATTATAATATTATCATTTTTTAATTTTTAATATTTATATCGATTTAAATTTTTATTATTTTATGAAAGATTTAACAATAGAAAGAACATGTGATTTGTCACAAAAAAGATATATCCATGTATATCTTTTCTTGAGTAGTAATCAACAAATGTAGTTTGCTCAATCTCACTTACAGTGTTTATAAGTCTCCTGATCTTGCAAACAAATATTAATAAAAGAAAAATTAAAGTCAAAATTGAGTTGTTAAAAAATATAACTCAAAAAATAAACTAAAAGGCCAATAGAGAATAAATAAGAAATGGGAAATTCATGAATAATTTTGATAGTTTGTTTGTCTCTTTCACTACTACATAATGCTATTGGTTTTTTTTTCTGGAAATATTTTTTTATAATTATTTTTAATGTGATATATTCTCTTGTAATAATTACATCTGACAGTGACTCTTATTCATTTATCTTTATTGTAATAATCTATACCATATTATAAAATTGTGCTTCTTTCAAAAATAAACAACTATGGTACACCTAATTCTACTTTTTTTTTTATTTTCTTATTTTTTGACAAGTCTTTTACAATACTAGTTAGGGCTTTTTGCCATCGTGAACTGCTGTTCACCGCAATGACTACAGTCTACTACCCTTCACAACCACGCACCTCTGTGTACTACCTAAAGGTTTATGATCAAAAAATTGTTCCATGGGCATGATCTGCCTGCTTTTTGTTCGGTGTGGCTGCTGCCAGCTGCTGCCAAATGTGCGTGTTTGCTTCCTTCCATCAAAAATATCAAAAACAGCTATAAAATAAATAAAAACAACAATTATATATAGTGATACCATGGGCACTCTCCTAAAAAAATATATTAGAATTGGGTGACACAACATCAGATGGCATTTGCTAATGACCTAATTCTGTGTGTGTTAAAATATCAAAATGACCATGTAATCCTCCATTTAACACCCATCTCCCTTTCCATAAAAAAAAATCCCATGAGTTGAAATCATCTTGAAATAACAACTGTTGTGCTTCTTAATAATAAACTGACATCATGAAATCTGACAGTCACTGCATTCAAAACTGCATTGATTCATTCAAAATCTATAGTGATCAAAAGCATTTGGTGATTTTCAGTCTCTAATGAATGATGGGAATAGCATGATACGCATGCAAATGCAAATGCAAATGCAAAATCAGCTATAGTTTATTTTATTGAATACCAGTCATACGACGCATGCCATTATAGCTTGCACTTTTTCACATTTCGAACAAATGAAGCATTAATGGAATGATAAAATTTGGCAGCTTGATAACTTGTTCAGTTTGTCTTCTCACTAATTTACCATATTTCACCTGTACTAACAATGACCACATAGGATATATTGGCCTTGATTTAGAGAGACTGATCTTTTTTGTCTGTTAAAAACTAAATATTTTTCTCCTTGAAATGTCTTTTCTTAAATGCCATGTTGGTTTCTGCAGGTCCTCCCAAGTAAGATGCTTGATTTTCTTGATGCCCCTGTTCCCTTCATAGTGAGTTTCGTGCTTCACTCCTTTTGTTGTCTAGTTAGAGTTTAATAGTTATTGTTGATTTAAATAAAAACACAATTATTTCATCTGAAAAATAGAAATAATCCAATGGAAATATACATTAAAAAAGTAAAAAAAAAAAAGGATTAGAGCAACTTATATTATATATAATAGATAATCTGATATGTAACAAAATAAAATAAATAGAAAGGAAAAAAGCAAGGTAATTCAGCACCCCTTCAAATTGGAATACATCCCTCTAGCATTGAGTTAGGAATAAAAATAATTTAAGTCATCTCGATATCTTCATAAAAATGCTTGTAAGCTAATCTCTAATAAACACCTAGTCTGTAGGGATATATTTCTTTTTTTTTTTTTGAAATAATAATTTATTTTTATCTATTTTGTTTATTCACAAAATATTAGATTAGAAACAATATAGCACCCCCCCCCCCCCCCCCCCCCCCCCCCCCCCCCCCCCAACTAGTTATCACAAAACAAATTAGATGGTTTGAACTATCAAGGTATTGTAACTTATGACATATCTATAATCAATAATTATTAGAGTCCAACCTAGAGTTTGAGTAGTTAGTTAACTAGAAGTGTTTAATTTTTGAAATAAATTTTAAGTCTTAGAGATTTTTTCACACATCCAAATATATGAAGAACAATGTAGAGTATGTTTATCTAGGAAAATTTAAGAAATAAGTAGCTATATTAACAATATAACTAATATTTGCTTGTGTGACTATCAAATAATTAGGTAATTCTATGATCCTTTTATATTTGATATGATAAAAGAATATACATATGCATATCAGAGATATGTACCGGGATCAAGAGGATATCTAATGCATATTTTTGTGATGACAAAATAATTACTATATCTGAGTAATCTTGATGCTAAGAAAGTAACGAAGGTAGTAATGATCATTCTTTTGTGAAGAACTTCAAGCCACGTAAAATGAAAAGTCAATAAACTTGATCATATGAAATAGCATGCAATGCTCTTATATAATGAATAAATAATATGAAAAAATTCACATCTTATGTATTCTCATTAGTAATAACATTACAAAAAATAATAAAAAAAATATAATGATACAATTATCACATTCCATCAAGTTGATGTGTACAAGTCCAAAATATCATATTTTGATGAAAAATAAATAAATTGAGAACTCTTCAATATCTTTTTGAAGATGTTAGCTGATTATTTTGTTATCTGAATTTTATATTATAGTAATTCTCTTCAAGAATCATTTTACCGTGGAAAAAATATTTCACTTCAATATATTTTATTTGTTTATGAGATATTAGATTTGATGTTATATATCTTATTATCTGACTATCACAGAAAAGTGTTATATGAGAAAAGTGGACATTCGATTTCTTAATGTAAGTGTCAAATCAAAAATACTTTTTAAGTAATAGTCATCATTGCTATGAATTTTTCTTTTGTATTAAATCTTGAAATAACTATGCCTCTTATTTTTTAGATAATATAATTTTTTGCAAAAAAAAAATATAAAAATTTATGATTGACTTCTTTTTGGTGCAAGCAAATATTCTACTTGAATCTGAATATTATACTAATTTTAAGTGTATGATTGTTGAAATAGATTATAACTTTATGAGTCTATTTCATAATTCATGTACATTAATATGTGAAAAGTTGTGTTCAAATGAATCTGTCATGGAGAACATAAGAAATGATTAACTATATTGATTGTATATATAATATTTAGTATGATAATTATTAGATAATTAATATTTTTTATAATTTTTTTATAAATTATAGATTCAATTAGAAGGTTTTATCAGAAATAAAATCATATTTTGGTTCAAGTTCAATATGAGCATCTGTTGAATCATAATTAAAATATTCAATCTTTGTTAGATAATAAAATACATACCTCTTCTATAAAAGATAATACTCCTCCTTGAATTAGTTATTACTAAACCCAAAAAATATTTGAATCTCTCTAAATCTTTTGTTTTGAATTATGATGAATATTATTGAGAATATTGATTACCTGGGAAGCATTTATATTGTATACATATATGGGAGGTTATACTTTGGTGTGATGATGAGTACATTTGTCTAAAGATGGTATGTCTCGAGTTTAAGACTTATTAAATGTAGTCTCTTTGATTTTTATGAATAAGACTGTCGAGCTATTAATTTTTCATAAACTCCATGCTAAAGTAGGAGTCTTATCACTTATGCACTAAGTATGACGTCTTATTCCAAGGTTCTTCAATTGAAACTATAAATAAAGATATTTCTTGAGTTGATTAATTCTTGACTCATCATTCTTTATTATTAGGATGTCATCTACATACATACTGATTAAAGTCACTTTGTTATTAGTATTTTTCTGAAAAAATAAAAAAAAATCTATAGCATATTATTATAACCCAAATGAGGTGATTACTTATGAAATCTCACAAATCAAAATCTTTGTGACTACTTCATGTCATATTGTATTGTTTATAGTATATAAGTTGTATCTAACTGAATTATTCAAAATCAAAGTGACTACTTCATATAAACCTCCCATTTAAGATTATCATTAAAAAAAATATTATTAACATATAATTGGAATATCATCTATCTGTGAGATGCTATCAGTAAAATAAGAATTAATATAGAGATCATCTTAATTTACTAGAGAAAAAGTTTTCAAATAATTTAAAATAAATTTCTAAGTAAATTTTCTTGTTACAAGTCTCATTTTAATGAGATATACATTTTCATCTAGAAATGCTTTCATAGTGAATACCTACATGCAATCAAAAATATATATTCTTATAGGTTATGATACTATTTCCTAAGTTGCATTGTATTAGAAGACATTTATTTTTTATAATATAGTCTAGCCCGATATTCGATGAAATCACATCTTAGAATGAAACATAAATATATTAGTACTATGAAAACTAATAGTAAAAGAAGTAAGAAAATATGTTAACAATAATACCTGTGAAATCAGGTGATGAGTACAACTTATATATTCTTTCTGAAGAGTGATTAGATGGTCAAGACTAGAAGGATTGCCTGTAGGATAATCTACCTCATTAATAAACTCATCTATAGTCTGAACATGTTGTGTGTATTCTATCCTCCTAGTAGAGACTCTAATGGATGTGATTATACCTTTAATCATTGGCTCATCACAAGCCTAAACTTAAGTAGACTCGTGAAATACTATATCATGTGTATACGGGTGACTCATCATAATGTGTATATATGATTATACGGGTGACTCATCTAAACTTAATAGAGATTTCTTTTCTTTGGAAATTTTGTTCTTTTTAGAATTAACCCAATTTATATTTATTGGTATATATGATGAATAAATAGAAGTATCATCACTCATCATAATGTGTATCAACATGTTCAGATGTGTATCAACATGTTCAGATGTTGTGTACGGGTGACTCTCTTTTTTATTTGGAAATCAAAGTAAAACTACTAAGGAGTAAGAAAAAGTAATGAGCTCAGATGTATTTTTAAATTTTCTCTTTAATTAAAAATTACTCTTTGAGTACTAGGTGTCAACTTGTCTCATCCTTTTAAGAGATTAAGTACAAAGCATATTCTCCTAAAAACTCAGAGGTAGAATAAATGATTATTTTCCATGTTGCAAGATCTAAAATATCATTAGCTGAGAATATTTAGAAGATAACCTTTGATTAGAGATGGAAAATATCTTTATATCCATGTATTTTTGACCCGGTCTGATCTGGTCAAATAGTAAAAAAAATTGTTGATTAGATAATAAATATGGATAATGATATAGATAAAATTTATCTTTTTTGAATGGATATGGATTTAGGCGTATCTGATCTGAAACCCATATGGATAATTCTTTGTACTATAAGATTGAGTTTGGATTTTCCTACAAGATGGAACTTACTTATTTAATGCTTAAAATTATTTTGGCTTATAAAAATATATTTTCTAGACTTAAGTTGTTTAAGTCACACTATGTGCTTGTGCCTAGTGAAATAGAATGGGAGACTGCAAAGGATGTTTGTGATAAGTTGGAGTTATTTTAAATGTCATTGAGTTAATTTTTGGGACAAGATATCCCACTGTCAATATTTTTTTCTGTGATATGTAGGATTAAAATTATATATAATGAATGATTCATGTTTACTAATGTAGTAATTAGTACAATGATAAAGAGTATGGATTCATAACCTGATGTATATTAGAATGTAATCAATAAATTGATGGGTGTTGTTTTGCTGCTGTATTGGACCCTAGGTAATAAGATAATTTTGCTTCACTTTTATTTTTCTTTGGTTTATCTAAATGATTTTAGTGAATAAATTAGTAATATTCAATGACTTTAGTATGAGTTGGTGGAGGAATATTATAAAAAAATGAATAGAGACTGATACATAATTTATAGTACATGGAATCGTCACTTCAACTTCAAAAGGGAGTTCAATAAATATTAATAGTGAGTATCAGTTGTTTGTAAAAATGATAAGGACTAATAAAAATAATAGTTTCATAACTAAATTAGATATGGACCACTACTTGGAGAAAGATGTTTTGTCTGATAATTCTCAGTCTAATATTTTATTATAGTAGAAGCTGAATGAGGTAAATTATCATATCTTGCAAACTATTGCAAGTAACATATTAGTAATTTTAGTATTTACTGTTACTTTAGAGTCTGCATTTAGTTCTAATATAAGATTAGTGAGCCCTTTCATAATCAACTTCATCTAAAGATGATAGAAGCATTGATGTGTGCTCAAAATTTGTGGTGGAGTGAAGTGAAAAAATATGATGGTAAATTTATTTCATTGATTATTTATTTTTTGGTTACCTAGAATTTCATAATATTTATAAAATTTTAATATTAATTTGTTTTTTATATATTTTTTCTAGGTGCAGATGATTGTTTGTTTTAGATGGTTATGAATTTATATATGAAGATATTCACGTGCATGATGAAGGTATTAACTTTTGTAACTAATAAATTTTAATTCATATATAATCTAAGTATTCTAATATTAAATTGTTTTTTTTTATAATTTTAGGATCCGAGATTACACATGATTGATGACAATATTTATCAACTTTTATGAAGATAAAGTCTACTAAATTTTGTTGGAACTTTATTTAAGATGTTAAATATTTTAAATTTGTCACTTGATACAAATATTTTGATTTGTGATATTTTATTAATTTTAGACTTTGATTTATATTTCTAAATTTATGAATCTTGAAGTTATAAATAGTATCATAAGTCGGCAAAATATGTCACAGTATCGTATGGATAAATTCGATATTTGTGGAAAATATCTGAAATTTGATGAATAGGATATGGGTTTAGATTTTTTTCATCTGTAGTATATGGATATAGATATATTATTTTTATTTAGGGTTGGATATGGATTTTGAAAAATTCAATCCAAATTCGATCTGATGTCATTTATACATTTGATGGATGTGATAATTTGTGATTAAAATTATATCTCATTAAAATATATTAGAATACTTTTTTCAAATAAGAGTGTCGAAGTCATCCCAACCAAATATTTATTTTTTTTACCTGTCTCATTTTGTGAAATTATATAGATACAACAAGTATGATATGCAATATTATGATTAATATAATATGTATTGAATATATTTTGAAATATCTGAAAATAAAATATTTATAATCTTTAATGAAATGAAATTACATAAATAATGTGAATAGTAATCACGTACCTAAAGTTTTCTCTATTTATATTTGTTTAAGGCTTTCATACTTTTGAGTATATCATATTGAATGGAATCGTACTCACATAGGATTTGTAGCCATGATAAAAAACTTTAATATGTTTTTTTTATCGACATATTTCATATTTTATAGTAGAAATGTCCTTAAGGTTAGGGAAAAGTATTTTCTACTTGGCCAATGTTGAATGACTAAGATGAAAATACATAAATTAAAAATGCAATGCACTCAAATATCGAGAAGGAAATATTATCATAGGAGAAAGGACCTATAATACATAATGCTCAATCATAATTAGAGTTATACACAAAGTATTTTGAATTTATAAATAAATATCAATAAATAAAAAAATAACATAAAAATTAAGTTATTTAGAAAATTAAGTTACTAGTGGACAAATAAAATAATCAAAAATAAGCATGACATAATCAGAAAACTAATAAGCAAGCTGAATATTATCATATTTTATAACTTTAAAAAATTTGTTATTTGTTACAATAATATTTAAAAATAAGAAAAAATAATTATGAATAGGAAATAGTTAATTGTAAAGTAAGTATTGAATCTTGTATTAATACTTCAGAAGTTTAAATAATGAATATGAATGAAAAAATCAATAATACTAATACCTAAAGAAAGGAAAGTGTATTTCATTGATGTTGAGAGGAGATTTATATACTACTCTCAATTAAGTATTGTTATAAATAAAATCTGTGATGACTCATAGATGTCTCTAGTAGTCATATTGTCTTTCATAATATTGTATAGTACTTTCTACATCCTCTTTAAAAATAATACTTAATTATTATCAATGATATGATTCATTCTCTACATTATATAAACTCTAGAAATAATACTCAACGAAGTCTCTTGTATTTACCTATTAATATCATATTGCAGCTCACAAATATTTCATCAAGACAATAGAATCTATTTCTTTAATTGAAATTAGGATTTCTATTAATTTGAAATCCTAATATTAATATCATTCCCAAATTAGTGGGTAGAAATTCAGAACTTTGAGATTGAAAGATAAATAGACAAGTCAAGTTGATCTAGAACCAAATTAGAGAATATCATGAGTTTTCTAGATGAGAAAACATCAGCAGCATGAAACTGATTACAAGTCTGTGATTGTACAAGGCCTAAGAGAGTATTTATGGCCAAGGGTGGTCCATGACTCACTGGTCTGAATGGGTTAGGAAGATATCAAAGCAGTTGAGTTATGTGAAGATCCATGTGGCTGAAATGTAATGATGTGAACATGACAGGCCATTCTGTAAGAACAGGACCATGATTAGATAGATGTTGATGCATTCCCTGCTCAATACCACGTGTTGCACCTTTCATGACAACTGTTACAAATGTTGTTTCCGAGTGATTTAAATGAGAAATATTTTCATAACTAACAATTTATTTCATTGTGGGTTATCTAAATGGCAGCCTCTGCTTCAATACCTCCAACTCCCCACACATTATCTGGATCATTAAGATTGATCATACCAATAGGAATCTCTATCTCATTTTTTTAAAATTTCTAGATTTCAAATAATAGTTTTTTCATCTGTCTTTAATTTTCATGAGAGCATTATGTTTTACTGCAATGGGATTAGTGGAAATGTTGTTATACGAAGGCTGGAATTTTAGAATAAGGTGAGCAACTTCTCCCAGCTTTCTTTGATCTTTTTTTTATTAAATTCAATCAGGATTGTAACATCTATAGTCATGTGATCAGTAAAATCTACAAGATTAACAGAATGATCAAATCCAGAATTATTTAAAAATGCAATATCATGTTGGCCTTGAAAAATGGTATCATCTATAAGAAAGCCTAAGGATCTAAGTATCCTATTAGCTAGTTTATGAGTAGTAGATATTCAAATTTTATTGTATATTCTTAATATAATTAATAGTAGAGCAAGATGAAAGATATTCTCTTGTACCATATATACAAAGTTGGAGTATTTCAATAATAAGTGATTCACATTTCAAATATAGTATTAATATACAAGATCTTACTTTTGATAAAATTTTCAGTGACATATTGAGTTTGTCAATTAAATATTTAAAAAAATGAAATTATTAGTTTGAATTTTTTTTATCATGTCATAATCATTTGGTGAGTTAGATAGTGTTATCATTATTGTTTAACAGATAAAAGTAACAACATATATTCTAACATCTGCATTGGAATGTTTATAGTGTTTACTTATTATAAATAATATTTTAATTTGAGGCAGTACAATAGAGAAGAGGTTAGTTTTTGCTATTACATTAAATTATTTAACCTTTATTAAATTTTATTTAGTATATTTCAGAATTGGAAGTAATTTCTCCATAGAATATGATATATAGAGGTGTCAAACGGGTTGTGTCGGGCATGATCCGGTATGGCAAGCATGACATGACTTGATTATGGCTTGCCCAACACGGCCCAAGTCTAGGCATAATTAGGCTGGTCATGCTTGGCCATGTTGGGTCTTGTCAGTTTGGATTGGGCTGAGTTAGGCCCGGAAGCTGCCAGCCTGGTCAATCAGTCACCGGTTGCTGTTTAATGATTTTAATTTTTTTTAACAAATTTTAAAAATTAAGTTATCTATTATGAGTTATGATATTACATTATTTATTTCACATAAATCACAAAAAAAAAAAAAATCAAACACAAATGACAGTTTCATAATCAAAAAAATGCTTCTATCAATTATCATCCAATCTAAAAATAAAATAAAATAATACGTCATAATAACAATATAAAATAATAATTATCAATCATAATCATGCGACATGTTAGCTCAATCCTAATATCAATCGATGTAAGTATGTAATTGATAATCATTGCATAAGCAATCTAATGGTATCACTGGCGGTGGATTCAATAATCTCAAAGTTCCACGAGTCATCATATACCAGCAACTCCTCTCTTGTTTCAGCATGATTCTGGATGTCTAATCTTGAATCCTCTCAATTCTTCATGCATGCTAGTGTCTCAATGATATCTGGTTATAGTCTCGATCTCTTATTTGAAATAATATTTACTACAACAGAAAAAGTATGTTTTGATGTTATACTCGATACTAGATGAGTTAGTAGATCCAATGCTATCTTAGATAACAAGAGATATGTGAACTTATATGATTTTTATCATTGTTAAATAATAAAGTTTTTGTTATTATTATGTGATAGGATTGAGAAGTAATCAGTATTTAAGTATCGATATAGCTCGTTTCTATTCGATATTTTACTTCATCATTTTTTCCTCGCTAACTAAATGGAGAAGTCATCATCTCCGAATATAGTGTCCAAGTTCATACTCGAAATCTGGTTATAATTACTATCATACCTAGTATCGTAGTATATAAATAACTCAATTAATTTTTCTTAAATGAATCTTTCAGGTTAGTATTTCTGGTTCATACGCGTAGATATGTATGTCAAAATATTTTTTACCCATTCCATCTTAATCCTTCAGGTTGCGGGTCATGTCAATGTATGCTTGGTTGTGCTAGAGGTGTCAAACAGGCTGGCCTAGTCTAACTTGGTTCTAGGTGGCTCAATTGGGTCACCTTGTCATGCACAGTATGGCACGATACAGTAATCATATCGTGCCTGGCTGGACATGGTTTCATCACATCTAGCTCGGCATGGCTCGTTGGCCTGGCTATGATGAAGCGGTGTCGGGCAGGGCCTGGGCAAACTAGTTATGGCCTATCTGGGCTAGGTAGGAGGCTAGGTTCTGCCCATTAGGCAGGGTTTGGGCTTAGTTTGGGTCAATTTGAAAAATTTTAATTATTTTAATACAAAATATTAAAATATTATTAAATTTAAAATTTAATTATTTAATTATTAATACTTAATTACTTAAAAAGTTTTTAGTTAATAGGTAGATGTTAAATTAAAATAAATTATTAATTTTTTAAATTTTATCTTATTAAATTAAATAAAACTTATAGTTTAGTATAATAAATAACTAAAATTTAAAAATTAATTGTGTCTGAATTAATAAAACATAAATATTAATACAAATCAATGCAAATCACAAAAAAATAATATTCAAGAATCAAGCTTTAAACTCAAAGTAATATGACAAAAAAAAGATAAACAAAGACAATATAAATGAGTAAATCCAAAAAAAAAAACTAAAAATAAAAAATATCATTAGTAGACAACAATATAGCATATGATAAATAATGATATAAGATAAGAACCAAACATCAATGTTTCAATTCATCAATCATTAACATCATCAATCATCAAAGCGTCATCAATATTAATATCACATGAATCATTATTAGCAACTAATTTTTCCACTATTGCGGTAGTCATAGCATGATCCTGGATGCCTAAGCACGAATCTTTTCAATTATTCATGCATGCTAATGCCTCAACATTATCTTATCATTATCTGGATCTCCTATTTGAAATAATATTTTCTTCAATAAAAAAACATATTTCGATGCTATGCTCGATACCACAGGAGCTAGTAGATCCCGTGTCATCTTAGATAGCACGGTATATGTGAGCTCATATGATTTCACCGCTATAAAATATAAATATTTTTATTATCAGATTGTGATAGAATTGAGTAATAATCTGTATCTAAGTAACGAGACATCTCGCTCATATTTGATGGTTTACCCCATTATCCTTTCCTCGCTTCCTGAATGGAAGAGTTATTGTCTTCAAATATGGTATTCATATTCATACTCGAAGTCTCACTACTACTACCAACATATCTAATATTATAGTATGCAAAGAGCTTAGTTAAATTCTCATGAAGAAATCCTTCAGGTGGGTCTTCCTGGTTCATGCATGAGGATGTGTATTTTAAAATATTTTCTTCTTTTTCCATTTTAACCCTATGGTTCATACAGACATCCAGACAATAATGAGATGGATTAGTAGACTAGTATTTTAAGTATGTGATTTTTATCTATACAACAATATCGCTAAGTGTCAGATCATCTCAAATTTCATAAAAATACTACTAATGTTGCATATGTACCCGAGTGCAATAAAAGTCGTAGGAGTATAAATTAATGAATACATGTTCGTTGTGCCAAAAAATTTATAAGAATATCATAAATAAAATTTCTGTGGACCAATCAGTGTCATCAATAATAAGCTCATTACTTTTATTATTGTCGTAGACGAATATCACATGTTCGTATTCAACACATGATTTTAATATAAAGTATATTTAATTCTAATGATATCTTATATCTGATTAGAATTTCTTCTTCTTTTGACTTGAGACAAATAGAGACCAAGGAAGCACGAACATGGTTCCCTACAGTCGTGTCCACGTGTCCAACACCTGGACATGGTACGGACACAGCACGGATACGTAACTGATACGCCACATGGCGTATCATTGATCAATCCGTATCCGATATGCCACGTGGCGTATTGGATGGATGCGTCGGTAGCAGTATCCATGTCGATAGTGCCCGACGTCCGACAATGATGGGTGGCCAACGTCGTTGCATGGGCGACGTTGGCCACTGGCAGGGGGCGGGCGCAATTTGACGGGGAGGCAGGGAGCGGGTGCGATTTGAGGGAGAGGCAGGAGCTGGTGCAATTTGAGGGGAGAGGAAGGGGCGGCACGATTTGAGGGGAGAGGAAAGGGCGGCGCGATTTGAGGGGAGAGGAAGGGGTGGCGTGATTTGAGGGGAGAGGCAGGGGCGGTCACGATTTGAGGGGGGAGGCAAAGGCAGGCGTGATTTGAGGAGGGAGGTAAGGGCGGGCGCGATTTGAGGGGGGAGGCAGGGGCCGGCGCGATTTGAGGGGGAGGTAGGGGCGGGCGCTATGTGTGAGGATGTGGCATAAAATAAAATATTTTTATTTTATAAAATAAAAAATATATATTTTTATATAATATAATTATAAAATATTATTTTATAAAATAAAATAATTATAAATATTATTTTATAAAATAAAATAAAATAAAATATTTTTATTTAATAAAATAAACAATATATATTTATTTTATATAATAAAATTTTTTAATTTAATTTAATTTATTTTATTTTATAAAATACCTAATATTTATAAAAAAAATAATTTTTATTTTTAATTTTATTTTTTTATCATGTCATATCCTAGTCGTATCCGTATTCCAGTTTTTTAGAATTTACTGTGTCCTCGTATCCTGCCGTGGCGTATCTCCGTGTTCGTGCTTCTTAGATAGAGACTACCGAACTCTTGTTATCTATAAAATATGCAAAGATGTTTTAGTGAGGTACATATGTTTTCTAAAGCTGGGACACGCACCTTAATTCCTGCTTGTACTATCAGTTTAATGACGCGACACTTGTATCTAACGTAGAAAATCTTTCTTAATAGTCTATATCTAATATTCTTAGCAAATATATTAATTGTTACTTCATTATTAGATATATTATTGAATGTGATATTAAATATTTTATTTTAAATTTTATATTCTCTAAAAATTTTATAATACATTCAAAGAATGGCTAGAGACATGCATAATATATATCATCATGACTAGTCCAGATATCGGATATCATGGATACCATTATACTATATTTTCTAAATTTATTTATTTTTATTTCTTTTTTTAACTTATAATATTTAGTATGTCATTCCTAGATGTGGACCTAGGGATCCTACGATATGCAGGCTGAAAATATGTCTGCATGATACTGACTACCCTTAAATCCTTTAAAAATCTAATCAAAAGTCTCATAGTGGTGATTAGTTTGGTTATTTCTTCTTTCTCTAATTCTTTGTGGTATATGAAAAATGTAAGCTTTGATATTGAACTAGATCCGATCTCAAAAAGCTTACCGCTGATTTATATTTGCTTAGGATCTAATGTATTATATTTTTTGGTGCATAGTTCGGCATGCATTTTAAGGTGGTCATTCCCACATAAACTCTCACAGTTTAAATTTTTTTGTAATATTTGTTAGTGTCTATACTTCTTCAGCAACCATAATATTTTTTTTATTTTATTATATTAAAATAAGTCTAAACTATTGATGGTAATTGTGTTCAGAAGCTTCAATTTCTAGAACAATCGAGCTAGGGCTGGGGTGCTAGGGAAAAATGATTGTGGTTCGGGTCGGTCGGGTTACGTGCTTGATGAAATTTTGGATTTGTCGAGGTGTCGGGCTGCGGGGTGAGGCTGGGTCGGGACACCATTTGGTTCGTGCCGAAAATGTGTGCCCATGGGCCCTTATACCTGGTCGTGCCTGGCCCGGTTGATATTGGCACGACACGGTATGAGTTGTGCCGTGAGTAGGCTTGGCACAGACATGGGCACGTGCACGAGTCTATATTGTGCCATGTTGTGCCTGGCATTCCCTAGGTGACTGGCCGGCAGACACGATCCAAAGGAACAAATACTATGACTTAGAACTCGAACATTTGCATGCTTGCCTGGTAATTAAAATAATTACTAGGCACGGTCTAATCGTACCATGCATGCCCCGCCTAGTAATTAAAAAAATATTAAAATAATTATAAAAATCCACCCGTCCCGCCTAGTACACGTGATAAGTTTTTTTAATTAAACCTTCACATGGTTGGCCAAGCACATCCGCATGGCACGAGCCATGTCTCGGGCTAGTATGACTCTAGTCCAGCCATGGTTGTTGGTCGTGACGTGTTGGGCTAGACATGACTTAGTTGTGTCGTGCCTCAGATTGTGCTCGGGCCACTCGGCCCACTTGCCACCTTGAATGTTACAATAGTAAGATTACTTAGGGTCTTAATATGCTATTGTTTAAGTTATGTATCTAAAGGTCACATCAAGAAGCTAATGTTAGAATTGAGTGAAATTAGGGTATGTCTCAGTCATAAATTAGTGTTTCCTAAATTGAAACGTTAATTTAGACAAAATATCAAAATTAGGGACCCAAAGTTTGGTTTTTTTAAATTTTGTTATCATGATTAAATTTTGTTCCTCCAAAATAGTATATTTAGGGGCTTAATTTATTATTATTAATTATAATATCCTAATTTTTGTGATTTTTGGATCTTGCACTTGAATTAGAATTTTTAGGATACTAAATTATTGTTAACAAAATTCAAAATAAATTATTGTTATCACGAGGCACAGCATGTTTCGGCCGTGCCTGGGCAGGCCTGGCATGGGAATATCTCGGGCCCGTGTCGTGCCTGGGTAAGGCACAACCCGTGTCGTGCTGAGGCCAACCGGGCTTTGCGCCATGCCTGACTTGGCATGGTTCGGTGGCCCGTGGCACGGTCCGTAGGCACGCTCGGGCTCACCTTTCACACCTAGCCCGGTGTCCCGCACCCACAGTCCCGCACTCTCACGAGTCACGAGTCACAATGGGTTCACTGTGACTCGGGACACTCGGGCCAATGGCAAGCCCTAAGCGTCTCGTTCCCCTTCCCGCAAAAAAGACCGCAGGCAAAAAAAAAATTAAATTGTAGCAGTTGGATCTCGCCTCCAATGGCTAGGGGGCAGAATCCAACGGCCCTCATGATTCTGCCCTCTTTATAATATTTATGTTTTTTATAATTATTTTTTCTCTCAAATCTCATATTTTTTCTTTCAAAAATCTTGCTTCTCTCTCTCGGGACTCGGGAAGTCAGGATTTCATCATTTTGCTTAGCTTTTCAGGAATCTCAACTTGAGTTTTGAAATTTGAGCTAGATTGTGGTGCACCATGCACATGATCGACCTGACTGCTTTATTGGGTAATTTATTTTAAGTTTTTTTTACTTTTTCTCTCTCTCTATAGTCTCTCTCTCTAGACCTAAAATAGATAAATTTAAAATTTATAATCTAGTCTATAAATAAGTGTCCTGATTAACAAAAATCTTAAAAAATAACAAATACTAATATAAACATATTTTAATTTAGAAAATGAAAATATTACACAGAGGTCTGAGGTTGTTGAAACTTTGGTTTCTCCAGTTGTCTCAACCCAAACTTCTAAAAAACAAAAAATTAAAAGGACTTCTGTAGTTTGAACTTATTTTAATATAATAAAAATAAAAAAATATTCGGGGTGAGGAAGAAGAAATGACACAATGCAAATGATGTATGAGATTTTTAACATGTAAGAATTCGTTTCGGAGTTGGCACCTTAAGAAGCATGCCGAATTATGCACCAAAAAACATGATCTATAAGATCCTAGGCAAACATAACTTTGTACTGTATTTTTTGAGACTATCGAGTTCAGTCTCAAAGTTTACTCCATTCATATACTCCAGCGAGTTGGGTAGGAACGGTATGACTAGACTTATCACATTAATGGGTCTTTCGATCAGATTTTCAGAAGAGTCAAGGGTAGTGTGCATAATGCATGCATATTTTCAGCCTGCTTATCGCAGGATTTCTAGGTCCACATCTAGGAATAACATACTAAAATTATATAAGTTAGAAAAAACAAATAATAATTAATGAATTTATGGCATATAGTGGAGTTGTGTCCGTGACGTCCGATATCTGGACACGTCACGATGAATCATCTTATGTATGTCTCATCAGCCACTATGTAGATTCTAACTGAAAAATGAATAAAAAAATTTTAGGATTCTTTGAGATTCTTCATCTTCATGATGGCCCGGCCATTTTTGAGTATATGATGAAAATCTTTAGGGAATATAAAAATTCAAAATAAAATTTAGTGTCACATTTGATAACGTATCTAATAATAGAGTAGTGATTAACATGTTTGTTAGGAATATTAGACACGCACTATTATGAGAGTTTTTTCATATCAGATGTATGTGTCACGTGATTAACCTGATTGTTCAAGCGGGTATGAAGGTGTATTCCCCCGAGTTGGATAATATACGTAATGCACTAAAATATATTCGCACTCCTCGCAGACAAAAAGAGTTTGGTTGTCTATATTTGTTTACGAATCTTAAGTAGTAGAAATTTCAATCGGATGTGAGACATCGTTGGAATTACACATACCTGATGTTAGAATCATGTGTTGGATATGAACACGTAATATCCAACTACGTCAATAGTAAGAGTGATAAACTTATTATTGACGACACTGACAGGGCTTCAGGAATTTTATTTATGAAATTCCTGAAGATTTTTTATGACACGACGAACATGTGTTCGTCGGTTTATATGCTCATGACTTGTATTGCACTTCGGTGTATATACAACATTAGTAGCATGTTTAGGAAGAACCCGACACTGACCCTACACTTGTATTGCATCTCTTTATTGTCTCTCTGCATGCATTGACCCTGACCCTAGGGTTAAGGTGAAAGTGATAGAAAATACCATGACTTACATTTCCTCGTGCATGAACCTGGAAGAGTCACCTGAAGGGTTCATTCACGAGAAGTCGACTGACATGTTCACATAATACGATACTAAGTATGGTGGTGGTGGTGGTGGTGGTGAGACAATAATTACGGATATGGATGCCTTGTTCGGAGATGATAATTTTTTCATTCAGCTAGCGAGGGAGAAACGTAGAGATGAACCATCACATAGGAGTGAGCTTTCTCGGTACTTAGATATTGATTACTGCTCAATCTTTTCACATTCTGATACTAAGAATCTTGATATATTATAGTTGTGAAAATCATATGAGTCCACCTTTCTCGTGCTATCTAGGATGACACGGGATCTACTGACTCCTCCGGTGTCGAGCGTAGAATCAGAGTCTGGTTTTTCTGTTACAGTGAACGTGATTTCAGATAGGAGATCGAGATTACGTCTAGATATTGTTGATCCCTTAGCTTGTTTAAATGATTGAGAGGATTCGAGGCTTAACATTCTTGATCGTGCTGGAGCTGGGACTAGGACAGGGACTGCAACTGCATCCACAACGAAAACGGAGGAGTTGATTGTTGTTGATGATGATCCATATGATACTGATCTTGATGTTGCGGCTGATGATGCTCAATATATCCGATTGATGATCTACTACTTTTTGATTTCGATGTTTTATTTTTTATTGATTGTATGTTTTATTTATACGTTATGTTGAAACTTTAATTTGTTTGGTTCGGGCATTCGGTATCTAATGGATGATTGATTATTTTTCATTTGGTTTGCTTATGTTTTTTTTTACTTTTTAATTTTTTTTAACAAAATGTATTGATATATTTATTTTTTTGTTTTATTTTTTCATTTAAAAATTTATAACTATATTATTTAATTCTAATAAATTATAAACTAATTTTATTTTACATTATAAAAAAATGTAAACTTTGTAAATTTAATAAATTTTAAACTATTTTTAATTTATAAATTTATTATATTATATATTATCTATAATTTTATATATAATTTAATATTTTATATAATTAAACTAAAATTTAAAATTATAAAATTTTAAAAAAAAATTACTTGGCCCATACGGCCTAGTTAGGCCTGCCGGGCCTGGCTTTTATAAATCGTGCCTTGCCTGGCCCGGCATGAAATCATGGCCGTGCTCTAAAAAAATGGGCCGGACCGGCCCTGCACAGCCCGTTTGATACCTCTAGCTGAGCACATTCGCATGGCACGAGCCATGCCTTGAGCTGGTATGACCCGAGTCTAGCCACGGTTTTGGGTTGTGCTGTGTTGGGCCAAGAGCGACTTAGTCATGCCATTCCTCAGGCTATGCTCGGGCTAGCCGACCCACTTTTCACCTATAATCATACTCTAGTAAGATAACTTAAGGTTTTAATAAGCGATTGTTTAAGTTATGTATCTAAACGTCACATCAAGAAGTTAATGTTAAAATTGAGTGAAATTAGGATATGTCTCAATCCTAAATTAGGATTTCCTAAATTGAAATGTTAATTTAGACAAAATATCAAAATTAGGGACCTAAAGTTTGGTTTTTGCAAATTTTTGTTATCACGATTAAATTATGTTCCTCCAAAATAGAATTTTGCGGGGCTTAATTTATTTTTATTAATTATATTACTCTAGTTTTTGAGATTTTTGAATTTTGCATTTGAATTGGGATTTTTAGGATACTAAATCATTGTTAACAAACTTCAAAATAAATGTTGTTGAAACAAAGGAGAGAAAAATAGATCCCCTTAGTAGAATAGAATAGCAAAATTTAGGGTTTTTGAAACCTTAATTTTCTCTTTTTTTTTTTTTTTTTTTTTTTTTGTGTAGTTAGAATCACATATTTAGCATGCGTGCTTATTGATTTGGCATGCAAAATCATTAGAAAGTCACACTAAGAGGGTGTGCGATAGATTTAATTATTTTTATTTTATTTTATTGATTTTGTCTTTTTTTCTTTTGCATAAGGTAGGTGTGCAAAAGTGGAGTGACTCATAGTAGGAGCGAGCAACTCTCTAGGGTTTATAATCATAACTTATACATATACTCCCTTGGAGTTTTATTTATTAGATATAACTTTGATATCTTTTTACAAATTGATGTGGAAAATTAAATAATAATAAAAAAATAATAGAAAATAACTTTAAACAACACAAAATAACATCAACCAACTTATTTCAACTCAACATAAAACTTGATATATAAAAGCCCTTATATAGGGAGAAAATGATTGGGGCAGCCCACATGAGTTAGGTGGTCCCATTAAAAAAAATCAAAAAACTAAAAAGAGCTGATAGTGAAGGGGAAATAAAAGCATCAAGCTCCAACAAAATTTATCTCAAGTCTCATTTCTTTTGGTTCCCAAATATCGCTATGTATCAAGTTGAATCGGTAATTATACAAATAATTTTAGTAGGTAGAATAAGAAATTTTGGTTTGATTTCCTACTTGAAAGCCTTGCACTCTAGAGTAGTGATATCTTTAACACTAAGATACAACATACTGAGTTTGATCAATGATGAGTGATAAAGTCAAGATAATTCAAATCAAATAAATAGTAATGATAATTATTGTACTTGGAGGATATAAAGTATTTACTGATTTATAGAGGATTTTTGTGTAATTTCTCTTTGGCACCACAGTAAGAAAACTTTGTGAGAATGTATGAATGACTCTGATAATTAATATATATCACTAAATACTCTATAATATTTTGTCTTCTCTAAATATATAATTTTTATACTTATTTTAGTTTGTCTTTTCTTCCTATAATATGTATATTGTAGGAAGAATCTCATGCATTTGCATATTGATATCATGTCATTGCTCCTTTGATTGACGTCACTAGCGGAATAACATCTTTAAACAGACTCTTTTACTACACACACTATTTTTCCAAAAACAAATCATTTTTTTTTTTAATTTTCTTTTTTTTTCTATGGCTCGACTGCCAAATCATCTTTATTTGTTATTGTTTTACTTCATGCTAATGTTTCTGCTACAATGTTATTGTCGAAACTACATGACATACCTCCACCTCCACAGCACAGTGTTACTAGCATCACATTACATGCACTTAATGTACATGTAATGTGTATGTGTCTATGTTGTTACATACTCATGTACTTTTTTTAAAGGGAAATTATGTTTTGGGGTGCTTCCCCAGAATTTTTTAAAAATTATAAACTAAATTTTTAATATTTGAAAAAAAATTATAAAATAATAAATAAATTAAAATAAGGGCACTCAAATTCGTAAGTCTTAAACTGCCCTCCTCCCTCTCCCATGCCCCTCGCACTTGCCCTTGTTCTCGTCCTCGCCCCTCGCCCATCACCCGTCTGCCTTCACCCCTCGCTCCTTTTCCCTCGCCTCTCGCTCTTTTCCTCTTGCCCCTCGCCACACCCTTCTCCACGAGCTTGATGTGAAGCTTTAATGAGCTCCTTCGTGGAGCTCGTGGAGCTACATTGAGCTCCACGAAGGAGCTCACTGGAGCTCCTCGAGCTCCATCGTCAAGTTCGAAGGAGCTCGTCGAGCTCCATGTCGAGCTCGACGAGCTCCACGATGGAGCTCACTGGAGCTTGACGAGCTCCTTTGTGGAGCTTATTGGAGCTCCACGTCGAGCTCAATGAGCTTCTTAGTGGAGCTCATGGAGCTCGCTCCACGATGGAGCTCATGGAGAGGGGAGGGGGGGAGAGGGGTGAGGGCAAACGGACGAGGGCGAGTGCGAAGAGCAGGGAGAGAGGCGAGGGTAGTTTAGGACTTACGAATTCGAGTGTCCTTATTATTAATTTATCTATAATTTTATGATTTTTTTTTTCAAATATTAAAAGTTTAGTTTTTAATTTTTAAATTTTTATTGGGTAGCATCAGAAAACATAATTTCTCCTTTTTTTATATGGTATTTTTAAGCATTTAGAGCAACTCCAATAGAAGTTGCTATAAGGGGTGTCATCTCTATAACTGCTAAAATGACACCCAAACAATAAAAAAAACTTGCTCCAAATGAGTTAGTATGAGAGGTGGTAAAATATCATCAAATGTATTGGGGTGCCATATTTGGCAACCTTGGAGAGAGAATATAGAGAATGCAAGATAGTAGTTATGGCTACTGTGCATCTCAAAGGATCTTTCTCATAGGTTAAAAAAATTTTAATTAAAAAAATATTTAATTATTAAAATGATACCTTATTTTAACACCTATCATTGGAGTAAAAATCTGTTTAGGGGTGTCAAAAACACTGTTCAAGTTTGCAAAATAATATTTGACACTCCTTTTTTGGCATCTCCCATTGGTGTTGCTCTTATGCCACACAGAAAAAATAAATCTGCAAAACTATAACTCCATTATAGCCCAATAAACAAATAGAAGTATCAATTAAAGTTAGGGAAAAATCAATTGAAAATGAATTGAAATAAATGGTGCATACATACGTACATGCTTCAATGTTCCTATGATCATTTTGGAAGAAAAAAAGATGTGCAATAATGGTGTGTTGATGCCACCATTGTTGTTATCACATACTCACTGTGTGTGATGTGAATTGAGCCCATTGTTTTGACATCATGAGGTAGAAAAGAGGTGTGCACCATTGCAATGTGTTCTTATTGCTCTTAATTTTGGGCCAGACCTAACAATCCTAATTATGGGCCAACAATTATGGGATTCCAAAAAATTTGGCATCCTTGTTATGGTTTATCATGTTGTGTATAGTTTTATTGTTTTTTCTTCTTTTGTTATTTAGTTTATGATTTTGATTGGAGCATTCAACTTGTAAGCTATTATAATTATTTTTTATGTTATCTAATAATCATATGTATGATGTTTTAGATTTTGAGTATTATTGTTAGATGTGTCAAACGAGCTGTGTCAGGCCGGCCCGGCTCATTTTTTTAGTGAATGGCCGTGCTTTCGTGCCGGGCCAGGCACGACACGGTTAGAGGTGTCAAACGGGCCGGCCCAGCACGGCACGGCCCGTTTTTCACGTGCCCAGCCGTGCTACCGTGCCGGGCACGGCACGGTTTTTTAAATTCGGGCACGGCACGGCCCGCGGGCATGGCACGGCCCGCGGGCACGGCACGGCCGTGCCGGCCCGCTCGGGCACGGGCGCACGGCAAGGCAGGGCAGGCGGGGCGGGGCGGGGCGGGTAGGGGCTGTTTGGACCCGACCCGCGGTCTTTTTACCAGGGGCGGGGCCCGGTTGGGTCACGAGTCACGACTCAGTGAGTCGTGACTCGTGAGTTGCGACTCACGAGTCACGACGCAGGCACGCGTGCCGGGCCAGGCCCGGCACGGCACGTGCTTTGTTCGCCCGGGCACGGCACGGGCCCGGGCACGTTTTTTTATCGTGCCGGGCCGGCCCAGGCACGGCCGAACCGTGCCGTGCCTCGTGCCGGGCCGGCCCGGCCCGTTTGACACCTCTAGACACGGTTTTAAAAGCCGGGCAGGGCCCGGCAGACCTAACCTGGTCGTACGGGCTATGTTAAATTTTTTTTTTAATTTTATAGTTTTATATTTTAGTTTAATTATTAAATTTATTAAATTATATATAAATTATAGATACTGCATATTATAATAAATTTATAAAATGAAAATTGCTTAAAATTTATTAAATTACAAAGTTTAAATTTTTTTTATAATTTAAAATAAAATTACTTTATAATTTTTTAGAATTAAATTATAGAGTTATAAATTTTTAAATGAAAAAATAAAACAAAAAAATAAATAAATCAAAAAATTTTGTTAAAAAAAATTAAAAAGTAAAAAAAAAGAAAAGCAAACCAAATGAAAAATGACCAATCAGCCAATAGATACTGAAGGTCCAAACAAAACAAATTAAAGTTTCAGCGTGACGTATAAATGAAGTGTACAATCAATAAAAAATAAAATATCAAAATTAAAAAATACTGGATCATCATCAATCGTCAATCGGTATATCATGAGCTTCATCAGCCGCAACATCAAGATCAGTATCATATGGATCATTATCATCAGCAATCAACTCTATTTTTGCAGTAGATCTGGTTGCAGTCCCTGTCGCAGTCCCAGTCCTAGCTTCAGCACGATCATGGATGCTAAACCTCAAATCCTCTCAATCCTTCAAATGGGCCAAGGCTTCAATAATATCTGGATGTAATCTCGATTTTCTATCTGAAATCACGTTCACTGTAATTGAAAAAATAGACTCCGATGCTACGCTCGACACAGGAGGAGTCAGTAGATCACGTGTCATCTTAGATAGCAAGGGAAAAGTGGACTCATATGATTTCTACCACTGTAATATATCAAGAGTCTTAGTATCAGAATGTGATAGGATCGAGCAGTAATCAGTATTTAAGTACCGAGAAATCTCGCTCCTATGTGATGGTCCATCCCGATGTTTTCTCCTCGCTAGCTGAATGAAAAAATTATTTCCAAACAAGGTATCCATATCCATAATCACAGTCTCATATCACCATACCTAGCATCGTAGTATGTGAACAGTTCAGTCAACTTCTCGTGAATGAACCCATCAGGTGGCTCTTTCAGGTTCATGCACGAGAAAATATAAGTCATAGTATTTTCTATCCCTTCCACCTTAACCTTAGAGTTCATGCATGCAGCGAGACAATAAAGAGATTAAACGGTGGACCAGTACTTCAAGTACTTGCTTTTCATCTCTGTAACCATATGGCTCAGTATCGGGTCAGCTCGATACTTCCTAAACATGCTACTAATGTTACATATGCACCTGAGTGCAATGCAAGTCATGAGCGCATAAATTGACAAACACATGTTCATCGTGTCATAAAAAATATTCAGGAATTTCATTAATGAAATTCTTGAAACTCAGTCAGTGTCGTCAATAATAAGTTCATCACTCTTATTATTGACGTAGTTGGATTCAACGTGTTCGTATCCAACACATGATTCCAACATCAGGTACGTGTAATTCTAATGATGTCACACATCCGATTGAATTTCTCGTTAAGATTCACAGACAAACAGAGACTACCAAATTCTTGTTATTTGCGAGGAATGCGAATATATTTTAGTGCATTACGTATATTATCCAACACGGGGGAACACACCTTCATACCCGCTTGAACAATCAGGTTAATCACGTGACACATATGTCTGACATGAAAAATCTTTTTTAATGGTGTGTCTCTAATATTCCTAATAAACATGTTAATCGCTACTTCATTATTAGATGTATTATCGAATGTGATACTAAAAATTTTATTTTGAATTTTATATTCCCTAAAGATTTTCATCATACACTCAAAAATGGACGAGCTATCTTGAAGATGGAGAATCTCAGAGAATCCTAGAATTTTTTATTCATAGTCTAGTTAGAATCTACATAGTTGCTGGTGAAACTTGCATAAGATGATTCATCATGATTTGTCCAGATATCGGACGTCACGGGCACCACTCCATTATATGTTATAAATTAATTAATTATTTTTTGTTTTTCAAATTTATACAATTTTAGTATGTCATTCCTAGATGTTGACCTAGGAATCCTACGATAAGCAGACTGAAAATATGTTTGTATTATGCGCACTACTTTTGGATTTTCCGAAAATCTGATCCGAAAACTCATCGGTTTAATAAACAGTAATTTCTAATTTAGGATTTTCCCCATTATTCTATTTGTTTGGGACACAAATTTTGTGCACACCATTATTTTCTTCACACATTGAACACAATGCGACCATTGCAATCACTATGCAACCACTAGGCTGACACTATACTACAACCATGCAATCACTGTGTATTATGCCGCACACATTAGGTGTGCGGCAACCCTAATTCCTCCTAGATTTGTGCATATGCACTGTCCTGGTGAAGTGTATGTACTTTTTATATTTTAGGATTTATAATTCTTTGATACCATGTTACAAGTTGATGCTGAAAATTAAAATGAAATAATATTCGATAACAAAAAATATATATCAAATGATTTTATAATTTATAAAAGTAAATTGTGCAGCTTATAGGTTGGGTGCACTCTTTAAAAGCATAAAAACACTAAAGAAACTACAGCGCTATTGAATAACATATTTTTCTTTCAGGTTGGCATACAGCACAAACCAGCTGACTTGAAAGTTAGGGCATCTAATCTAGTACTTGTTAATGTGCTAAAGGGCCAGGTTTGTTATGTTTACTGAGTATTTTTTATGTTGATATTGGAATATTATTTTGATGTAATAAATATTCTAAGTTTTTGTGTTTTTTCCATCTTTGTTTGCAGGTGAAAATGTGTCATTTACCAACGCTCCCGGGACGTGATGAACTTGTATCTGAACTTGGCCCATTCCATGATAGATTGTCAATGGAAAGTTCAATTGCCAAAAGACATCCGGTACACAAATGCAATGAAGTGCAGGTATAGGGAATTGACAAACTCAACTACCATGATTTCCTGCTATTTAATGTATAATGGAAGCAATATTTTAAATTGATAATAAAAAATAAATAACATAATATGTATGCTTGTGTGTTTGTGTATGTCTATGTATAGAGGTGTCAAGTGGGCCGGGCGGCTCGGGCACGACACGAGACATAGCCCAATTCATCCATGCCAGGTCTGACATGATATGGTCCAGAATTGTGCTTGGACCATGATCATGCTCGGCCACCATCCATAGTGCCTCGTGTTGTGCCAGGCATGGTCTGCATCTCTGACACAGTGACACGGCACACGACACCAATGTGGCTGATTTTTTAAAGAAACCAGCTGTTTTTTTAAATAATCTGGTGGCCCGATATGACCCTTCCATACCCATGGTAAGTGGGCTAGGCCTTTGCAGTGTCGTGCCAATGCTGACCAAACCCGGTCCAACCCGACATGATCTAGCAAGCCCAATTCAGAATTGCTTGCCATTAGGTTGTGATGGGCTGATCTACATTGTCGACATGCCAGCATGACACGACATGGAAACCCCTTTCTTGATATGTCAAGCATGGCACAATGACTTGACTGGATCACCAAAAATCAAATCATGCTAGTATGACAAGGTCTATTTGACACATTTATCTATTTATAAAAATAAAATTTAAGTTGAGCTTGAGCACTCTTTTAAGTATTAGGAGCTCTCATATATTTTTAATAGCTAGTATTATAAATATAATAAAAATAAAGTAAATATAACAAAAGCTCAATATTTCTTTTAAATTTGTGGATTTATATTTTTAATGCTAAGTTTGAAAGAAAGTAACTAATATGAGTTTTCTCAGTCTCAATGATGTATTCTTTATTTGTGAATGAAGAATTCATACAAAGATGATTTTAGCCACTAGATAGAAAGTATCCTAGTAACTATCACCAAATATCTTTGTGAATTTCCTTAAAATTAGTTTTATCTTAAAGTAATTTATCTTTATATCTAGAAATATATTCATAATAAATACACACTTACAAACGACAATAAATCATCATGGATATCAATCTACTAGTTCTTAAGTTTTATTATAGTATGAGCCATCTATCTCCACAAACATGGTATAACACCATGTTAGGTGAAATTATATTTTTGAATGAGAAATATATATTTTAGTATTTTTAAGAAAAGTAGTAAAATAAGTAAGAGGGAAAAAACATGGATATGATAATACATGTAAATTAGGGAGTTGAGTATAACTTTTTTATTTTTCTTGGTGATCAATTGAAAGATCCAGATAAGGGGAGTCAGTTGTAGGATTATTTAGCTTCTTTAGTTAATTTGAATAGGCTTCTTGGGTGTGTCTTTTTTTCCTAGGTTGTCAAGTTTTTCAATATTTGACTCATCATGGGTCGGAACTAGAGTAGACTTGTAGATAGATCTATTGAGCTAAATATTAATCTTTTGTTTAATTATAATCCTCTGATTGATTTGACTATAAATATAATAATTATTGAAAAAATTAATTATCTTATTATTATCAGATAAGATGTAGTCTATGTAGATTATATAATTAGTTATTTTCTAAATTGTCTATGATATATTTACTTTGACATAATTTTTTGCTTACTTTGATATGAGAAAAATTCTTTTAGGCTTAATATTATATTTGGTGATCATTGATTTCTTTAGTTGGCTAGATATGCATACTTTAGTTTGATACTAGTTTGCATAGAGATATAGGCGTCAAACGGACTGGCCCGACCCGAAGCCCATCATGTTTTAGCTATGCCTAGCCCGGCACAGCACGCTACACTGCCGTGTTCGAGCCCGTGCCTGGCACACCCTCGACACGAGTCGTGCCATGCTAGGCCAATGCTTTTCGGCCCACGTGCCGTGCCGGGCACAGCACTGGTGCCTAGCACGTGGGCATGGCATGCCAGCCCACACACTGAGCAATGCTTGATGGGGGGCGACATGCCAACGCCTAACGAGCAATGCTCAGCACACCCGATGGGCAATAGCAGCGCCGAACCCTAAGTTTTTTAAAAAATTGACCAACCCAACCCTAACTCGCTAACCCTACCCAGCTCGAACCCGGGAAGATTTTGTGCCACTGGCTCGTGCTGGGCTTTTCCTAAAAAAAGTGTGTCATGCCAAGCACGACATGTCAGCCTGGTTGGGCATGAAAAATCAGGCCGGACTAGTCCAACTTGGCCCATTGATACATCTACATAGAGAAAAGTTTTTTAGTAATGATTATTATTTTTGGAGTTAATTTTATTATTCTTGTAAAAATAAGAGATAGTAATTTATAGATTGTGCAAAGACATAGTACAGATTGCTCACTATTGATACATGTGAATTTCTTTAAATCAAACATTTATTTTAGGAGATTAGATTCTCAGTCACTTGTATCAAAACTCTCTACTTTCACAATTAGGTACTAAAATATTTTGTTTCAAATTTAATATTTAATGAGTGAATAAAACACATAGCGATAGGTTAATTTTTTTTTAGAGAAACTAACATATAAGCTACTCCAATTCATATTTTATTTATTTATTTATATTTTAAGTTTTATGACATTTTTATGAATATTATTGTATTATTTTATCATATATAATGAGTTTACTGTTTGTTATTTCTATAGACTCATATGATTTCATTAACTTAGATGTTTCGAGAATTAGTTGAGTTGATATTTGAGATAACTTAAGATATTTTGTTTTTTTGTCAAATGTTAGTGATTATATCTATTTTACTTGGGGGGCGCTATTCTGTGGGGAGGGGAAGGTGCGATTCTATGGGGAGAGGGGGGGTGCAATTCTCTGAGCATCAAATATAAATATTATTTTAAGAATAATATTTTATTTTATAAAATAAATAAAAAAAATATTTTTATTTTATAAAATAAAATATTTTATTTTATTTTATCAATATTTTTTAAGTATAATATTTATAAAAATAATTATTTTTATTTTAATTTATCATATCGTGTCCTAGTCGTATCTGTATCCTAATTTTTTGAAATTTACCATATCTTCGTATCCCGTTGTATCGTATCCTCGTGTCCGTATCCATGTCTATGCTTCGCAGACTGTAGTATCTAAGAAAAATTTATCTTAATGCTCAGAATGCTAGCTTGTTTAATCTTGGAGAATGATCAAGATAAAAATAAATATATTTAAAAACTTGAGGATATATGCTAGATAATCATTTTCATGATATAGTATTTAGAATGGTATATGATGACAAATAATAGAAGGTATCCTATTTATAAGGTAGATTACGGTTAAAATATATCTCCTTAAAATATTTTAGAAAATTCTTATAAATAAAAATGTTTGAATTGTTTCAATTAAACATCTATTTCACCTTTTAGCAAGCCCATTGAATTGGATCGTGTCGACACATGAAGTTTAATACATAATCTCATAATCTATATAATATATATTAATCTCTTTGACATATTTTATAATATATTATTATTCTTTAATTTTTTAATATTTTTATTAAATTATTTTTTTATCATTTTATAAAAAATCTAAAAAATTGGAAAAATATATGAAATATTAGGAAAGTTATATTTTCATGTATATCTCTAGCAGTTATCAATAAAAGTAATTAAATTTTTAAAATTTTTTCTAATGCATCTCTACTAGATCTTAATATTTCTAAATATCTTAGATCAAATGATTTCCTACTCAAACCAGGCTTACGTGCAAAATAAGAAATTCTTATAAGTTTTTCTAATTAACAAGTCTAATACTTTAGTGTCGAAATACTAATAATAGGTAACAGAGCAAAAAATACATAAGTAAATAGTTCAACACACTAAAATTTTTAGAAGGGAATCTTATCATTATAGAGAAAACATACATTCTGTCTTGTTTAATTATAGATCGAATCTTTTTTAATGTCTGTTTATTTTACAATTATATATTAGTAGAAATAAAAATAAAATTAGAGTTGAGTTATATAAAAATATAATTAATGAAGAATAAACTAATAGGATATTCATGAATAAGAACAACATAGGAAAATAATAAAGATCCAACTTGAATACTATCATATCTAATGAAATTTGAACGTTTATCATTTACCACAATAATAATATTAGAAAAAGAAAAGAATATAAATAATATAATATAATTATCAATAATATGAATATTTGTTAGTGTTGATAATTCATGAATTTAATGTGAGATTATGAGTGAAATAATTAATGATACTTGAAAGAAATGAATAATATATTGTTAACTTACAGAAATGTTTTGTATACTCTTTTCTACTTAGTGTAAGTGTCATTGTTGATGAAATCTCTGAGTATCCATGAATAGTTTTGGTAGTCAGTATGTCTCTCTAAATGTTTTGTAAAACTTCTAGTTTTTTCTCTACAAATAATATTCAATTGCTATCTCTAGTATTATCCTTCATCTTGTAGTATGTACAATGAACCAAGACCCTCTTGCATTTCCTTCTGATGCAAAAATATCTTTAAATACTCAATACATCATCAAAAATCAAATTTACAAATAAATTTCTGTTGAATTGAATTAATTAGGGTTTGCAAACCTTAATTTCTGTCCAAAACTGAATTAGGGTTTCTGCCACACTGATCCAACAGATTGCACAACTGTGCACCATCTCCTACGCACCACTTTATTCCTTCCACTGAATTGCATTAAAATGCATGAGTAATTTTTTTATCAACTGAATTAGGGTTTCTGTTGAATTGCATGTGATTTTGTGAATGCCCATTAAAATGTTATTTTTGCTTTTTATAATCAACTGATTAACAACATACATATGTATGAATTAGTAAAGAAACATGAATAATAAGCTTCTGAAAATGCATGAGTAATTTTCAATTGTTTATTCTGGGTAATTAGTAATCTCTAATGTATTTCCTTTTAACATGGAAACCCCCAATTGTATTTTCAAATTCACAGGCTGAAGCAGCACGTCAATTTTTAGATGTGATGAAGTCTTATTTGGAATCATTGTGCAGAGACTTCATGTCTCATACCATAACCAGTGTGCAAACAAACCATGATAGAGTGAGCAAACTTAAGTGATGCTGCCACTAACTGTTTGATAGACTCATGATGTCAAATGTCTATTGCTTTTCAGGTCTCTTTGCTTCTTAAAGATAGTTTCATAGACTCCTTTCCTAGTAGAGACAGACCATTTATAAAGGTAAACTCCTTTTCCATATTATTAACTTCAATTTTTAAATTTTTACATTGTTTGGGTCTATGAATGTAGCTAATAACTATTTCCTAAATGTCAATTTCCACATCTATTGGAAGGTAATTCAATAATAAAGATGTTATAATTTACATTTGTTACAAATGCTGAAAAACTTGAATGTAATAACTCTTAAAAAAATTATGTATTAAATATTTTTATATAATTAGTAAAAATGATTGAAGTCTACAGATCGGATGTAAACTTGGAAGAAAGAAAGGTAATCTGATACCTCTTCTAGAATTGATATCTCTTGAAATCCGTAATACTATAACTTTCTGTTAAGTTGATTTGTCCAAGTTCATAATACTAAACTTGGAGAAAAGAAATGTAAGTTGATGTCTCTTCAAGAGCTTTGTGAAAATATATGTTAACTATTTTGATATCTAGATATATTTTATAATAATAGTCTCATTATTAATTTTCTTTTTTAATAAAAAATTAGTTTAATTTTGTGCTTCATATGCTCATGAAATACTAGATAAATATTGTATGCTTTATTATTTGAGTATCATAGTAAAAGATGGTGAAAGAATATGGTGCATACTCGATTGCTACAAGCAGTTGATGCATAAAAAATATCATACAAGTAGTTGTCCTCATCAGTCTAATCTTTATCTTTGTATTATATCTCAAAATAATTATTTATCACTTATTTTTCATCAGGATAAGATTGTTTAACAAAGTATAAAATTTTATTGTAGATATTTTCTTGGTGCTTGTTGGTATTCAACTATAATTGAATACCCAGCAAAGTGGAAGTATTTATGATCTCTAAAAAAGATTTAAAGTCTTTGAGATTTCTTCACATATCTTACTATGCGAAATATAATGTTAAGATGAATCTGTCGAGGAAAAATTTTATGAAATAGTTAACTATACTAATAATGTGCATTATATATGGTTTTGCCATAGTTAGATTCCTAATCTTTCTTATTATTCTCATATAAGTAGTAAAGTTATTTGAATGGATCACAACAAAAGTGAAGTCAGTATTTAGTTCAATAGAAATATTTGTTGGAGCATAACCCAAAAGACCTTTACAAGTATATCAAGTGAATATTATATTTGTGATAAGATGATATCACTCATAGAATAAGTAATCTCTATGCTAAGAAAAAAATATGAGGCGCCCAAAATGATTTGTCTAAAATTGTACATGAATATATTTTTTTAATTATGTAATCTTAAATTTATCATTTCTCATAATTAGAATATTATCATCATAAATAATCAACAAAGTTATATTATCATAAGGATTCCTTTGAAAAAACAAAATAAAAATAGTAATATATTTTGGTAAACCAAATAAGGTGACTGCCTGAATAACCTTATAAATTAGGCTCACGATGACTAATTCAGATAACTAATCATATTGTCATACTCATACAACACCTACAATCTATAAGCTACAACAGAGTGTGCTGCTCAAAACTCAAATGTATACTCCATATATCTCATCCTTGAGGTTAGATGTGTCAAATGGATTGTGCTGTATCAGAATGATTTGTTTTTTCAAGGCATGGTCATCTTACCGTGCCAGGCCATAAGCGACATGATTAGATTCCCGTGTCATGCTAGGCAAGGAATAATGGTGCAGTTCACTGGCCAACATGACATAGTGGGCACAATCAAGTGCATGACCGTGTCGAACGGCAAATGGTAGCATGGCCTCGAGTACATGGCCGAAAAGTAGATAGCATACGAGCTGGCCAATTATGAGATGGTCGCATTATTTTTAAATAAAACTTATGATGGGGTGGGTGGTCACTTGAGCCAGTTAACCGTGTCATTGAACTAGGCACATGGGTCATGTTTGGCTTAGCATGAGACACTGCTCATGTCGGCCTAGCACAGCACAAATTGTGCTATGGCAGGCCTCAACTCGAGGCATGATTTTGGACCATGCTGTGCTGAGCCAGACACTATTAAACCAGGCTGGGCTGCTAGCCGTGCCCGGGCTGTCCAGCCTATTTGATACCTCTACTTGAGGTCCCTATGAAAAAATGAATTATTCATGTATAACTAGTATATCATTTAATTGTGAGATACTGTAAGAATAATAAGAATCCATATTGATGTTATTTTCTTTATTCGAAAGTGAGTATTTTAATAGATCATACTAAATATCTGAGTGAAGCTACTTGATATAAGTCTTTATTTAAGATGATTTATTACTCATTTAAATTTTTTTTCATAGTATAATTTCTACTAGAAACTAATAACTAGAGGTATCAAATAGGCCGTGCCATGTCGGCACGTCCCATTTTTTTCTCGGCCCAATTGGGCCATTGTGTCGTGCACGACATGATTAAAATGTTATGTCGTGTTAGGTACAACATGGTATGCATGACATCAACCCAGCACAACATGGTGGGCATGGTCATACTGATTGTGTCGTGCATAAAAAATTATACTTTATCAACTAATTAAAATTGACCAGCATGGCATGAACCATGCTAAGGGGAAACCTGGCCTGACCCAAGGCACCATTCCAGACCATGTCGGGCTGGGCCCGGCATGGCTAAATTGGGTCGGGTCTCGGGCAGTGTCCAGGCTACACTGCTAGTTTGACATATCTACTAAAACAAACCTTTTCAAAAAATATGGTATTAGTTCCTAAATCCCATTACAACTTGTCTATCTTTTTTAGATTGATCAAAAGGTTAAGATTAGATGAAATATTTACAAAATTTTATGGTTCTTTTATAGGCACATCTTTAGTTAAAGCAAATTGAGTATATATTTCTCTCTCTCACCTAGTATAGGCTCTTAAGTCCTGGATGATCAATTCTCCTAGTTATCGATTTAATATTAGTATGTACTAATGATGACTCATGAACTATTGTGTCATATGGCCCTAAAGGAGTTCTCCTTATTCAAGAAATCCAACTCTCTCTAGATGGGAAAATAGATATGATCTATTTTCCTATCTAGAGTATTATGTATTAATATGCTCAAATATTATCGACCGATGACTTTCTATAGTAATTGGTTGTCTAGATAGGACAATAAATAAGACAAAAAGTAATGGATCCAAGTGTAACATCTAGAGACACTCTCTTTCTAGGCTCGTTAAAAAATTAACATTTATACTTATTAAAAACATGTTAGTTAGTTCTTAGTAAAAAAATTTTGTATTTTTTTAGGTACTAAAATATTTAAGGAAAGCATATCTTAAGGCCTTAGATATTAATTTGTCTCATCTTGAAGAGATAAATAATCTTTATCTATTATATAGAAAGTAATAGGGTATATACTGAAAAAGAATTAAATAAAATATCAAATTGATAAGATAGATTTGGTTTAAGTAGTATCTCCATAGAAATAGGTTACTACTCAAGGCAGACTAGCAGGTAGGATATGAAGTTTTAAATTTTCATAACTAATATACCTTATAGTTTGATCGAAATATTTTTATGACTAGGGTAAAGTATTCTCAACTTGGTCATTGATGAGTGACAAGATTGAGGATGCAAAAATAAATAATTTAACATGCTCAAATTATAAGATTTTATCATAGAAGAGAACATATAATTTATATTGTTCAATCTTATCAAAGAACATATAACCTATCCTGTTATAACAACAAAAAAATACCTATCCTATTCAATTTATCCTGCTCAATCTTAAATAAGGAAACAAAACTGAGGATGCATAAAGTATTCTTTCAATCCTGTAGACAAACATCATTAAAAATAAAAACAGCTAGGATCATTGTTTGGAAAGATCTCAAAGAATAAACTAATAGGACAAAAGTTTGAAGAGATTATACAAGTAAAACGAGTAATATTTGAAAGAATATCGAAATCTTTTATTATTTTAGAGAATATTTATTTATACTCATCTCTAGTAAGTTTAAGTGTCTTGATGAATGAACTCTATGAGTAATTCTTGATGACTTTAATAGGTCTTACCTCTCTCAATATTATGTATGCCTATCAGTCTCTTCTCTGCATATAAAATTCAACAGTTATTTATGATACATTCTATCCTCCAATGTATACACTTTACAACGACACTCTTTCATCTACCTATGATGTGATATTATTTTTTTCATATTATGTCAAAAGAAACAAATACAAAATGTACCTAATTCAACTTTCCCCAACTTGTGATAAAATATAGCATTATCTATTATTTTTTATTTATTTTATGTTACTACTTTATGGATGGTTTATTGTTGTGAGAGGAGGTATATATTCTCTCTTCCACCTCATCAGGAGTGGAGATGCATAGATATTGTGCATTACCATGGTTTACTATCATACAACCACCACGTGCAAGGGCATCGACAATGTGTGGTTTGTGATTCCAAAAACATGGTCGTGTAGTGTATACGTTGTATTTTTCTGTTATGCATGAGGTAGTATAAATGTGTTTCGTGCAGCATTGTGCATGAAAAATCACCCCCCAGGCGCATGTAGATTAGGATTTCAGTTGTGACAGAATTAGTTGTATTTTCTCAAATTAGAGTTTTGGGTTGTGTAATTCTAATTTCAGTATGGGGGCAGACTTTTATTTTGCTAAATTAGGGATTTCTTATCGTGGAACTCTAATTTTGGTTTGGTGGTAGATTTTATTCTAGTTGTTTTTGATTTTTTTGTTTAGTACTGGGATGAGGTAAATTTTCTGTTAACTACTTTTTAAAAACTTGGAAACTGGAATTATTCATGCTGGACAATAGAAACCAGGATATGGTTCTTTGGTCAATAAATGTGACTTCAAACAGTGATGACACGAAGGGAAAGAGGTTTTACTGTTTGATGTGAAATTAAACGGCTTAGATTCAATTTTTTTTATTGTTTGAGTCGGTTTGACTGTCGAACTGACCTGAACAGTCCCATTCTAGAATCTTCGGCTTCTGGAATGGAGCGTAGGCAAAAATTTGGGCATCGGCTCAAGTTGAAAAAGACCACGGGTCAGGTTCGGGTCCTAAGGATCCAAAAGTTCTATCGGGCCTCGGATTGTCAGTTCGGGTCAAGGGCATCATGCTGAATGGTTTAGGGCATTTCTCAACTTGTGCCGAGAAATCGTGCCAGTGGGCCTCTGTACCGAACCGTGCTTGGCTCAACATGTGGCCCGGTTGGCCTTGGCATGGCACGACACGAGGCGTGCCATGAATAAGCTCATCATGGGCATAGGCATGGATCATTCCCATGCCGTGCCAAGCCATGCATGGCCAAACTGTGCCTTGGGCAGGGCCAACCAGGCCTGGCCTCTTTGACACTTCTAGATGTGACCAAATTTTTTATAGTTCGACCACTGAGGGTTTTCTTTCTGCCAATAATCTTTTTAAAGATGTATTGACTCTTTGCAGACACTGCAAGGAAGAAATTTTTTTTCCTTTTTACTTCTCTAGGTTTGTTTAACTCACTTTTATTATTGCCATTGTGTTGATTCTGATTATTTTCACATTTGTTCTGAAATTTATTTTTGTGTACTGATTAAAAAGCACCTTCAATGGAGGACTCGTTCCGCCAGGAAATTCTTTGCTCATGAGCTTGTAGGGAACCAACAAGCTTAGTGATAGAAACTGTTGAACGGTCTTTTTACTCATTAATGCTCACCACAGAATTAAATTTTTTAGTGAGAAATTAATATTTTCTCTACAACCATATGATCTGTGATGGTGTCTCTGTAAACCTTTTTTTGATTTAAAACTTCTACTACTCTTGAAGAGAAATCTTTGATGCTTTCTTTTTCTTCTTTTAAGCAGTGATTTTCAAAGTTTCTTCTAAGAGTGTGAAGTCGTATTGTTCGAACTTTGATGGTACCTAGGAATTCATCTCTTAGCATCTCCTATTTAATCATGTTTGTTTTGCTGAAGTAGAATTCTTGATTCTTGGAAATATGAAGTTGGTGATAGATAGATGAATTTTGGCAAGTGCATCTGCATTATTCTTTTTCTATTCTTTCATCGAACTTATCATCGATGATGATATTTCAAAAGTTACGGTTGTAGTGGATAAGGTTTCCGTAATCAGCGCTTTCTTTTGAGCTGGCTCTACGAATTTTGAAATACTATTTTCCATTACATCTCACAGATCAAAAGATCATAGAATGATTTTTATTTTTATGCTCTAAAAATCATAATTTTCTCCGTTAAAAATGAGAATGAGTTGATGCGATGTAGAAGTAGAGGTTTCCATGTCGATGATCAGAAAAATTTATTTGATTTAGAAGTTATGCTGTAGTTGTACCGAAATTGTGCTTAGACTAGTGTCAGAATGGTGTCATCATTAATCGAACCTCTCTTTGATACCAATTATTGGATGAGTGTTGATTAGTGTATTAGAAATGAGAGAGAAAAAGTAAGAAAAGAAGTTGTACAAAGAGAAAAAAGAAAATAAGAGAAGAGAGAAGGTTTTGTATTGTACTCTTCTATTCATTACATATTTCGATTCTTATATAGATGATATGAAGATAATTGTCATCTATAATATCTAATTTGCTAACTAAAGTCAAAAGTAAAATATGGAATCAACTAAAGCCTGCAAATAAGAAATGAAGAGTAAAACATGGAATCAACTAAAGTCCACAAATAAGAAAAGAAGATCAAAACATAGAACCAACTAAGCCAAAAAAATGGAAAAACATGGATGTATATCATTTAAACAAATTTTAACTTTTTTTTTTTAGATATCTGTTATAGTATCAAAAGACTTAAAAAGATTTTTTTTTGTAATTGAACAAGGTAGACTATATATCTTCTTAGAGGTGTCAAGTGGGTCAGGTGGTTCGAACACGACACGAGGTACAATCCAACTGAATTGCACCTAACTCAGCATAACATAGTCTAGAACAATGCCTAGACATGGGTCATGCTGGCTCAAGGCATGACTCATGCTATATTGGGCTAGAGGGTACCATGTCTCATGTCGAGCCTAGCACAACCCGCATGCATAGACCATTAGCATGATCCACAAGAATGGTGTCCATGACTCAGGACTGGGAATGGGGCACGGAATCACAGAAAACTGGATAATTGGATTTTGTAACCCACCCACACTCAGACTCATTTAAAAAAAAATCAAATTATTAAATTATTTATTTATATTTATCTGTCGCGTACACATGGTAGGATTTTTTAATGAAACTCACCATGTTAACGTGGCTGATAACTTTGGGACATAAATCCTATTGGCTCGTTAATGGTGCCTATGGTGGGATAGTCCACAAAACTTGCATGATCTGGCATTACTCAAGATGACTGGCATGTTAGGCATGAGTTTGCCTAGAATTATGTTGATCATGCCCGGCACAGCATGGTGGCCTGACTCGGACACGCATAAGGGATTTCTACAATAGTATTTCTTGGTAGGTATTTAATTTCATTGAATAATTTATTTATATATTCTTAATTTGATCATTATCATTAACAAATTGGGAATACTTTACCCAAATCTTATAAATATTTTTACCATGGAGTGCAAGGTGTATTAGTTAGGAAAGTATGCTAGCACTTCTTATTATGTCTGTTAAATTGGTATGAGTAAGAATTTATCCGAGCTAATATATGCAGAGATATAGACTTTAGGTGTATCATGTTAAACCATAGATTTGTTTTTATTTTTTAAATTGTTCATAAAATTATTAAAAAAAATAGGGTTTCAAAGGCGATTTTGAGGTGCACCATGATGCGCACCTCAAGGCGAGGCGCCGACAAAACGTCTTGAGTCATTTGTAAAAAAACGTAACTGCTTGACGGGAAAAAAATCTAACTGCTCGACGAGAATAAAATAAAACGCAAACTATATTGGGGAGACTCAAGCGGCGACTACTCGATCATCTCGACTTCATCACCAGACTCCAGATATCTCTTCATCCCATCTATCTTCAATCTCTCCCTCTCTTCATCTCTCCATCCCTTCCTCCCGACCCCTTCTATCTCAAGCAGAAAATTATTTTGCGCTCTCCCTCTCTTCTATCTCTCCATATCTCCCGAGTCATTTCTTTTCCTTTCTCATCTCTCCACCTGAAAAATGTCCATGCTCCTTTTGCTTCAACTCTCCACCTGAAAACTGAAACTGCCCCTTCTCTATTTGCTACAACTCTCCACCTAAAATCTGGTCTGCTCCTTTTGCTTCTTATTTTTTAAAAAATTAATTCAAAGGGGAGAAGATTGGACTTGCCCTTGCCCCCAGCCCACTGCCCCCTGCCCCCTGCCCCCTACCCACTGACCCCTGCTCCACTAGCTCATTTCCAGCCCCCTGCTCCACTAGCTCTTTTTTTTTTAATTAAATCGGAGCTTATGTTTACTCTATTTTCTTCATCAATTTTTTTTTAAAAAAAAATCCAACAGTCATTTAAACCAATTTTATTCTTAATTTTCTCTAAAAAATATTAGTTTTTTTAAATTTAAACCAATAAGATTCTGAATTTTATTTTTAAATTTCTTTCAATTATGTCTTGTTATTATTTTTTAGTCAATTATATTGTTATATAGAAATGCGAATATTATTTTTGGTGTTTTTTTTAGAATCAGTTCCTCTAATTCGAAAAATTTAAGAAAATATTTTGGGTGGAAATATGTTATTGAAGTTTTCGGGAAGCAATATTTGAGATATAAATTTTGCAATCAAAGATGCATGGGTGGGGTGAATAAACTCAAGCATCACTTAGCCGGAACTCATCATGGTATGAAACCATGCCCCAAAGTTATTGATGATGTTAGATTGAAATGCAAAAATACATTAGCCAATTTTAAGGATCAAAAAATGAAAAGAAATGAATTGCTCCAAAAAATTGATATGGGTCCAATTTCAATGCATGAAAATGCCTTGTCCAAAACAATTGGTACCTTAGGGAGTGGGTGTGGGAGTGTGAGTGGGGAACTTATTCCTAGGGGACCTATAGATAAATTTACCACTTCACAACCTCATCAAAGTACTTTGAATTCAAGGTGGAAACAAGAAGAAAGGAAAGAAGTGTGTAGAAAAATTGGTAGGTTTGTGTATTCAAAAGGTCTCCCATTCAACACTGTGGATGATCTTTATTGGATTCCTATGATGGATGCTACCACAAAATTTGGACCCGGGTTTAAGCCTCTGTCTATGCACGAATTGAGGATATGGATTCATAGAGAAAATGTGAATGACCTAAGTATCATTATGGAAGATCACAAAATAGTTTGGAAACAATATGGATGTTTAATTATGTCAGATGGTTGGACAGATAGAAAAAGTATGTGTCTTATTAATTTTTTGGTAAATAGTCCTGCTGCTACTTGGTTTATGAAATCAATTGATGCTTCTGATACAATAAAAAATAAGGAATTAATGTTCAAATATCTTAATGGCGTGGTTGAAGAAATTGGGGAGGAGAATGTTGTGCAAAGACAGAGAATGAGTTAAATTTGACATCAATTGATGAAGATGAAGATTTACATGAAATGAGAATATATGATAGCGGACATTTTCCTACTTTTAATACATTTGATGAGGATGATGATATCCTTGGAGAAGAGGATTTAAATTGAAATAATTTACTCTAGTGTTCTTATTTTATGAATTGGTTGTCTTTTTGTTAAAGTTTGAAACTATTAGTATAGTTGAATCTATTTTTTATTTTATGATTTTGTTATGATTTTTTGTGAAAGTAATGACCTAGTATGTTTTTTTTTAATAATTCTAAAGAATTATTTTCATGTTTTTATTTATGCTATTTTATTTTATATTTTTTAAAATATTAATTAATTATATATTATGGGGCTCAAAAAGCTTACGCCTCAAAGCCTCGAGGCTTACGCATCGCCTCATGAATACAAAAATGCCTCCCCTTACGCTTTCACCTTTTAAAACTTTGAAAAAAAAACTAATAAAAATATTAAAAATATGAAGTGATAATGCATTAAATATCAAATAGATTCAGTATTTTTTGTAAAGATACTGGGCTACGGCTGCTTTGTGTGTGGTGAAAGCAACCTTGAAATGATCCACTCAAGGCTAGCTTGGTAGCTTGGCTTTAACACCATACAGGTCCAAGGGCTAAGTAGGCTGGATTAGAAGGATGTCAAGTCGAATGCATACTAATTACCAACCATACAACATATATTATATATTATATATTATTATTATTATACATATGTGATATATATAATAGGCTGTAGTTTCTTTTTTAGTTTTAATTTTTTTTATGTTGAAAAATTTGTACATGGTCTTATAGTGATCTTGTAGGAAAAAATTAATCTTAGGGTGTTTGTGTGCATGTGACTACAAATCCTAGAGAGAAACATGTGTATTGTACTAGCACAGTGCAAGCATATTATAGAGGATAGAGAAGGATGCATTATTTCTATGTTTTCAAAGATGATGCCACATAACGGTAGTTTGGTGAGCGGTAGTTTGGTGGTACGATAGTGGTATGACGGCAGCTTGGTGAGCGGAGATCGAACACATAACCTTTAGATTGTTTTGGAAACCCTAATTTGGGTTTCTCAAAACTCTATATTAGGTTTTTAGGGCAGCTAGCATTGGTATGCAAAATAGGAGCAATATTAGTGTGCAAAATTTAGAACTCCTCAAATTTTGGATTTTTTCTATTTTTACCCAATTTAGGATTTTAGGAAACCCCACCGAGTTAGGGTTTATTGTTCGTTTGTGAGGGCAGAGTAATTCAAAATTTAATAGTTTTTTTTTTGTTTGGAGCATATCTGCCAATTTTAGGGTTTTGAATCAAGGAAGCCCTAAATTCAGTATACATATTGAGGATAGAGAGAAATTATAATAATAGAGGTAGATGGAGAAAAGCCTCATTTCATTGTATACACTATGAGAGGATGAATCATACTTAAGATACTCATTAAGGGTTATTTTCAGAGAGGTGACAGGAAAATACTACACAATATAGTGATTAATAATCAGTGTTTAAATATTTCAATAGCTCGTACCTATTTTAATGAATCAACTCATCATTAGTTTGACGAACAATATTCTGATATACAATCTAATTTTCAATGATATTATTGTTACCATCTTAGATGAAGAAAGTAAACACAAAAATAAGAAGGATAAATATATAAATGCACAACAAGTAAAAGTCTTGATGGCAATATGAGGGAGATCTACGAAGCATAGCCCTAATTGGAGTAAGAATTATGATAAATTAAAATTTAGAAGTAAGAAAAATATTAATTATAATAACTATGATAAGAAATGATATTTTAGGTGAGATTATTGATGAGTTATCAAATACTCAAGAGAATATTATAAAAATCAATAATGATGATGACATTGTATACAATAAGGTGACAACGATTGTTGAAAGTAGAAAGAAGCATGGTGATGTGTGGTTGCTAGATTCAGAAGCTTCTTAGCACATGACATCTCAAAGAGATTAGTTTCACAAATATGAACTAATATTAGAAGGTTCTTTGCATATGAGTGATGATAATGCTTGGAAGATTGTTGATATTGATATAATTAAAATAAAAATATTTGATGATATGGTTCGTATCATTCAAGAGGTACAAAATATGATACACTTGAAAAAAAATCTATTATCTATGGGACAAATAGATAATCTTAGGTGTATGACTCACATTAAGAATAAGATGATAAAAATTATGAGAGGCGTGCTTATAGTTATGAAGGTTGAAAAGATCGCAACAAATTTATTCATGCTTAAAGGAAAAATAATACAGGAAACGGATGAATGTGTTACATCAATTAGCAAAGGAGAAGAATCAATGATAATGTGACATCTTAAAGTAGGTCACATATCAGAATAAAGTTTAAAAATTTTCTAACAAAAATCTATATAAGAGCTCAAATTAGTAAATTTATTTTTTTTGTGCATTGTATTATAAGTTAGCAGAATATATTGATATTTAGTAAATTAATTGTAAAAAATAAATACATTCTAGACTTAATACATTTTGATGTATAGGAATCACTGAAAATGTCTCAAGTAGAAGCAAAATATTTTGTATCAAAATTATTAAAGAAAAAATCAATTGTGTTTTCAATTTTTAAAGACTTTAAAGTATGAGTGAAATTTTAATTTATAAAAAGGATTAACTATTTGTAGACAGATAATATGATAAAGTATATAAATAGCGAGTTACTTGCTCTTTGTAAGCAAGAAATATCAACCAATAATTCATAGTCACATACACGCTACAACAAAATGAAGTAGCATAACAGTTGAACGAAACTCTTACAAAATATATGAGAATATTATTGAGGACTACAAGTCTACTCACCTTTTTTTTTGGATAGAAGCATTCAGTATTGCATGTTATGTGATAAATCAGTCATAATCAATTGTAATTGATTTGAAGATGTCTTTGGTGATGTGGGCTGGTAAGCCACCAAATTATTCCTACTTTATATTTTTTTGTATATTCTACATATATGAGATACAATGCTTAAGAAAGAATAAAGTTTAATCTAAAATCTAACACTACATATTCTTAAGGTATGTTAAAGGAGTGAATTGGTATCATTTATGATATCTCATTACTCACAAAATAATTATCAATAGAGACATAATTTTTTAAAAAAATCAACTATATAGAATTGATGATAATGATAAACGGCCAACTTGGCACATAGAATATATTATGAAGAATAATATTGCATATTATCTTCTAACAAAGGATTGAGAATCTTTATAATTTCATAAAGTTTTAAATAGTTCTGATGTATCTCTGTGAAAAATAATAATGGAGGAAGAAATTAAAGTTCTACACAAAAATAAGACTGGAAATTGAGTAATATTACCACTAGAAAGAAAAGTCAATGGTAACAAGTAAGTTTCAAGATTAAACAAGATAATAATGATTACGTTGAATGGTATCATGCAAGATTAATTATAAAGAGGTATACTAAAAAAAGTAATGATTTTAATGAGATTTTTTTCTTGATAGTTTGTCTTATAATAATCAGATTAGTAATAATTTTGTGTGCTATATTTGATTTACTTTTGGAGTAGCTGGATATTAAAATTATATTTCTTAATGAAAAAATTAAAAAAAAAATTTATATGTTTCAGTCAGAAGGATATATATAAATAAGGAGAATTTAATTTGTAAGTTGAATAAATCTTTATAAGATCTTAAACATGCGGCGAGGTATTTGTACAAAAAATTTGATTTCTTTATCATTAGCTTTAGATACATTCTTCTCAATCAAATTATTATATATTCTACAAAAAGTTTGAGGATGAAAATAATTTTATTATTTTATTATTGTATGTGAATGACATATTTGTAATAAACTCTAACAAATATCGAATCCAAGAATTGAAGACATGATTGACTAGAGAATTTGATATGAACAAGTTGAGACTAACAAATAAAATTTTAGGTAAATGTGTTAAATGGGTTGGGCGGCTTAGGCTCGGCTTGAAGCCTATCACTGGTTCAATCGTGCCTGACCCGACATGACATGCTATAGTATTGTGTTTAAGCTAGTGTCGGGCAGACCCTCAGCATGAATCGTGTCGTGCCTTGCAGTGGGTATTTGGCCTATCTGACATGCTAGGCACGGCACAATTTCTTGGCACGTGGGCACAACATGGGTGACCACGTACTGAGTGATGCCCGACGGGAGGACAACATGGCAACACCCGATATGTGATGATGGCACGACACCTAAAATCCTAATTCCCTAAAAAAAACTGACTCGATCATAACCATCCCGACCTGAAATAGCTCGAACCCTTGTGGATTTTGGGTCATGAGCCATGCCGGGCCTTCCCTCCAAGTAACCGTGTCGTGCCTGGCAAGGCATACCAGCCCGGTTGCGCCCGAAAAAATGGGCTGGGCCCTAAAAAATTGGTTGGGCCCGAAAAAATGGGTTGGGCCCAAAAAAATGGGTTGTGCTGGCCCTGTCAGGCTTGGTCCTTTTCAGACCTATAATTCTAGCGATGCAGATTTACTGAGATGGAAATAACAATAAGATTTATTTTTTTCAAAAAAATTATTTTAATAAGATTTTGTAACGCTTCGGCATATGGGATAGTAAGTCATTTTCTATCATACTTTCTATTAATGCTAAGTTATCTTCAATCTCAAGTATGTCTTAGCTCATGAGAAGAGATGATGAAAACACCTTGAGTATCATATGTTTTAGTAGTGAAAAGTTTAATATTTATAATGATTAGAGTGAGATCCGACATTGCATAAGCAGTGAAAATAGTTAATCAATTCATAATAAATCCTAGCAGAAAGCATTGGAGTACAATGTAAAAGATTCTCTAATATATTAGAATTTCAAATATTATATTATGTAATGGATGTTCAAACTTTATTTTCAGAGGCTATGTTGATCCAGATTATGTTAGGAATATTGATAATAGTAAGTCTACCACGAGTTATGTTTTTGATTTTGCTGGAAGAGTTATAAATATTAGGTTTCAAAATTATAGTTTATTGTGTTTACTTTTACAATAGAAGCAGAGTATATTACAGTTACATAATTCAGTAAAGAGACAGTCTGATTATAAATATTATCAGAATAGATTAGACTTAACCAAATAAAATTATTTTATTTTGTGATAGTCAGAATACTCAATACTTTACTAGAAATTCAGTATTTTACTCGATACTTTATAAGAAATTTAGTATTTTACTCAAAAATAAAATATATCAGAGTATAATATTATTTTGAATGAGTAAAAGTTAAAGAAAGATGTGTAGATATACAAAAGATTCACGTTGATAAGAACATAATAGATATTTTGACCAGACCGATCAATACCGATAAGTTTGAATGATGTAAAATTTCATATGACTTAGCAAGAACATAAACAAGTATAGACAAGTGAGGAATGTGATTTTCAAGGGAAGAATGTAACATCAAATTGGTTGGTGAGATATCATCTTGTCCATAATCAAAATTTATTTGAAATTTTTGATTTTTCTTTTATAAAAAAAGGTTACTCATTTAAAAAGCATCTCAATCTCAGTTCTTTTTTATCTTGTATTTCATTTGTTGTATTGTTTATTTTATTATCTTTTTGTTAAATTTTTTATTTTCAAATTATTTTTGCGGATCCTATTTTTATAATAGATAATTTTTTTTTTATAAGTAGGTAAATTTATGTTTTTAATTATGTGTTTGAATGATATAATTATTATTGGAGACAACAACCGTGCCCAATGATAATAGTATCAGTATAGCAAAATTACATCACCATGGTTAATGAAAACACACAACGCAACTAATGTAGACCCCATAGTAGCCGCATGGTGTATGTGCAACAAATACAATTAAAAAGAAATAAAAAGACCACCAATAGACAATAGCACCACAATAGCACCTTACCCTCCATGTGCCATGGTAAATAGTTTCACCAATAGACAGCTTTCCTGGCACACACATTAAATTATTAACAGGTTGGAGACTGATTCAGTAGACAGTTAGTCCATCACACATTAATTGGTTTGAGAAAAGTAGTGAAATAAAAGGTAAACAAATGCAACAATTCTTTTCTGCATCCATTTTTTTCATTTTTCATAATTATGTTTGTTTTGTCATGGCACATGCTTATAGTTACATCAGATATCAATTATAATTTTTATCCGTAATGCAACTGATTTTTTAATGACTATAATTTTTCATCGGACACAATTTCTGCCTGTTTCTGATCTGGAGATTGAATGCAGTTATTAGTGGACACGCAGCTATTTACTGTCCTATCAGATTCTTGGTTGGCTAGCTTTGAGAATGGGAGTCAAACCCCCACGTCGAACTCCTAATTTGCCAGAAGCCAGTAACCTCTATTTATATACAATTCCATATGAATTTATGTAGGGTGAGCAGTAAGTGATGATGTGGATAGCATTGTAAGATCAATACAGAGAAACATCTAATGCTGAATAAATAAATGATAAGTCATACGAGTCGTATGATATTTACTTTTTTTCTAGTAATCAATGATTCATTTTTCTTCATGTTAAATAATGTAGATCTCACTTAACAAAATTTGATATGCAAACCGTTTTTCTTAAGTAAACAGAAAGTGATACTTCTAATACTGATCCCCCCTAAAAAAAATTAGAGTGAGATATTATGCACGCTGGTCTTATAAGCTAGATCAGGGTGGTGGGTGAGAGCAAGGGAAGGAGGGCACTGCTAAAAAAGAGTCATTTCTCTTCAACCTCAGGATCAGATTCTGTAAAGAAGGGAGCAGGCTGAGAGTGAGCATACGCAAGTGCAATATATTTTGGATATTTTTCTGCAGCATCTGCATACTTTAGTATAGTTTCTCTTGGGTCTTCTTCCATCCATGTCGCCTTCATCAATCCTCCTTGCTGTGGAGCAGAGACGAAAAATTGGTCCAAAAATAGGGATCAAAGGTGGTGGTAGCACGGGCATAACAAGAACATCACAATTAACGTAACCAAGTATCACCTTGAGCAGATATTGAGTCAACAGGCTTCCATTGCTTGTGCCAATTCGTCCACCATGCCCTGGTCCTGTTATCAGAAATTCAGGCTTATGGGACTTGAGAGGATCCTTCAATATTTTTTCCTGCTGGCGCTTACGGCTTGGCTGATCTCTGAACAGTGGCAGAGTGTAAGGGTTGTGAATAACAGGCTGAGCCTCGAAATCATCCACTGATTTTTTTCCAGGGTGCCCATGCTACACAAGCAAGAGCTCCTTGCTCGCTCAGTGTTGGATTGTATACTATGTGAGTTCCTCCACTTCTGTCTCCCATTGTTGGCAAATTATAAGGAACAAAAAAAATCATTTATGTCGGGAATTTTAATAAAACTTCCTGATCACTCCACTTCTGTGTAGAATTTTAATAAAACTGACTTTAATTGTGGCGGTCAAACCATCTATTATTGTTGGGTTTATAGTTCAAACACTCTTCACAACCTTATTACCTGTTATAAAATTTAAATGAAATTTTTTAATGGATGGCAAGGTTAGTTTGAGGCACATGACACCCAAATATTATATATATATATATATATCATAACTTTCTCAAATATGGAATTAAGTTTGAAAAGAATGATAATATACATATTAAGTCTATCAGCATAATCGTGATTAATTTTTAAAAATTCTCATTTTAATAAAACTTTGTTGCTATGGTTGTTTCTAGAAATCAGAGACAAAACAATATAAAATCGAAAATTGGTAAAAATAGCACTGAAGCATGGTCACTCTGCTCTGGATGATACCTGATGTAGCTTCGGGTGTCAAGCACACTGCACGACACAGCAGGTTGGGGAAATACCAACTCTTAAACTAATTGGTGTTTAGCTCGGTCAAAAAAACAGAGCAGTCCTCCAGTTATGGTTTCTTTCTCAATGGACACTCCAGTAAAGAAGAGTTGCTCGTCAGGACTAAACGCAACATACGCTTGAGCATAGTTGTTTAGAAGATCTTCAAATACCTGAAGAGCCTGCTTCATTTGGCGCATGTCCCAAACCTTGTACAAAAAATTCAGCATTGATTAGAGGACTACAGAGGAAAACAGACAAAAAAAATCCCTTTATTACTGTAATTATACACAACAGAATCACCTTCGAGGCCATCAAAGCTTCTTGAAAGTAGTTCACCATTCCTGGAAAATTTTAGGCCAGTGATGTCATCTGAATGAGCTTTATCAACATGTATGTCTGGTCTGCTTAGCTACACATGCTGTAAGTTCCATATCTGGAGGAAGAACATATATGTTGGCCATCATTCTGTGACTCTAAACAAATTCAGCTAAACATATATGTTGTAATTGATGGTGTCACGCATTCATGTGTGTGTGGTGTGCAGGAATAGTTAACAATGGCATTCCGAACAATGAAGTGCAGTGTGTGCAGTGTGTGCAGTGTGTGCAGTGTAGGTGCAGCTTGCACCGTAAAAATGCACAGCAATTGTGGGTGACTAATTATTATTTGATTTTTTCTCTTTTATATGTTATGTGACTCATATTTATGGATAAAGCCAATATTTTGGCCTATTTTTTTGAGGGTCGGCAGCTCAGGTACAAACTATATGCAGGCGACTTCGGACGTGATATTTTGTTCAATGGATAATAAAATAAATCTCCTAGTGATGAGGCAATATACATGATTACATATTGATTCTCATCTATTGTGACAATCAAATTAGAGTGGCCTTTATCTTTTCATCTTACATAACACGCATGAAATCATATAAGTTTGATGTATCATTACACTCACCCAAGACAACATAAATATATAATATTATTTCCCAACTTATGTGATCAATACTATATGAGCCTAGAGAGCTAAAATAAAGCATCGCACACTTTATCTATTTTACATAAAAAAATATTAGGAGTAATAATATATTAGATTACATATATAATAGATTCAATATTTATTATAATGATTATGAGATTATATATCTATCTTCATGTGCTAGTACACACTTATAAAATAGAACTATTAAAAATATATATATTTAATTGAGATAATTTTGACATTTCTAATGTAAGTGTTCTAAAATATTTTTACAAAAATACAATTTTAATCATAAATTAGCTCATCAACCAAATATCTTCGTTTATGATTAAAATACAATTTTAATCATTATTCATCTTTGTTGTTTTTCAAATCTTACATTATGAAGAGAGATTATTCAAGTATACATCTTAGAATTTTTGAACTTGTTTTGAATATTATCCCTCTCCACGCTTAGTTAAGTTAACGTATTTGATGATAAAGTATATCTTTCTTAATTAATTTTGTACTTAAAAAGTACAAATATTATTCACATGAAACTAAAAAATAATTAGCAAGTAATAATATTACATGTTTTGAGCATGATTAGTTATTAGCAAATTTATGAAGAATAAGGATCTAAAAGATATATTTGAATTTTGTATTTTTTTATTACTTTTCTATTATTCGACTTGGGCCGTCTGTTATTAGAGAGTTATAATTAGCTATAATGAATTTTATTCCAATAACACACTTATAGAATCATCATATTTTCAATATTTATACAAAAGATTAATTCTTGAATAAATGAGATTTTATAAGAGAGAAAATATTTCTCGTGTCCATACAATCTGATAACTGAATAGTTTACTCCGTATTTAGCTCAACATGATCTAAAAATTAAAAGACTTACTAACTCAAAACTGAGTTTGTTCTAAAAAAAAGAAACATATATACCAAGTTCAAAGTAAAAGGGAGCCTCTCAAAAAGAAAAATGATCTTGTAATTGACTCTTGTAATATATATTTTTCTATTACTCTAAAAATATATAATAATATTAAGCACTCTATTTCATTTAATATATTATATCAATTATTTTATAATACTCCAACTTATATTATTAAAGTTTTTCCCAAAAACTTTAATAATATTTTCTTTCTCTGTCAAACATAGTACACAAAATACTCATGTATCAAATTGAAAAAGATATTTTATTTTATTTATTTTTTTATTTTATTCATAAATGAAAGTTTACTTCTGGACTTATTTTTAATTAAAGGAAAATAACCAATAATCAAAAGTTTCCTTGAAAATCCTAATTTTCCTTTATATTTCATTTAAAAATTAAAAACCAAGTACCATGTGACAATCATTTCAAAAATTAAAAGTGGCCATCATGTTTTGCTTTTGCTAAAACAAACAAGTGCACATACTAGGATTGTTAGAGAAACTTTCACATTACACTTGGAAAGTAAATACAATCATGATTGAAATATGGCCGGATGTATGGAAATAATACATTTAAAATAAAAAATTCAAAATTTAAGGTTAGTTTCAAAAATATGCTCAAACTAGTATGGCTGGAAATAGCGTGTCAATGCCTATCGTTGAGAACGGTAACCATTGTCACGCTATTGATTTTTTAAAATCAGAAGCCGGCGATGTGAATGTCGGCTATTGAAAACATCATTATCGTTATCTCAGCTTGTCCCACGCCCCTCGCCCCTCGCCCCTCTACCCTCGCCCCTCTACCCTCGCCCCTCGCCCATCTCCCCTCACCTCTCGTCCCTCTCTTCCAACCCCTCTCCCCACGCCCGTCTTCAGGAGCTCCTTCATGGAGCTCCCGTCGAGCTCCAGCAGGCTCAAAGTGGAGCTTCCTGGAGCTCGATGAGCTCTCTCGTAGAGTTCCATCGAGCTCCACGATGGAGCTCGAGGAGCTCCAATGAGCTCCACGATGGAGCTCTAGCGAGCTCGATGAGCTCCGTTGAGCTCCAGAGAGCTCGATCGTGGAGCTCATTGGAGTTCCTTAGTGGCACTTGATGTGGAGCTCGAGGAGCTCGAGGAGCTCCACGATGGAGCTCTAGAAGCTCCATCGTCGAGCTCCAGGGAGCTCCACTTCAAGCTGGCTGGAGCTCGACGGAGCTCCATAAAAGAGCTCACTGGAGCTCCATCGTGGTGCTCGATGGAACTCCACAAGGGAGCTCGTCTAGCTCCAGTGAGCTCCACTTTGAGCTCGCTAGAGCTCAATGAGCTCCATCGAGCTTGCTGGAGCTCGACGAAGCTCCACAAAGGAGCTGCTGGAAATGGGCGAGGAGAGATGGGCAAGAGGTGAGGGCAAATGGGTGAAGGTAGACAGGCAAGGGCAGAGGAGCGAGGAGCGAGGGGCGAGTTGAGATAACGATGATGATGTTTTAAATAGCCGGCATTCACAATGCCGGCTTCTGATTTTAAAAAATCAACAGAGTTGCAATGGTCGTCTTTTACAATGACGGGAATTACCATGCTGTTTCCAGACATAGTTGTTTGGGATATTTTTGAAATCAACCTTAAATTTTGAATTTTTGATTTTAAATGTTTTATTTCTGTACAAAACTCGCGTGACCATGAATTTTACATGATATCACAAGGAAAAAGGTAAATAACTTTTGATTTTTCCCATTTAACTAAACATGAGTTTACTTATCAAGAAATAAATAGAAAAGGCCTGTACTGAACCATCTCCAATGCCTCTTGCAATACATTCTCCTTCAAAATCCAATGTGCAAGTTGCGACTAGAACTCTTCCAAGCCTTGCAAGCTTCGGTTTGATGACTTGTAAGTTGTAAAAAAAGTAGAACAAATAAGAAAGCAGGACATCATTTCTGAAAAACTTAAAAACTGAGCAAAGTCATATCCAAACGAGGTGCCTACGAAACAGCACATTATTCATGAAGATGAAGCATAGTCGTTACAACATAATCATTATCGAAAAGACTTTCTGCTTTTAATCATATAACATGCGAAATGGAACCACATTTAGGCATTCATCGAAAACCATGTTAACAATTTTTTAAAAAAATTTATGCATAATGCAAAACTCATTTTTTCAGTTCTACTTAACAAGAAAAGGAAACAAAAAAACGCAGATTCATACTTAAGCAGAAAACATGGTACAACTTCAAGAGATAGTTTCTGAAAGAAGCTAAAAATACAGCCCCAAACACAAACATTCAAATCAATGCAAGACTATGGTAGAGAGCCTTTTGATTGGCAAGCATTGCATTGAAATTATTGTATTTATTTTACTTATTTTTCAGATATTTACTTTATGCTTTGTCATGTGTTTAATATCAATAGAGGATTACTAATAATGTAAGAGCATCTCCAACCACGCTTAACAAAATATCTATTCAAAATATATTTAAATTTAAATTCACTAATTTAGTTAGCAAGTTTTTAGAATATACTTCAACCACACTCTTTATTTTACCCAAAACTTCAATAATTTTAAAAAAGTCAAACATATATATAGAGAGAGATAGAGAGAGAAAAAGAGAGAGAGAAAATTTAGAGTGCTCAAATAACCCTCCACATTTATTGAGACATTTGAGTAAACTATGAAATAGAGATAGTAATAGAGAGTATGTTGGAGATGATTTTTTTTATTTAGCTAGCTAAAATAATTAAAAGTGAAGAAATAGAGAGTGAGTTGGAGATGCTCTAAGTGTTCCAAATATTTTTTTGTATTCTATATAATCTTGCTTTGAGATTAATGAAATTAAATTATTTTACACTATTTTCATAGTCAAGGGACCAAATCCAATTTGTGTACCAATAATGGAAAAAATGTCCACTGATTATTACATGAAAGAATGCATATGTTTGAAAAATTTTATGACATATTTTAAGTATTTAGGCAAAAATAATACTATGATGATTAATCTCTCATACTCCACATTACGTGAGAATCTTCATATGATAGCAAATATCTTCATGAAAAAATAATATGGATCGAATCCAAAACTCATCAGATATAATATCCCTGATTTTCATAAATAAAACTATCAAAATATTAATCTCTCAAACTTCATATTAAATGAGAATCTTGTATGCTATAAAATTTTCATTATTATTAATATTATTTTTGTATTTATTAGAACTTCCTCCAATTGAAAATGTTCATAAAAATTATATTGAGATGCATTATTAAAGTTCTAGGGAAAAATTACATAAGATATAAATTTCATAATCAAAAACATACGAGATAATTGGATGCACTAAATATTAATTAGTCAAAACTCATTATTGAAAAATTTTACATACCAATAATGGAAAAATTTTCCATTGATTATTGTATGAAAAATGAGCATGTTTGAAAGTTTTTATGAGATATTTAAAATATCCGGGAGAAAATAACACTTGGATAATTATTCGTCTAGAAATCCTTTGATTGCATATATGTAATGGTATGATTTTTATAGAGTATGATAATAAATATTTTCATCCAAAGGTACTAGATATCAAATTCAAGATTCATCAAATTGAGTATCTCTGATTTTTATAAATAAAACTATCAAAATTTGAATCTCTCAGACTCCACATTAAGTGGCAATCTCTACCTCCATTATAAATAAAAATTTGATTATTATTAATATTATTTTTGTATTATTAAAACTTCCTCTAATTAAAAATGTTTATAAAAAAATAATATTGAGACACATTATTGAAGTTCTAGGAGAAAATTACATAAGATGCAAATTTCTTAATCAGAGACATATCCGATAATGGAAAGGTTTTTCACTAATTATTGCATGAGAGAATGAGTATGTTTGGAAATTTTTATGACATGTTTTAAGTATTTGTATTACATATATATATTGGAACACAAGTTTTGATATGATAGCAAAAATCTTCATCCAAGAGTAATAGTTATCAAATTCAAGATTCGTTAGTTATAATATCGTTGATTGTCATAAATAAAACTGTTAAAATAATAATCTCTCATACTCCACTTAAAGTGAGAACCTTATGTACTATATATGACCTCTGGCTCCATTATAAATAAAATTTTGATTATTATTGATATTATTTTGTATTTATTAAAACTTATTCTAATTGAAAATGTTAATAAAAAATTTTATTTATTTGCATTATTGATGTTCTAAGGGAAAATTATATAAGCAACAAATTTCATAATCAAGGATATACGAGATAATTGAATACACTAAAATATCATTTAACCAAAACTCATTATGATATGAAATCGTAGAACAAAGTTAGTAAAAATATCAGATTAAAATACTAAAAGATATTAGTCAATTATATGAAATCACTGAACTTTAAAAAATTAATTTTGAGGCCAAGTTCAACAAATGAGAGTGTCTCATCTCAAAAAAAAAAAAAAAAATAAGCGGGAGTCATGGTGTGGATGAAGGTTAAGAACCCATATCTATGGAATCCATTGATAAATTCACTAATTCACAGTATATAGACAAATATTGTTTAAAATTCCAAGTAGAATGAATCAGAAAAGAAGAAAAGATATAAAAAAAAATAAGTACTTTATATACTTGAAGGATCTTTCATTAAATATGATTAATAATCTTTATTGATTTCTTATGATTGCTATTATTATAAATATTAGGCACAAGTCATCTTCCAAGTAAAAATTAAGTCTGGTGAATTACTAATTATCTTAAAATTACTAATTATGATAAATATTAATTTTTAGACACGTGTTCTTAAAAATAATCATAACAATTAATATAATAAAAAATTATTAATTAATATATACTTATCTTAATGAGATAATTAAAATAATAAAAGAAAAAATAATGATGCAAATCATGAATGATAATGTCTTAAATATTAAATTTTAAATCAATTTATTATTAGATATAAAAATTTTATTATTGCTATTTTTTTTTAATTAGGAGTTTCTTATATTCAAAAATATTATGAAAAAATTATGTAAAAATACACTTGAAATTTCCAAAGAGAAATATATAAAATATGAATTTGGTAATTAAAATATATTGGAGTGAATAGACTTATGATCATTTGACCAGAATTCACTAGTGTGTGAAATCATACAATGAAGTTGATGATGATGTTAAATTAATGTGCAAAATAAAAAGGTATTGACCAATTATATATAAAGATCAAAATAAAAAAAAATGAATTAATATAGGAAAATTTCTATATAATTATCAAACTAATAGATAAAAATTGGAGGATCCATTGACAAGTTTACCATTGACAAATTTAACAATTCATAAATTGGTGAGACTGTAAGTGGAGGCATAAAACATACATCTAGGAAACCCATTGACAAATTTCACAATAATTCTATTAGATTCAAGGATAAACAAAACCATAAATCAATATAACATATTGAATTGATTAAATGCAAAATAAAAAGTGTACAAAATAAGTCATTATATTGAACTAAAATTCATTGGCTATTCTATTATCTAGATATATGTTATTGTAATACTCACATCTTGAATCATCCACACATGAAGTAGCAAATTATATGATATATATCTTGTTTGATTATCATAGTAAACAATAGTGAAAAATAATAAAAGATATGAGATCTCCTCAAATAAGAATCAAATCAAAAATATCTCACAGATAATTATCATCATTATTCTGAACTTTGTATATACACTATATATCAAAATTATTGTCTAACTATTATTTTTTCAAGAGACAATATTAACTCTAAAAAAAGTATAAAATATTGTTAAGGATATCCTCACAAAACAAGTTAATCCTAATTGACTACAAGTGCTCATATTTGCTAAAAAATAATTTAAATCTTTAAAACATTTTCATATACCTCAATATATAAAAAGTTATATATGAGTGACCTATTTTGGAAAAAAAAAAAATAACTAACTATATTCCCTATATATGTTTTATTCAATCTAATAATAGTTAGATAATTAATAACTTATATGATTTAATTAGATGAGTTGCATCAAAAGTAAAATCAATATTTAATTCAATAAAAATATTTATTACATTATAACCCAAAAATCAAAATGTAAGTGTACCAAGCACATATCTTCAATGTGATAGGGTACTACCTCTCCTAGAGTAGGACACATATATATCAAAAAGTATATGAATCTCTCATGGTCTTTCATCTAAAACTATGCCTTAAAGTACTCATTGACTTGATTGATCTCCAACTCATCATCTCATTTTACTAAAATATCATTCTCATATATAATAAGCATGTAAGAGGTACCAAACCTAAGTTATGGAATTGTGAATATAGTTATATATAACTTTCTTAGATTGTTATATATATATAATTTGGAGCATATCATAAGTTGTGTACTGAAAAATAATAATAATAATAAATAAAATAATAAAAAGTAAATTAAAACTCAATACTTTCATTCAAGCTAAAGCATACATGTCATAAATATATAGCTTGAAAAAAGAAAAGTAATATGGGATCTTCTAAGAATTTTCATCAAAATATTTATAGTTTAATTGTCGATAAGTGTGTAGGCAATAATGATCAAATAATTCTTGATCTTATTCTAAATGAAATGAAAATCAATCTCTATATGTTTCATCTACTCATAAAATGCTAGGTTAACTACAATATGTCGAGTTACCTGACTATCATTGTAAAGTTTTATCTATCTTTAAACTAGTAGGAAAAACTCTTTTAAAAAGTGATGGATCTATTGGAGCTCATAAGTAGTTGAAACCATAATTTTGTACTTTACTTCTTTATTGGATCCCAAAATAATTATTTATCTCTTGTTCATACAAGAGACAAAGTTACATGTAAAAAAACATAAAAACTTATGATTGAACTTTTTGTGATTGCAAGAGTCCAATGAAAAATTTGAATATATAGTTATCCAATAATGTAATCTCACATCCTAAAACTTACTTCACATACATGAGAATATTAGATCTATATAAATTTGTCTAGAAGAGTAGAAAATAATGAACTAAACTGGCATAATAAGTAATTTCTAGTATAGCAATTATCATATAGTCTAATTTTCCTAAGTTCTTCTTATATCTAATTGAGTTAACTGATGAACTAAAATCTATAGATAAATCTACTCTTGGATGTATTGAGTCCACATATACACATCTAGACATACTGGGATATGATAAAATATTCAAAGCATATCTTTAAAAATTAATGTTATACCTCTCGAGTTTTGACCACTATACCAAAAAAAAAAAATACTTCAATCTTATTATATTAAACTCAACTTGTAGAAATGATTTCAGTTGAAATATGTCCAACTAATTATCTAGTGCAATCAAAATATCATCTACATTTATGACTAACATCACATACTCAACTCATGATTCATATCAAAAAATAATAAGATTAATCTGACACCCCCCCCCCCCCCCCCAAGATAAAATGTAGTGAGTACCAAAGAAAATCTATTAAATTATATCATAGAAAATAATAAAGTATCTTTATAATCTAATCATCATACATATGCTTTTAGGAATTAATGAATCCTAGTGGCTACTACATGAATACCTCTTTCTCTAAATCACAATAAAGAAACATATTTTTTATATCTAATTGATACATAGTTCACTTGTTTGATGAAATAATAGAAAGTAATAACTTTATAATAACTTTATAATAACTATTTTAATCACAAAAGAGAAATTATTCAAGTTGATAATATTATAAGTTTGTATAAAACTTCTCGCTATCAAATTAACCTTGAGTCTATCTATCTTTACCTCAAGTCCCATCTTCAACATATACACCATCTACGTCCCATTACTGGCTTACCTACAAATCTTGGGATAAGAATATATGTATCATTAGATATGATTACACTCAATTTTTTTCAACATAACATATTATCAATCTAAATGATAAAGTACTTCAAAAGGAATATCAAGTATTCTACAACTATCAAGTGAGGACAAAAAACTAAATATATAATATCAAAATTAGATTTAAATGTACTTAAGATAAATTATATTGAGTAGATGATGTCCTTGATTCCTTATGTAACACAATCAATAGATTCAATTCATTATTTCAAGTTACACCGGTTGATATAACTGAAGACTCGTCTAAAACAAATTATTGATGTATCCATATATTATATATCTTTAGATTGAGATCATCAAGATTTGCAATCTTCAATTCTTTCTTTTGAGGAGACTCACCCCTCATGTTTAGTTTGATATTCACACTAGGTTCCTTTCCTATGCATACTATTTTATGAAAAGTATCATTGTTCTTCTCTAAATTAATCATACTAGTCATATCAAGTAAATGCATATAAGTAGGGTCCATCATTATTCCTTAGTGAGGAATACAAACTAAACAAGAAAATAAGCTTAGTACTAAAATGTCTAAATATACATTATCATAGATTGAGTTCTTAAAGAAAAACTTATCCTTAAAGAACATAACATGAATACTCATAATAACATTCAAATCTCTAGTGAATAATACATATTTCTTCTAAGTACTATAGTACCCAATGAAGATGTACTTAATGGTACATGCAGCCATCTTCTCTCTATTTAGGGATAGTGTTAGTAATAGTGCACTAGGCTTATCGTATGGACATTGCATTTTAACTATTTGTAAGAATTAATTATTATAATGATTTGCATGTTTATTATATATAATATCATTGAATAATATTATTAATTATTCTAAATAAATCCTAATTAGTTATTATTATGGGAATAACAATGAATTAAGATTAGCATAAAATTTGATTAATATTAATGCATGAATATGCATATGAGATACAAATTAAATTTATATCTATTTGTTAAGAACTAATATTGGACAGACCCATCTTTAGATTAATACATGGATCAAAGTTATAAGTTGATCTATAATAGTTATGTTACTAAATTCTTTGACCTAAGATTGCTATAGTTCTTAACATATGAAATATTATATTTTGATATAATCAAATGTTATCTTTTTAATTAGATAACTATAAAGGTTATACTTGAATATAATAAGAATTATGTAGTGAGATATGAGTGATTAAGATGAAATTTGTCTCTCTTATTATAAGAGAGATATCATTGGGTCCTCTCGACAATTAAGATTGAGAAATATATGATCGTGCTCAAATGAATTGATGGAGATCAATATCATTTGTTTAGTCAGTCTAATTGGGTTTTGAGTAATCAAAGATATGATGATATAATGTTAACTTTGTCCATGCCTTATATTCTATCAAGATATCATAAAGTAAAAGAATTATGTCATTAGCTATATTAAGGTTATCTTGGATCATGAGTTTTTTATTTAACTTGGGTAGTCATAATATCTTGCTGGAGGCAATTTATGACTTGTAGGATCAAAATATGATTTAGGCCTACTGTCAATGTTAATTGAACCTATATGGTCACGTATTAAGAACGAATAATAACAGTTATGGTTTTTTACTTTCTGTAGTAATTTAAAATGATGAGATTATTTTAATCATAAATAACAATTAGTTATTATTTAAATTTGAATTTAATTTTGAGAAAGTTTAAATTCATAATTTAAATAAATAATTAATTTGTTACATTGAACTTGAGTTTTAATGAATAAATTCATTTAAAATGGGTTTCCAAGGATTCAAATTTAAGTTATTATTATTTAAAAAAGTTTTAGATATATAATTAAATTTATTTATGACTAAAACCATAGCAGACTTGTGTGTGTGTGACATATTTTATGAAAGTTTTTATAAAATAGAAAGAAACTCTTTCATTTTGAGAAGATGAAACTGAATTAGCGTTCAAAAAGATCATTCATTATTTGTTCGTGTGTGAATACTTGTAGAGGGTAATCATTTTTTTTAGAAATGCAGTACCTTTGAAGATCCAAATCAACCAAGACATACACTTTGAAGGCTTGACGAATCGATCTATAAGAGGTACATTTCATTTACCCTTCCTTCATGTTCTTATGAAACACATATGATCATTGATGGGTTAAGGGATACAAATTATAAATTTCATTGTATTTATGTTCGAATTAGATTGGATATCCTGCCCGAAACCTCAATAGTAGTATCGAAGGAACTTGTGTTTTCAAAACAACTGATAATGCCATATTTGATCAAATGTATGTGATGCATATGATTCTGACATTATTTGCATTTCTAAATATATGTGATATTATGGTTTGTGTGAATGACATAGTTAATAGGTTTTGTTAAGGTATTAATTATTTGAACCAGAATCCTAAAAGAATTCCTTAGTATGATTGAGAATCCAAATGAGATATTGTCATTAAAATAATTTAATAGCAAGAAATATGATTCTAGCTTTGTCTTAATCAGATAAATACATGGACTAAATTTTATATCAATTTTGATTTGTTAGTGAATGTTTATTGTGGTGCCAAAATAAGCCAATTTTGTAATGAGATTACATAATATGTTGTTTTAATGTGATTTTGATAGCTTTTCGTTTATTTTAAATTTATATAATATTAATACAAATTTATTAATAAGTTCACTCAAATTTTTTTGATGAGATTAATAAAAATTTATTGATGAGATCAATAAAAATTTTATTACTTATTTATTTTTTCTTGGGTGCTACCCCCAGCCCGCGAGGGCGGCCCCCTTGACCCCGTCCACTAACTAGCTAGTGGAACCACCATAATAGCTCTATGTAACACATTATAAATTTAATTGTTTTCAAATACACGGCTATTATAATTTATTTTTTTTAATGCAAATTGTTTATGCTATATGATAACATTATATATTTTGCATGTTATGTTGCGTCACATGGTACATAGTATGACCTTTCTAACCAATGTGTTTGGTAGATTATTTTTTTTTCAAGGGTTGTAATTATTAAATATGACTTGCATGCCATTTTTGTTTTATTGTAATTTTTTAATTGTTGTATTAAAATAAAAGAGACAATGCAAGCCATTTGAAGTCGTGCAATCCAACTATGTTGATGGAGGAGCTATGTGTCTGTGTGCAAATTTCTAGTCAAATCAACTTCATGGAGCTGCTTATTACTACATAGGAATGACTATTGATCTTCATATTAGCTTATGAAGATCAATCTAGATTAAGGCTATACTATGATATGTTTATTATATGCATGTATGAGGTGCTATGTATGATGTTATATGGAGTAGGTGATACTAGATATATAATGATATCTATTAATTGAAAATTAAAATCAATCAAGATCCCTCACATAAAATTTAAAGTTAACATGTTATTCATATTTAAATACTTGTTAAACCTATTATCACCTTAATGTGGGTTATACCAAAGTAGAAGTACATTAGGTGACATTAGTAAGATAAGATGAGTAATGGTACTACCCATATGTTTAAAAATGGTTTAACTTTATTAGGTTATCAAAATAGTTTTTTGCTTAATGACATTAGATGGGATTCGTACATTTTGGGACATATGATATTAAAATCCCATAAATATCTAAGAATTGCATAAGATGTAATTGGTAAGAGTTACCTACGTAAATAAGTTAATTTTAAGTGTCATGCCAAAGCTGACTTAAAGTTGAGTAAAATATGAATCTTAGATCATTAGATTAATATGATTATTCTTAGGGTTCTTAATTTAGTGAGAATTTTTCATAATCAAAATACTTATCGAACTTTGTATTCATTATAGATGACCAACAATAGCAACAATAATTCTACTATGTCACTGTGATCAGTCCTTGAGATGGATAAACTTATTGGGATTAACTTTCTTGACTAGTTTCAAAATTTGAGAATTGTTCTCAAACAAGAAAGGAAGCTTTATGTCCCGGATGAACCTCTCCATAAAGAACTAGCTGATAATGCTTCTAGAGATGATAAGAATACTTATGAAAAATATCATAATGACTCTATTGATGTTGCATGCTTGATGCTAGCTATCATGAGTTCTAAACTTCATAAGGATATGGAAAATATGGAAGCTTATAATATGATCTTCAATCTTAAAGAAATATTCCAGCAACAAGCAAGGAAAAAAAAGGCATGAGAATACCAAGGCACTATATTCTTGCAAGATGACTGAGGATACTTCAGGTAGTGCTCATGTTGTAAAAATAAAAGGCTATATTGAGCACCTTGATAGGCTTGGATTTTCATTGAGCCAAGAGTTTGCAACTGATTTGATCATGAATTCACTTCCTGGTAGTTATGACCAATTTTTTATGAACTATAACATGAATGAAATGGATAAATCTATCTTTGAGCTGCATATGATGCTTAAAACTGTTGAGCAGAATGTTAAATCCAAGCTTACTCATGTACTAATGGTTCAAAATAGAAAGAGCTTCGAGATCAAGAGAAATGGCAAGGGCAAGGGCAAAAAAAAGTCCAATGCTCAACCCAATACCCAAGGCTAAAGCCCCAAAGGAGGGTGTTTGTTTCTTTTGCAATGAACTTGGCCATTGAAAGAGAAACTACAAGCTGTATTTAGAGGATCTTAAAAAGAAGAAGACTAGTGAGACTAGTTCTTCATGTATTTATATTATACAAATTAATTTTTCTTCTTCTAATTCCTAGGTATTAGATACTAGATGTGGATTACATATTTGTACAAATGTGTAGTGAATCAAAAGGAGTAGATAACTAAAGAAGGGCAAAGTTGATCTATGAGTATGCAATCGAGTAAAAGTTGCTATTTTGGCTGTAAAAAATTGTGAACTTACTTTTCCCAGTAAGATTTTATTAGTTTTGAACAATTATTATTATGTTCCTACAATGTGTAAGAATATTATTTCAGTTTATTGTTTGGATAATGATGGTTTTTCTTTTATTATTAAGAATAATAATTGCTCCATTTTTCATAAAGACATGTTTTATGCAAATGCTTATTTTTAGGATGGACTTTTTTGTATGTTATGAACCTTCAAAAATCCAATGATTATCATATCTATAACATAACTACTAAGAACTTTAAATCAAATGATTTAAATTCAACCTATCTTTGGCATTGTCGCCCTAGTCATATAAATGAGAAACATATCTCAAAACTCTATCAAGTTTGGTTCTTGAATTCATTTGATTTTGAATCATATGATAGACGTAAATCTTATTTATTGGATAAGATGACAAAGGATTCCTTTACTGGACACAATGAAATGGCCAGTGAATTATTGGATCTCATACATATAGATGTATGTGGACCATTAAGTTCAAATGCTAGAGAAGATTACAAATACTTCATTACATTTACTAATGACTTCAACAGATATAATTATGTTTAGTTGATGAGACATAAATCTGAATCATTTATAATGTTCAAATATTTTCAAAATGAAGTACAAAACCAACTTGGCAAGACAGTCAAAGCACTTCGATTTGATCGAGGTGGTGAATATTTGAACCAAGAATTTGATGACCATCTTCGAACTTGTGGAATCATTGTCACAATTAACTCTCCTTGGATCACCATAATGGAATGGTGTGTCTAAGAAAAGAAATTGAACTTGATTAGGTATGGTTCAATTTATGATGAGTCCAACAGATCTTCTATTTACCTTTTAGGGTTATGCACTTGAAATAGCTGTGTTCACACTAAATCGAGTTCCATCCAAAGCAGTTGAAAAGATATCATATGAGATGTGAATTGGTAAAAGACCTAGTTTATCTTTTTTTAAGATTTGAGGTTTGGAGGCTTATGTAAAAAGAGACTAAGGGATACTACTTTTATAATACTATAGAGAACAAAGTGTTTGTTGCTTGGAATGATATCTTTCTAAAGAGAGAATTTATTTCTAAAGGAATCAGTGGGAGTAATGTACAACTTGAAGAAGTTCGAGAACCATATGATAACATTGAACTGCCCATGGATACTTATTGTAAACAAACTATTGTTGACACACCTCCTATAGCACAAAATTCAATTAGACCTGATAGAATATGTCATGAGCCCAAGAGATATAGATTTCATGTGGCTGATAACAATGATGTATTATTAGTGGATCAAAATGAACCCACTACCTATCAAGAGGCTATGTTGGATCCAAAATCTAAGAAATGGTTAGAGGCCATAAAGTCTGAAATTCAATCCATGTATGCTAATCAGGTATAGATTTTGATTGACCCACCTGAATGTACAAAGACCATTGGGTGAAAATGGGTTTAAAAAAAACTGATATGGATGACAAAGTGCAAACTTACAAAACAAGACTAGTTGCAAAAAGTTTCAAACAAACTCATGGTGTATACTCTGATGAAACTTTTTCATCTATAGCTATACTTAAGATTTATTTAAGTTTTTCTTATCTAATAGGTGACATGATATAATATAAATTAAATTAATTTTGATTTGAGAGCAAATCAAAATTAAGAAATCAAAAGTTTTTTTTATATCAAAGAGTCAATTTAGTTTTCTATTAGATAAATGTACAAGAAAAATTATTTACTCAATTAGTCAAATTACAAAAAATAGAAAAATAAATTACTTGTGTATTATTTTTTTAGAAATGTCATATTAAAGAGTTTACTAAGAATAAATTTGTTGGATGTGTATCTTTATTATATTGATAATTAGAGATATGTATAATGGTGTAGTAAATAATGGTTGCTCTATAATGGGAATATCAAAAAAAAAAAATTAATCATAATAGTATTAGCATAAAGATCTATTTTTATTAGATAACTATTTGATTTAGTTTTAGATGAGTTGATAAGATATATTCAAGAAAAAAATATCTTGATGTATGCTATTCACATATGATATTATCCTAATTAATAAAACAAGTGAACTTCTTGGTTAACAACTCGACAAATCACACAATGTGTTAGGCAATAACAATTTTAAAATTAATCAATTGAAAAAAACTATCTAATTTATGACTTTAACTTAGAATTACATGGGAGAGACATTTTGATTGAGATCGACAGCAACAAGATCTAAGAAAGTGATTTTTTTTTTGTATTGTTTATGTTCTATAATTTAAAACAAAGATAAATTTGAAAAAGTCATGGACAATATGATTTACGTCAATTAGATGAAGTGACAGATGACTTTGCAAGTCTTATGTGTTATAAGAATATATGTTAAGTTAAAATAAAATTGTTTTAAGATTAATATTAGACCAACTATTCTTCATAGTTCATAGTATTGAGTTACTACAAGATATTATATTTATAAGATGATTATAACTTAGATATACATGTTAAGATGGATATGTTTGTAAACTCACACAAGAATAAATATGCCAACTAAAATGTGTCTGTGAAGAGAAGATCATACATGACTCCAATTAATTTTTTTTAATTAGCAAGTTAGTAGAGGATGATACATTAGAATAGAAGATAAATCATTAAAAACTGAAATAATATAGTGAAAGAAGGCATGCAAAAGTTATATTTCTACGAGGAATTGAACTAAGATTAGTTTTCTTAAAAACTAAAATTGATTTGGTCAACCACAATTTTATCGAGAATATGATTGGTTGATTAGGTTTGATGATATTTAGCATTTGTTAAATGATATATATTTTATACGATGTGCTAGTTAATTTTTTAAAAAACAACATTATTTTTTTTTCATAAAATTCAGTCGAAATTAGATCTTTCTTGGTGACTTTTGGTTTTTGAATATTTTTATGACACTAGAATATATCCAATGATATGAATATCTTTAATATATTTTGTTACATTTCAATAGATATATAAAAATGGCTTGGGCTATCCTTCTAAGCCTACGAAGGCAACCCATCCGTTGGATCTTGGATCCCATTAGGTTGGGCTAGACTACATCACAAGGTGGGTCTGGCCTTTGCTTGGCTATTAGGTTTAGTCCCTAGTGTCCTTATTAATCACCTGGAGCTTCCTTCAACATATACATTTTGTTCATTGTTTTTTAAATATTTTGAAAAAACATGGGCAGGCCCACTATGACCCACTTTACCCATGGATTGACACAATTTGTTTAACTCTTCTTTTCATCTAGATAATATTTGATAATATTAAAATATTTATTTTATGATTAATATTTAATAATATTGGCCTTTTTTTTTCTAGATGACCATCAATTTTTATTTATCAATATTCAATTGTAACTTATTATTGCTTGATGATGTTTGATAACATTAATACTATTTATATATTTTAATATATTTCAATAAAGTTTGAAGATGTTTAAAATTTGATTCTTCATGATAATTCATCATTTCCCATTGGAATATTCTTTTAGGACTAAAAAAATCAAAATATTTAATGATAATTTGATATAGTTCAATTACTTTTGATGAGGTTCGAAGCCCTTTGAAAATTTTTTACATGCGATCAATTTATTTCATTTTTTTTATAATTCGTAGAGTAAAAATAATTTGTAGAGCAAGATGCATGATATTTTAGCAATTAATATAATCAAGAATCATATATCTCTACTAATATTACTTTTTGACAGTTTCAAGATTGGTCATGCCAAGGGGCTCGAGTTGGCAAATTCTCTTCTGAATTAGAACTAAAAGTTGTTTATCAATGTTCTGATTTATTAATTGTTGGAATTATAATACTATATTAGTGAAAGAGGTAGATAGATACAGTGGAAAGAGGGCAAAAAAGAGATGGAAAGACAAAAAGAGAGAATAAAATAGAGAAGAGAAAGGGGACAGAGAGAGAGAGAGAGAGAGAGTAAAAAAGTTAGGTATGAAAAACAAAAATTAATAAAATATTATATTAGTGAAAAAAATAATAAAATATCACATAATTATCTCTCAATGATAAAATATCAAATCAAAGGGTAGTTTTGGCATTTATGGTTGTTAATATTCTTGCCCCTAATTTAACAAGTTTTTTCACATTAATCACTAGTTTTACATATTTTATTTTCTTTACATTAAATATCTATACTAACAAGCTCTTTAACATAGTTCTCCCTAAGTTTTATTTGTCATCGAAATCTTTTTTGACTAAAAAAAGGTCCTTTGTGAGTCACCATCATTAAAAAAAAAAGGATTTTGAAGATCCAATTATGAATATCGATGATAATGGTTATGTTATTATTTAAAGATAAATGGTGTGGTTTATTGCTTTAAATTATATAAATTTTTTTTTATATTTTATTTTGTTTTACTTTATTATTTTATGTATGAGAGTACCTTGCATGTGGGCTACTACAATCCTACTTGAACTTTATACAAGGACTTTCTTTGTAGATTTTTATTATTTAGTTTTATTATGGTTTTATTCATGTTTTTTTTTTTGAATTTCAACATGATATCAGAGCCAAAAATCATGTGGGGAATAAACCCTATTGCATGTAAGGGTGCAAAACCCTAAAAAGAAGAGCACACGCATTGTACTAGCACAACACATATGGACATGTGTGTCACAGTGCACACCACTATCCATTGTCATCATCATACACCCATTGTGTCAATGTTGTGGATAAGAGGTGTCACCAGAGTCGCAGAACTTTGTGGTGTTTATTTAGGTGTGACATTTAGTGTCATTGGCACAAGCCCTAATTTTTTGGGCTAAATAATATTTTGGGTTTTAATGTGGATTTTTCATGTGGGGTTTTAAACTTGGAAATGATGTTAAGGCTTGAAACCCTAATTTTTTATGAAGCTAGAAAAAGTTTTTGGGTGGCAATAATGTTGTTGGTCAGAACCCTAATTCTTTGAGTGCAACAATCTATTAGAACACTAAAAATTTGGGTTCCTAATTTGGGTAGAATGCAAATTAGAGATTTTGATTTATTTGAGGACTTGTAATATGACATTAGTATACAAATGCATGATATTTGCCCTATTGTACACATATTATAGGAAAAAGAGATATATTAGAGACAAGTATTGACAATTATTTTTAGAGAGGATATCAAGAATATTTTAGAGTGTTGAGAAAGACATGGTTACTATCAGAGCAATCTAGGTATCCTTATAGATTTTATCCATTATACTACTTATTGGAAAAGAGTATACATAACTCATTTCTAAGGAAACAATAGCTACTTCATGTTCTCCATTTATAACTAGTTTTGTTACTTATACTCTCATTTTAGATTCTTAGATTATGAACATAAGAGTCAATACTCACATTACTAGTAATCATTCATTTTTTACAAACTTTTCTTCTTCTTCATTTAATATTGTGGTAGCTAATATCAATTCTTCAAAAGTTATGTGGTATGACAATAGTCTACTTGGTTCCTTATTTCTACAATATATTTTACTTATACTAGATTATCCAATTAGTAGTCTTCTTTCCATGACTTACCTTTCTAAGAAATTTAATTTTAACTTTATTTTTTATTTTATTAATATTTATTTATAAGATCAAAAAACTCTAAATAAAACATTTTTTGGGCTTTACTATGTTGGATTATAAGTTTTTTTTCTACAATAGGATTTCATGTTAGATGTTTGCATGTGTTAGACCCTTTATTTTAGCATTCTTGACTTTGTCACCCTTTATTGGCTAAGTTGAGAATATTTTATGGCACTCTTAAGGATATTTCTATCCTAAAATGTGAGATAAGTTAGTTAGAAAAGTATATTAAAGATTTATATCTTAGATGCAAGGTTAGTGTGAATAAGAACCTATTTGATATGATATTTTCAAATATATAGGGACCTAGTAGAGACGAGAACAATAGGAATTGAGTATTTGATTATTTTTATTGATGACTACTCATTGTATTCATAAGTACTTCTATTTTGTGTTTAAAAATGAATATTTTTTATTTTGTAGATATTTCATAAAATTAAATTTATTGATAAAAATATTAAAACATAGGAAGTAATAATGTATTGTAATGTAAAATATAATCAATACTTATTATATGGATCATAAGATTATACACTAGACTTCATTTGTTAGCACACTCATATAGTATAACAAATGTAGGTCCCACTCGACCTCGGTCCTAGGGCAAAATAGCAAGTATTAACCAGTTTCTCATCCCCCACCACTAGGCATACTCATATTATATGCTTTACCCATCAGGGGTGTATGATTTTACACATGGGAAGGCCAACCCCCAAGAGGTCACTTGACTAGTCATGTGACTATTATCAAATAAAAGAAAAAAAATGTTAGGGAAGATTACTGCTCTACATCCATATGAATTATTGAACTCGGATCATGTTATCAAATAGAAGAAGTCAATCAAATATAGAGCAAAGTGTATTTCTTTCGACCCAATAATCATGTCTCAATGCATTACTATTTGAACATGAGAAATTATGAAAATTTTTCGTATGGAAGCTATATGAGTGGGCTTTAATATATTAAAAAATCTTCTATAAATATAAGAAATAATGTGATGAACTACATGAATCAATGGGCCCTAGTATTAATTTCCAATAAAAAAGAAAGGAAGATTTGTCAATTATGGAAGATGGGGTGCAAGTTATTATAGCAAAACTTTAGAAAAAGAATAATGACAAAGATAAGTGAATGTGGGTGCTTGAATTGAGGATGAATGAAATGAATTTGGCAATAAAGAACATAGAACATTCATATTAGTCAATTAACATTATTAATAAAAGGAAGAAGAGTAAATAAAGTGCTAAGTGATATAGAAGTAAATTCAAATAATTATTCCTCAATAGTATTTAGAAGTGAAAAAGAGCTATAGTGCAGTATTGATAAGTAGGCGGCTGCTCGTCATGAGGACGCCACTTCTGGGATCATTTGTATACGCCATACCATGCAGGCTAATTCCTGACTGAACTTTGGACAAAATAATTCTGGATATTTTGGGGATGAAAATTCCATGACTCTTCCAAGAGCCATGGCTCCAAAGCTACAAGATTATTTTGAACAAGAGGATTCTAGAAATCTTTAGGATAACAAGGCCATGGCTTCCTAAAAATTCATGGCTCAACCTGAAATTCTTTAAGAAGCTACAATCTCAACTGAAGAGAACCAAAAAAATAATAAATATAAAGTCATTACACCTAATATAGTTGTAGCTCAAAAGAAGTATAAAACTAGATTTCACCAGCATATGAGAAAAAGTAAGATGAGATATTAGAGGAACAAATAAAATTTACCCAAGTCTATGAAGAGAAAGAAATGGATCATAATTAAACCAAAGATAAGTTTTTGATGAATCTTTCAATTTAGAAATTATTTAGGAAGAAAAAATTAGATGAACATATCAAAAATTTTCTTAATATATTTTAGAATTTAGAAGTGAAATATTATTTTCTTAAGTTGTAGCCCAAATATCAATCTATGTTAAATTTATGAAAGATAATAAGTAATAAGAAAAATTTGGAGACAAACGAGATCATGAATATAACCAAGAAGTATAGTGTTATTATTCAAAGAAAAATTCCAAAGAAATTAAAAGATCCTAGAACTTTTATTATACCTTACAATATTAAATTTTACACATTTTGGAAAGTATTATATGAGTTTGGATTAAGTGTCAACTTGATGCACCTATCAATTGCATAATGATTTAATCTCAGCAAAATTACTCTAATATGTTTCTCATTTTAAATGGTAGATTGAACTATCAAGTCCCTGAATATAATCATCAAAAGATGTATTGATCAATGTTAGTATTTTTATTTTTCCAAGGGATTTTGTTGGTTTGGATTTGAGGAAGATCAATATGTGCTGTTAATTTTGGGATGACCATTTTTGGTCATGGGACAAGCCCTTATTGACAACAAGAATAGTTAGTTTACTCTTCTTGTTGACGAGGAATAATTAAAAGGTTAATCTTTACGAAGTCTAATGGGACCTAGACAATGATGAAATGGAGTTTTGGACAATTGATAATCTACTTCATACTATATTGCAATAAAAGATAGATTTCTAGTGGAAATATTTTGTATAAGATTACTGGCTGGATTAAGATGAACTCTATGAACAAGAAGAAAAACTTTGGAGTTGTGAAAGTGACAAAGTATATGAAATAAAATAATAACTTTGGAATTATGAAAGCAATATAGTGTATAAAATAGAAAAATAACTTTGGAGCTATGATAGTAATGAAAACAAAGAATATGATGAATTATATTTGAGTTGCAAAAATGAGGAAACAAAGAAAAATGACTACTATGAGGTGATATAGTTCATAAAAATCACAACCTTTGAGGAGTCATATGATGACACATCTTAAAGAAAGATAAATAATCTAGGGAAAAAGACAAGACTGAGACAAAAATCATGGAAGGATAAATCAAAGATGAAGCCATGATTGTGCATATTATCATGACTTACAAGTTCTAGAATAAAAATGACCATGGAAAGATAGAAGATAAAGCTATGACTATGCTTAGTACCATAACTTTGGTGATATAGAATAAATTAGTCTATCAGAAGCCTAAGGATAAAACCATGACTATGTAAAATGAAAAGAAAGGCTTAAAAGCAAAACCATGGTATTACTCAATGCCACAACTTTGGGGATCCAGAATGAAAAAGGACATTAGAGCATAGAAGAAAGACACATACCATTTACTAAAGGAATGGCATCAAATTAGGAAACAACCTTAGAGACAAGTATAACTAAAAAAATACTAACTAAAGAGACCAACAAGAAGCAAGTGAAATAGTATACTAAAAAAAATCACATTGACATCAAATATTTCAAATGGAGTTAAATATATTTTCATGGTCTAGCTATGAATGTTCAACATAATATTTACTTAGGAGGCAACCCAAAAATTTTATTCTTGCATGTGTAATATGATAAACACGTATATTCACCACATAAATAAATACACATATCTAATGACCTACAGGTATAGTCGGGAAACTCAAACCTTATTGTGATTGTAAATATGTCTACTTAATGTTTCTCTACTATATATAGACCCTATGATACTCAAACCTAGTCATATAAATTCATTGTAATGATGAATATTTGTTTTGAGGAGGAAGTTATTGCTCGGGAATGAAAAATTATTTTAGTGTGAGAGTTTGATTAGTATTCAAATTACCAAATATTCTTTTATATTTTATTAGTTGATAATGATATGTAAATGTGGAAATAAGGCTAACATATATTGATTTCATAATTTTTAATATTTTGGAGAGATTTGATAAATAGTTATGAAAAAAAATACTTTTTGGAGATATTTAGAAGATGAGACAGATCAATAAGTCTCATGTAGTTTCAACATTCATACTTGGCTAAACTGCTACTTAAATGGTTAGAGCAATTCATGTTTGTCATGATCATATCAACTCATTAGCATAATTTTTCTTGTGGGTGACACATTCTCAATGGCTATGATATTATCATGTAGTTGTAGCTATACTTAGCTCAAAAAATTTAAATGGCTACAAATAATTTTCAATCACAACAAAAAAGTACTGTACTTGTGCTCAAGCTCCCGACTAATTTCACTACGATACAATTTTATTTTTATATGGTCTGATAGTCTCAAGTCAAAGTCATAATAGTTTTTACAAAGCAAAAACTTTTAAGATATATAAGATTACTAATCTAAAATAATTTATATAAAAATCATGATAATTATTCAAAGTCACGACTTTCGGGATACTAAATGTCACAAAGGACATTACTAGACAACCATTTCTAAGGCCATGAATCTTGTCCTCAAAGGAAGGCTTGGCTAATTTGACTTGTATGCACAAGTTAAATGCCCATGTCAAAACATCTTGACAATATCATGTCAATATGTTCGACAAAATAAAAAAAAAGGCAATGCCACTACCACTCATAATACCATGAATACTTAAGAGATATTAATAGTTACTTTTGTGCAATGGCTACTTCATAATACCATGAATACCATATATATATCAAGAAAAAAAAACAATTTTCAACTTTGTGTCCTCCACATAGTGTTGTGGCTGTAAAATAATATATTAAGTCATCTCCACTCTATGGCCATTTCATAGTGTCATGGCCTTCTATAGACTATAAATGGATGAAAGCGTGAAGTTGTACCCATTTCATATCACCTCAACTTTGTGTTATGAAGAGACTAGGCCAAAAAAGTGGTCGTTGTTCATGCCATAACTTTGTGTTATAGAAAGGTCAAGATGTTGAATAAAATCTTGAACATTATCTTTAGTCACGCTTCAAGCTAAAGAGATGAAAGATGAAGTTATGACATTCTTCTGAAAGTTTCAGCTACTTACTAAAAGTAATATAAGGTCACTTAAGGATAAAAGTCAAAAAAAAGTTTTTTCAAAAACCCTCATATTTTCTTTTTTTTCTCCCTCACATAAGTAAGGCCATGACAACTACAAACCCTACAGAAAAATTTCATCCTCCATAGGAGTTCCACATACAAATAAGGGATGCACAACTTATGTTAATCCCTAAAGTTAGGGAGCATGGCTCTCAAACCTAACTCCTCTAAGGATAGATTCAAAAATTCCTCTCAAACTAGTGTGGTCTAGGATTTGTAAAATTTGAATTATGTGATGTGATTAGTTTTAATATATGAATGAATTAATGTTTTGATTTATTTTATATATGGATATTGATGGATGATGACTAAATATAACTTAAATTAGGGTTTTGACTATTATGGGTTTGTGTAAGATTATCATGATGGATGTTGACATGTAAACTATGAGGCTTACTCATGAATAAGATAGAAAGAAAGTAATGATTTTTAATAAGCTAAAAGTATGCATACTTTTAGAAGCCAATCCATTTTATGTCCCAAAGGGGAGAGTTTTTTATTGGTATGAATGTTATATAGAATATTTTTCTAAAAGGTTCATCCTTAGTCTATGAGTCACATCATTACTAAAGAAGATGATTATAAACAATCATCAGTACATGTGTAAGTATGTTATAACTTGTAAGATGGTGATAGCCCTTATGAGCAACTTGTACTCATATGATTCTTACTTGTGAAATTCAAAGGAAGTATACATATGAAGCCAAAAGTTATGATAATTGAGTAAAGTATTTATGAAGCCAAAAGTCTAAATGCTTACAAACCATACAAATCACTAGTCATTATGATAATTGAGACTAAAGAATAAGAATGTACATACAAAGTAACCTTCAATGGTAGTTGATGAAATTGCCTAAAATGTATGAGATTGTGAATATTTCTCATGCAGAGATGAAATATTGTCTTAGTGGTGATGTACTAAGTTGACAACTATGAGCAAATTATTATTGGGAAAGGCTCAATGATGACAATCATTTAAGCCATTTGTGGCATGTGGGGAAACAACTTGATGGTGCAGTGACCCCATCGGGGGGTGACCCATGACTAGGCACTAGTGGGTCTCAATTCATGGGTCTTGCCATATCAAGTAACTGCCTAATAGGGTATGTTTTGAAAAATTGCAACATATGCAAGGTTTGGCTTATGTGGCATGTGTCCAATGACCCATGCCAACCTAATGAAGCCTATTGCATTTTCACGCAATGGGCACCAATAGCAACAATGACATGCATGGCCTATTGTTGTCGAAACCTTTAAAAAAATAAAAAAAAAATTTAATACATAACTTTCGAATTATTTCCAAAGCCTACAAGCTAAAAATATGATGGTTGTTAGAATTCTGCCATAGATAAATAAATAAAATATTTTTTTTATAATTTTTAAATCTCTATAAATAGAGATTAAGAAATTTAGAATTTTTTTCAAAATTTCCTCTCCTCAATTCTCAAACTCTCTCTCCTCTTTTGCTCTTCCTACACTAATTGAATTCTTAAATTTAACACTATTTTTCATGTAACTTTTTTTATAATTTTAGTATTTACTTTATGACTTAAGCTTACGCATATGTGTTATGGCATACAAGATACAAGTGTGCAACTTTTAAATTACAACTAGAGTCTAAAAATTTTAGTTAAGCCTTGAAGATAGTAGTGATGCAATGCAATGCAAATGATAATAATTTACAATAAAGCAGTTATGGTATACATTTTTTTTGAGTTTTTTTAAGTAGTTTAATAATTTAATTAATTAATAAAATTTATTTAAAATGGAAAATAGTGATTATAACAATAATAAATTTGAAATTAACATATATCTAAATAGTAATGATAACCCTATTAAATGGTTCAAAATCAAAACAAGGGTTTCTCCAATGGCCTCGACTTAAACTTATTTGTCACCTAAAAAATAAAAAACTAAGAGAACTTTAACATGGACACACTTTAAAATAATAAAAAAATAAAAATTCTAGGGATGTCGAAGAAGAATCAGCATTATATATATATATATATTAAAAGAAATATTCATGTAGGAGTATATGTGACACTCACCACCTTAAGATATATATCGATCAATGCATCAAAAAGCATGGTGCATTAGATCCTAGATAAACCTAACTGAGTGGTAGAATCATTCAAGTTGGATGTAGTTTAGGTTCATCTTTGTTGACCCCCTTCATATACTCTAATAATTTTGGGAGCGAATACATAGCCAAACTGATTATGATCATTGGTATTTCGGTTAGATTTCAAAGGATCCTAGGGTAGTTAGTATTGTGCATACCTACTTTTAGTCTGCTTATCATAGGATTCCTATGTCTACAAGTAGGAATTATATAATTAAATATTATAAGTTAGAAAAATAATTTATAATTAATAAATTTAGGAAATATAATATAGTGATCTCCATACTATCTAATATATGGATTAGTCATGATGGTACATCATTTTCATGCCTTACAGTCCACTATGTAGATTCAAAATAGAAACCTAAAAAAAATTTTAGGATTTTCTAAGATTATTCATCCTAATGATACCCCTACTATATATGAGTGTATGTTGTAGATCATTATAGAATATGATATTCAAAATAAAAATATTTAGTATTTCTTTTAATAATGCTTCTAATAATAGAGTAACTATTAGCATGTTTGTTATAACTATTAGAGATGGGCCACTAGGTGGTATATTTCATGTTATGTGCATGTCTCATATAATTAACCTAATATTATAAGTATGAATGAAAATTATTTTTTTTATAAAAAATAAGAAATTCAATAAAATACCTTAGGATGCCTAATAGACAATACGAGTTTATTAGTCTATGTTTGTCTATGAGCCTAAAAAAGAAAAAATTTTAAATGGATGTAAGATACTATTGGAATTACACCTACCTTATGTTGGAGTCATGTGTTGCCTACCAACACATGATATTAGACTATGTCAATAGTAAGAGTGATGAACTTATTATTGATAATTCAGACTAAGATACAAAATTTTTTTTATGAAATTCTCGAAGATTTTTAATGAAATGAAAAATATGTGTTTATCTGTGTACACTCCCACTACTTAAATTGCACTTGAGCATATATATAATATTAGTAGCATGTTTAGCAAGTATAGAGGTCATCTTATATTTAGTGTCATGGCTTTTGAGATGAAAGCCAAGTATATGAAATACTACTTTTTTATTGAAGGGGGAGAGAATATTTTGATATATATATCCATGTGCATGAACTAGATACTCCAAGTTAAAGAGTTTATTCATGAAAAATTGACTAACTTATTTATATATTATGACACTAGGTATAAAAGTTGTAGCTTGGCTCCAAGTATGAATTTGGACACCATATTGAAAGATGATGACTTTTTCATTGAGTTAGTCAGGGGCAAACAACAAGATGTAGGCGGGTCTATCAAATAGGAACAAGGTGTCTCGGTACTTAGATGCTAATTATTGTTCAATCTTATCACTTGATGATAATAAGAATTTGGACATTTTGCTATGGTGGCAATCATACGAATCCACTTATCCCATACTATATGACGATGGCATATGATCTACTAACTTCTCTAGTTGTCTAGCATAACATCAAAGTCTATTTTTTCTATGGTAACCAGTATTATTTTAGATAGAAGATTGAGACTATGATCAAATGTCATAGAGGTACTAGTATGCATGAAGGACTAGGAAGATTTAAGATTAAACATTTAAGATAAGACATAATAGTTGATAATGGATGATGATTTATATGACATGGAGATCGAGAATACTAATGCAACCACTAGTGATATCTTCAGACACTTACATGATTGATTGATAATTTATATAATTTTTAACTTTTTTATATGATTATGATATAATGATACTGTATTCTTATTGTTTTTTTATCTGTCATTTGTTTATTTCATTATTAGATATGCACTATTATTGTATTTCACTTATTATCTTATAAGTTATGGTTCACTTCATCATATTTTATAAATATATATGAGTATATCATTTAGTATATGTATCGTATTCTAATTTTGTTTATGACATATAATGGATTTCTTATTATTTTAATTGAGTCGAACATGATTGCGAGATGTAAAAGTGAGATTTTATTTTTTTTTATTTTGTATTTATTTTTAAATTTTTTAAGTCTAATATTTTTAAATATAATTCAATAACAATTTAACAAAAAAATATATTTTATTAAAATTTAAAATTTCAGACCAAAAGGCCAAAATAACTTTATCTAGTTCGTGCCAACATGATTCGATATGACTCAGCATGGTTCAGCATTTTGTAAATGGGTCATGTCAGGCTAGGTGTAATCCTTTTAATGTTGTTCTAGGTACTATAGGACATCCATCTCATGCCTTGCCTAACATGACATAGTGACACAACTAGGCCTCTCTAAAATAGGATGTGTCATTACAACAAGACTCATTTGATACCTCTACCCTTAAACTATTATAAAGATTAAACTTAACTTATTTTTCATCGACATGATAGTAAGCTTACTTTTCTTGATGTTGATAAGGGCTTATCCCATGGCCAAAAACTATCATTCCAATATTAATAATGCATAGTTATCTTTCTCCATATCCAACACAATAAAATCCACTATAAAAATAAATATAGTAACCTTGACTAATACATCTTTAATGATTCCATCTAGGTACTTGATAGTCCAATTTTCCATTTGTAGTGAGAGAGATATTGAAGAAATTTTACCGAGACTCAATCTTCATTTAATAGCCAATGGTTTCAAGTTGATATTTGATCCTAAATCATACAAAGTTTTCTAAAATATATGATCTTCACTAGTACAAGGTATAGTAAAGCTTCTAGAATCTTTCAATTTCCTTAGAAGATTTCTTTAAATGATCATACTATACTTTTAAATCATATTCATGGTTCTACATATCTCTAGCTTTCTCTTACTACTCATTATATTTTTTATATATTTAACATAATTTAGTATTTGGTCTAGAGCTTCAGTAAATGATATATTTACTTCTAACTTTCTGAATATATTGAGAAATTTTTTAAAGTATTTGTCTAATTTTTCATTCCATTGAGGAAATGAAAGTTTCATCAAAAGCATATCCATCAGATTGTCTTAGGGATCATTTTTTTTAAATTATGATAGGATAGCTTGCATACCTTCTTCCAAACATGACCTCTCTTCTCTAGGTGAAGGTTGACAATTAAAACTTAAGACTCCTTGAATAGTATAACTAATTGCATTATTCCTAATATTTTTAAAGGATGGCCCAATTTGTTGTATCTAACTCTCATAGCCTCCAAATAACAAAAATCTTATCATTTCTCACATTCGGATGGTATTGTAGTGCAACTTTACTATTAGGTCAAAATATATACCCTTTACTTTGCATTTGGTTAGCTTCTTTCATTTGGTAAATAGGATTTGATGTACCATCAATTCACATGGATGTAAAATGGTAATATTTATAGATATTCTTCTTTATTCTTCTTGAGTGTTAAGCATATTTAAAAGAGCTTCCATCTTTGCTTCAATTAAGGTGGACCAATCCAATTCTTATATTCCAACTTGTCTTCTCCCAAATTAATCATATATTAGAGTTTGATAGTTATTTTTCACTAGCTCATTAAATAAGTGAGATGTCTCCATCGGTAATTTACTCATAATTGACCCTCAAGCAGCAGTATCAAACATGGGCTTTGTCATATAGATTATTCTACGGTAGAAGGTTTAAGCTTGGCACCATAACTCAATTGTATGTTGAGGACATCTCCTTTACAACTTCTTAAAATAGTCCTAAGCATCATATAAATTTTTATGCTCTTCTTGCTAGAATTGGATTATCTCACTTGATAATTAAGATGTAATTTGAGATGAGAATAATTTATTGAGAAAGACCCTGACTAATTCATTCCAACCCTTAATGGAGCCTTATAGTAAATATTGGAACCGACTTCATGTCTTAACACTTATAAAAATAAAAATAATCATAGCCTTATTATGTCGGGGCTAACACCATTCATTTTTATAATATCACATAGCTCAAAAAATATTGTGACATGTTCATAAGGGTTTTCAAATGCTCTTCCACTATACTAGTATTGTTGATCCAAAACTATAAGACTTAGCTTCAACTGGTTAAAAACAAATTCTAAAATTACTATTTATCATCATGAGGCTACAATAATCCCCCAGGATATGTTAGTGGATGAACTATTGGATAGCTTCCTCATTATTGTTTTGAGATTCTCTATTATTGGTAGTCCTCTCCATAAGCTCTTTATCATCTCTTTGTTTAGTAAGAGTTCTTCTAGTTCTTTTGATTTCTAGGTCCAGATGAGTTAGCTTAGTCCTAGAGCTTTGGCACATAAAAGGGTGATAAAAACAGAAAATAAAATGCAAAAAAAAGGAAAACAAATATACACCATCCACATTCAAAAAATGTTAAACAAGATTTAGCTTTTAGATTTGGAAATATATATCAAACTCAATGCTATGTAAACTACAAAAAAAAAGAGATTCTCTTTTTACAACAAAAATTATGTCCACTCATGTTGACTAATCAAACTAAATAATCCTCTGCAATAATGTCAAAAACTTATTATGACTTTGTTATACCACCTAATTTTACTAGTTAAGCAATGTCTCAAAAGCTCATTAATGAGAGTATCTCATCAATAGAGATCCACAAGTGTATGGGTCATACAAGTAGTTGAAGTAGACTATTGTCTAGATATTGATCACACATAGATTGTATTATTAGTTCAATTATTCAACAATGAGATAATCTATTTTTAGTTAAATCAATATTAGGATTATTAGACAATCTTAGGTTACTGATTTATTCATTTAATCTATCAGGTAATATTTAAGTTGTTTGACTTATATTATAATAGATATAGAATGAATGTTGGGATGTTATGCACTGTCCAATGACTTCTTACCCTAATGACATGTATGGTGATTATCACCAATGAGCCCATCCCAAAGGTCATTTATTATTGTTATCTCCTCGATACATTACTACCGAGATAATAAGTTGTATTTTCTTCAAGAGTAATTCACAATATCATACTTTGTAGGCATTTTCAATAAATACTTTTGATGGGTTTTTTGTTTGCACACTCTTATTTTTCATGCTTAAATATCATAAAGACCAAAATTTGACATAGTTTATAATAATTTTTGCATTCAACTTTATAATTATCATACTCATACAATTAATATTTTTTTCTCTTAAATTTCACCGGTGGAAACTATATAAATAAAAGTAACTCATAAGAGCTATGACCACTTTGTGAGTCACAACATGCTTGTGCATGTCTTGAGTATTGCCTGTTATCATCCTCCTCGGTGACAATGCGACTCTCACAATAAAGGTGAATTTCTATGGAGAACATTCTATACAGCATCAATCCCAATCGAGAACTATTGTTTTTTAATATGTGTATAATGGATTGGCATACAAAAGTATTCATACTTTTAGCTTCATAAGCTTCATATTCACTATGATTAACATGCTCAAAATTTTGGTTTAAATATATAAGTTTGTATCATGCATCATGGTAGAAAGGGTTCTCACTTCCTTCCTACCATATGTGTGAATGAGTCTCATAATTTAACTATCACCATCTACCACGATAATATGCACAAACCAACTGATAGTCAAATTCTTAATTCAAGTTCAATTTTAATTCCATATCCAAAAATTTCTATGTCAAACCTAAATCAAACACTAATTATTCATAAAACCATTCACATATTACATAAATCATAATTATACAAATCTTAGATCTTAATTTAGACTAACATTGGAAAAAGATTCATGAGGTACAAGAGAAGAAGTTCATGAATCTCAGATTCTCAATAATAGCCCTCATAAAAATCTATGACATAAACCTTAATCCCACATGATTTTAGTTGATATTTTTGAATCCACCCTAGAGAGAGGAAGTTTGAGAGTTGCATCTTCCAACTCTAGGATTTAAATTATGTCTTGTCTTTCTTACTTGCACTTGGATCCCCTTAGAGTGTAAAAATCAACTTCTAGGGTTGTTGATATACTCTTCTTTGGTCTTGCTATGTGGATATGAAGAAGAAGAAAAAGATTTATTTTTTCAAATTTATATCCATTTTTTTCTTTTATACTCTAGAATTTTGATATTTCTCTAAATAGAAAGTCATAGGTTTTTTGAAGATGTCATGACTTTGACCTTGGTCTCTTGAGCTCGAGGTCATGAATCTAAAAAGTGGCCATGACTTTGGAATACATTTTAATATTTTTGTAACAATAAGTCACAATGCTAGGAAGTGTCCATTACTTGTGGATTTTGTCTATGTAAGACAAAGTTATGGCACTAGGAATGGTTGTGGCTTTTCCATTATTCTTTCTTTTGCATCTTTTGGATTTGATGCTGAGAATGACCATGTAATTGGTTTTGATCTTTATTTTTCATGAAATAATTTTGGTGGTAGGAATGGATGTGGCTTCAGACTTGATCTTTATCATGTATAAAATGACCTTGGCACTGGGTATGGTCATGGCTTTAACTATCACCTTTCTCGTGTATCAAATGGCCATAGTGCTAGGTATGGTAGTGGCTTTGGCCTACACCTTTCTCATTTGTCAAATGCTTGTGATGTTGGGTATGACCATAGCTTTGGATTTTACCTTTTTCATGTATCAAATGGCCACAACACTAGAAATAGATGTGGCTTTGGCAATCAGCTCATACCTACAAGTTGTGGTTTTTCCTTCTAGTGCGGGCAATAGTCATATCCTTGGAAAGTAGTGATACTTAAGTAATTCTTTATGTATTATTATGTATCGAAAAGTAATGGCACTATATTATTGTCATTGTTTCAACCTGAGTATTTTTGGCTCTATAACTTTTGTAGCTCAAAAGTCATGGTCTTGGAAATAGGTTGTGGCTCTAACTTGAGAATACAAAGTTTTGATAATGATAAAATCATGGCACTAGCAAGTGCCCACAACTTGAGTACTAATGAAATACCTGGTTACTATTATATAAAATTAATATTATTGATATTCACTTTTTATTAACTAAATATGGTTGTCTCTGATAATTTCATAGTCAAAAAATATGTTGTATAGTCAACAGATTATGCTAATGAAGTAATAGAGTCATGACATATAAAGATTCTTTTGACTAAATAAGTAAAGTTTCATCCAAGAATGAATGCCAAGACTACTTGATGAACACACATCACTAAGTCATCAAATACCTCCAAAAACTTATTGATTTTACAACTATTCATCAAATTTTATCATAAATATACAAGAATACTTGGTTGTTAATATACTGAATATCATAGCATGCACATACTACCAGAATTAATTGTGTAGAGTTTCTATAGAGAATAGACATTAAAACTTCTTTATATGCTATTTAAGGTATAACTAAATTATAATATGAGAAATAATAAGACTTTATATGTCTTTTCACTCACCTCCTACTCAACAATTCCACCAAATCTTATATTTCACATAAAATATACTCGATTCCATAACTCTTCATCATAATCCATCAAAACTATAATTTCATGAAATCATTATGTTGAAATCCCTTTTTATGCAAACCCATCAAAAATACATACCAAAATAACTAGTAATATTTAATATTTGACATACCGAATAAACTTCCAAACTAAAATCATTTCTTATCCTTGAGTAATTATTCTCTCTCTAAAAAATTAAAATCAACCATTTTATCCATACAACATAAGTAACTTCTATGACTAGGTTTAAGTGTCATAGTATATCTAGTTGATGGAACTACTTCATTTTGTTAATATATAAAAGACTTGTGATAGAGTATGAGTTATATGAATAAATTTGTGGGTGCATAAAATATGTACAAAAATATATGTGAATAAATACATAATATTTGACTTTACCTACCATCTAGGAAACAAATTTTAGGTCCTCTCTCAAGTTGTGTTACATTTATTGTCCATAACTAGTCCAGCAATGAGTTGTTACTTCCATTGATAATCTCAGTAGTCCATGTCAATTTGTTTATGTAATCTTTTACATTTTTTTCTTCAGAGCTTCTATCTTTGGATCTTTCTTTCCTAAATGTCATGACTTATAGCATTGTTTTCATTTATTGTTGGGCTATAGCTTGAGCTTTTTCTTCTTGGATTACTAAAGTCTTGGAGTTATGGGTTCCCATGCCTTCTTCATTTAGCTTTTATATATCCAATGTTGAAACACTGGTAAAAAGCCATGACTTTCATCATTGCCTCTACTTTTTTATCTCCTTCCTTTAGGTTATTTGGAATCTTCATTTCTTTCATATCTTCCTCTATCATTTCATCAATTAAAATTTGGAATTATACCTCTATTTTCACTATTAGTGTAGTCTCCAAATTCTCCACATCATTTTATTTATGAAACTATAATAAAAATTTAGGTGTCTTGTTTTATTTTTCTTTGCCTCTTGAGTACACTTCTTTGAAGTCTTTTGAAACCACAACTTTGAAGAATTACATGACTTTGTAATAGTTTTCTAAAATCACAACTTTGAAGAATTCCTCTTCTACATCATCTTCTTATCTTTGTAGGCTTGCAATCCTATATAAACAATCTCCATATAAAGTATACCTTTTATTGTATTAATGTGCAAAAGAGTTTATTTATCATCCAATAATCTTTCTCATCATTATCTAGACTTTACAAAAACTTTGTAAAGGTTAGATTTTATTTTCTCTTTACCTACTTGAAGAGTAAACTCTCCATTCTTTACATCGATGAGAACATGCCTAGTTGCTAATAATAGTCATTCCAAGATCAATGAAGCATGTTAATCTTTCTCCATATCCAACACAACAAAGTCCATGAGAAATATAAATGCAATAATCTTAACTAATACATCTTTAATCATACCATTTGGGTAACTAGTTGATCAATCGGCTATTTGAAGTGAGAGAAAGGCTGGGGTGATCTCATTGAGATTTCATTTATGCTATTAACAAAGGCATCAAGTTGACACTTGATCCCAAATTGCATAGAACCTTTTAGATGTATGTTCCCCAATTATACATGGTATCATAAAATTTCTTGGATCATTCAACTATATTGAGAGTTTTTGTTAAATAATCACACTATATTTCTAGGTCATATTCATAGTCACATATGTATCTAATTTTATTTTATTGCTCATGTTATCCTTAATGAATTTCACATAACTTGGTATTTAAGATAAAGTTTTGTCAAATGGAATATCCACTTTTAACTTCCAAAAAATATTGAGAAATTTCTCAAATTCTTTATTCAATTTTTCTTTTCTAAAATGTAGAAAATGAAATTTTTAAGGAAAATTACTTGTAGCATTATTTTTTGTCATATTCATCTTTCTATTACTTCAGGTAATCTCCATTCACTTTCCTATTTCTCCTTTTTCATTTGTTATAGTTGGGGATGTGAGATGGGCATGTTGCTCAATAGGTACAATGACTTTCAAAAATACCATGATATTGAAAGCTGACTTTTGAAAGTGTTGTGGTGGGAATAGTGACTTTTTGAAAAGTCATCGTGATATCAGTTCTATTTCCCTCTATTTTAACTTCCTCTAATTTTTTCCCTTCTATCTCTTTGTTTTGTTAAAGTATTATTAATAAATACTTCTTTAAGTTTATCTTAGTATTACTTGGTAGCTCATTAACACTCTTCCCTCTCACTGATAATATCAATTGTCCAATTTGATTTTTTATACTTTTTTTTACTATATTCATGTGTTCCAATCTTACCTCAAGCCTCATAATATGGTTGTCTTGAAAATTATTTTGTTCTTCATCTTGCTTAATAATACAATCATCTTATTATTAATAGAAAACTTTTCTTCTTCTATTGAATATTAATAATTTGAGTTCGATCCTACTTGAATATTGTACCTCATCTAATATTCCCAAATTTTTTTAGGATTTGTCCAATGTTCTTCTACCCACTACCATAGATTCCATATATAAAAATTTTCATAACTTCTTACATTTCGATGGTTGTTTGTAGGAATATTAGTAATAGGTCAAATCATGTATCCTTTGCTTTGCAAACCATTGACCTACTTCACTTTATAAATAGGGTCAAAGTTAGTCATTTCTTGATTTTGCAAAATGGTAAATTCTCTTATTTTTTTTCTTTTTTCTCTTGGGCTTCTAGCTTCTTAAAAAAAACTCTCATCTTTAATTCCATAGTAATTTATTTATCCAACTTCATCACACAAATTTATTTTTTCCAAAAGATATGGTTATTCAGAGTTTGGTAGTTGTTTTGTGCTCACTCTTCAAACAAATAATATGCTTCACCGGGTGACTTGTTCATAATCGACCCCCTCGAGGCAACATTAATGATTCACCTCATCATATAGTTTAGCCTATTAGAGAAGGTTTGGGGTTGGAATCAGAACTCAAATTTGTTTTTAGGATATCTTCTGAATAATTCCTTTAAATAGTCTCAAGTATCATACAAGGTCATTTGCTTCTCCTAACAAAATTAACTTATAGCACTCCATAATTATGAGATTATTTGAGGTGAAAAAAAATTTGTGATGAATGCTTGTATGGGTTCATCTCAACTCTATATTTATCTTCAAGCTAAGTACTAGAACTAACTTTGTTTCTTGTCTCTCAAAGAAATGAGGAATAAATATAACTTTATGGTATTTGGGCCGACTCTATTCATTTTAATCATGTTGCACAACTCTAAAAATATTAAGACATGCCCATTTGGATCATCTAATATTCTCCCATTATACTGATGTTACTAAATTATCACTATCTTACTTGGCTTCAAGCCTTCAACTCAAAGTAATTGACTTCAACTAGTTGTAATGCATATAAATCTCAAAGTAGCTATCCATCATAGTTGGCAACCACTAGTCTCCCAAGGTATGGTGATGTTTGGGTTTTTGGATAGTTTGCCTCTTGCCAACTTGGGCCTCTCTCTTGCTGCAAGTTTCATCCATCTATTCTTTCTTAGCTCTCTATCTCAAAATAAATTTTATAGTTCTCTCAATGTCTAGGTTAAAAGATATTAGCTCAATCCTATAGTTTCTACTCATAGAAGTTATAACTAAAAAACAAATAACTACATTAATAGATAAAAAAATAAACATAAGACAATCAATGCAAATCAAAGAGCATTAATTAAAATAATTATCCAAATTATTAAAAATAGAACTATCATTTTTCAAAGATAGGTATTTCAATTAAAGTTGACTAACCAATTAAGTAATCTCTAATAATAGTAACAAAAATTTATTATGACTGTTATGATGCCCAATTTTTAGAATTAGGAAATATCCCATAAACTTATTGGATAAGGGTGTTTCATCCAATATAGTTCAACAAGTGTACATGTCATATAAGTTTTATATTTTATATTCATTTAGATGATCCCATAGGCATTGTGTAAACAGTTCAATCAACTAATAGTTAGTTAACTATTATTCTAGTAGAAAGGATAAAACTAAGATTTTTGGTATGGCTTTTTTATTCTAGGGCTGATCTATTTTATTTTTCATAATGACATGTCTTAACTTGTCTGGTTATTATTTTGCTTAGTTACAAAACAAATATTTGATTAATATAAGAATATCCTAGTACCCTACTAGCATACAAGGTGGTTATCACCTATTGGGCCCTCCCTAATGATGGCCTCATCATAGCTATTCAATTTGTACTTTACTACTAAAATAATAAATCATCTCTCCTCAAGGATCATTCATAAGTCTACACCTTTTAAGTAACTCATAAATCATCATTAGTAGTTGCTTTGATTGTGTATTCTTATTAGCTAATCTCGTGTATTATTAATACATGGATTGATGTGGTATTATAAATATTTTTTACTTTTAACTGTGAGTGTCATATTCATGATAATTAACATATGTCTTATTGAAAATCTAACTAGTAGTATTTATATAATAAAAAGTAGCTCACAAGGACATCACCACCTTGCATGTCATATTGCTTACCTATCACTAACTATCACAATGATATGTGACTTTCACAATAAAATGAACCCCTTAGGATAATAACCCATAAAACTCAAACACCAATTAAGGATCAGTTCATCTAATATATGCATAATGATTGAATTATATAAGTATTCATTCTTAAAGGTTTTGTAAGTACCTTACTAGAATTAATTAAACTTATCTCAATTTCAAGTTTTGATGTATAGGTTTGTCTCACCATCATGATCAGAAAAACAATTATTTCCTTCCTTCCATAAAGTTTTAAGTGTGTTTCATAGTTAAAAATTATCATCCACCATAATAACATACACAAACATACTAATAGTAAAACCTAAATTTTAGCTTTTAATAAATACTATATCCATCAAAAACCAAATCACAATGCAAATCAAATAAAAAATTCATTAATTATGTGTCCATCATACGTAAGATCTATCCCTATGTGAGGGTTAGAATTAGCTTTCCTCCTAGGGTTTATGCTTGTATCTTGCACCTCATCCTTACTCATTGATCCCTCATAGAGCTTGGTGAAATTCACCCTATCCTTGATTTTTTTCTCTATCTCAAGCAATATCCTATATTTTTATCGGTTTCATGACATTTTCTTCGCAGTACAAGTCCTACTTTTATACTCACATGTTTGGATACATTTTCAAGCAAGAAGTCATATTGTTGGGGAATGGCCACACCTTTTTCCTTGCCTCTCTATAAAACAAAGTCATGGTATAGTAGATGGTCATGGCTTTGGTCATTTTCTTTTACTAGATTATTATGGCATTGATAATGAGCATGAATTATGCATTCATCCTTTATAATATGAAGTCAAAGTATTGTGAATAACCATGGGTTATACATTCCCTTTTTATAACACAAATATATAGTACTTAAAATGAATATGGCTCATGTGTTTCTCCTTTATAACCCAAAGTCATGATACTAAGAATAGTCACGACTTTAACCTTTTCTCAAGAGAAAAAAAAAATCACAACTCCAGATATGACCATAGCTTGAGTAAATGATCTACATAACTTTATTTAGCCAAAATTTGAGATACTGGAGAATCACCACAATTTTTGACATAGTTTTTATGACACTAGAAAGAGAATGTCATGACATTAGGGAATGCCAATGCTTTTAGTACTAGTAAAATAATTAGCAACTACTACATAAATTAATATCATTACCACTAAAATATTATCAAGCTAATGTAATTATGACTCCAAGAAAGTTTTATAGCCAAAAAGAATATTACACAATAAAATTATTATAGCAACTAGGTGGTATAGTTATGACATACAAAGATTATTATGACTAATTGTATAAAATTTCAGCCAAGAATGAATGTTAAAGCTATATATATGCTCTTGAATGTGTAACAAAGTCATAACATTCAAAATATCATGACTTTACATGACTTTTTACTTCCCTCCTGATCAAAATTTCGACCAAGTCTTATATTTCACATAAAAACTACTTAATTTTACTAATATTCATCATAATTAATCAAAACTATAATTTCATTAAATCATTTTATTTAAAACCAATTTTCATATAAACACATTAAGAATACTCACTAAAATAACTTGTAAGATTTAGTATTTAGCATACCAAAGACATAGTTAGACTTATTTTTTAAATGTAGCATACCGAACACATTAAGAATACTCATTGTCAAAGTCGATCTAAAAAGTCCTTGTGATTTTTTGTATATAGTTTTTTTTCTTTCCTCGTACTTTTTGTGTGATCAATGGTGTCGAATAAAACATCTTTCAACTTTTATCTTTATTTGGGTAGGAAAAAAATTTTTTTTGTAGCATCCTCGATCTTGGCCATAATTTTAATGTTTAGAAGTTTAGTAATTATAGTTGTAGATTTTTCAAGTTTCGCAACTTTTTTCATAGATCTAGTGAATATATTTGTGACTTTTTTAGGTGTCTCACCATTTGGATGCACTTCAACTTCAACTTTATTATCATGTAGTTCCTTTTTTTTTTTTTGCCATTGTCACTCACTAAATATTTCTCTTAAAAAATTATAGTTTTGGGTGGAATGACTTCTAAAATCTTTTTCATTTCTTAAAGTTTCTCGTCCATCTGTATCATTCATTCTTTTTCCATATCATTTCTATTCTCTGTCTCCGCTAGTTTTTCTAATATGCTATCATTAATTGATATAGTTTGTGCCTAGCATGAATAAAGGTGTTCTTTCATTACATCTTTGCTTTTTTTTATCTCTACCAATAATAACTTCAAGATATGATCTCCAACTAATGGTTTTCAATCAAATACAAACATTCATGTTGGAAGTGTTTATTCTTGATTCCAATAAAATGCATCTTTCTAATTTTAACAGTAAAATGGATAATATGGATCAAATTCATTGTGTGGTCCATGGTATTGCCCATTTCGTTGAAGTGAATTCATTTTTATAGTTTCAAAATTTTGGGGTTCAAATATCTCAACTTGATCTTGAAGCTTTGCTCATTTAATTCTTTTGGGTGGTGAAAAAATAACAAAAAAAAATTAAGAGGGCACACTCACAATAAAAATGCAATATAAATAATAATAAAAATCACATCCACACAACTTGAAATAACTTCTTCATTTCAAAATGATAGTTATGTCAACTCAAATGGGCAAATCAAACTATATTGTAAGATAATCTCTAGAAATGGCACCAAAAACTTATTGTGAATTTATGATGGTACCAAAACTCATAATTATTTGACACAGTCACAAAATTTACTTAAGCAAAGATTTTTTTTTGGCCAATATAGCTTTGCGGGTATGCTGTTCATGTAAATAAGAAAATGGATGTGAGTCTAGATATTAATTGCGTAGGGATTATTTGATAGTTTGGTCAATCAGCGATGAAATGGTGACTATACGATTTATATAAATTTACTCAATCTTAGAGAATATACTTTTATTCTAGAGTTGACACATATACTTGTATTGTGATGATGTTTCTTAGTATTTAGTTCATATTATATTTGGATATTTGATGAAGGGCAGATTAATGTGAAATGCCTATGTGCCCTTTTGGCATATAAAGTGGGCATCATATGTTGGATTTTAACTACCAAGGATAATTCTCTCATAGTGTTCCCTTTGGTATTTCGATACCGAGGCAACATGTTGATCCATGCAATGGTCATTATCATGTCTACTTGTTTTATGTAATATGTCAATTATCCTTGATAATTGACATATTACATAAAACCTCTAATTATATCTATGAATTTAGATAATTTGCTACTGAATTTGTTTATGCTTTTTGCTTCGTCGATGATGTGCTCATGACAGGGCATAGGTCTTCTTGAGAATTTCACTCATAGAAATCGCGCAAGCAAAAATAATTTGCATGGCATTCACCACCATATGAGTCTCCCTTATTTGCATGTGTCTTGGACATACCTATTACCATCCTCCATGGCTGATACATAACTCTCATACTCTGATTAAACTGCTTGATAAGATATTCTACTTAACCCTGATATTACTTGAAGGTTAGTTCATCTAGATAGTATATAATCGATTACTCTTTAATGCGTTCATGTTTTCTTAAAATGCACAAATCATGTTGATTTATCTCATAATGATTAATATATCTCAACTTGGATTTTTACAGGTTGATTTATCTCACATATTAAGATTAGAAAGGATGTCACTTCATTCTTTTTGAACTATGTGAGTGTATCTCATGATATACTCATCATCATTCGCCATAATCAAACCACATAAACTAATATATTCAAACAAATCCTAATTTTTAGTTCTCAAGTACATCCACATCCATCAATATCTAATTTAACCACCTATCACAATACAAATTACCTATCCAGCCCCATAATTTAATTTAGCTGGACACTGGAGATAAAATCATGTAGAAATATGTAAAGTCATATCATTGATTCAAGGGTTCCGAATGAATGTATAAACTAATTTTTAAGAACAAAACCCTAATTCCTATCAATTTTGCTTATTATTTGCCTTGGATTTTCCCCTAATTGTCGTTGAGATCATTACACATATTCTTGGAAAATAAAATGAACTTTTTTTTGATCATTTTTTAATACTTTTTCTTGAACTTTTTTTTCTAAGTGTAGCATTTATACTTCGAGAATCCATATGATATTTTAAATTGGATGTCATGAAAAAAAGTTGAGGTCATAACACTATCATTTTATTGGATCCTCTTTAGAGTCCAATTTTATTGCGTCGTGGATGGCTATGGCTGATGTTTAACTTAATGTAACACAAATTCTTGGTGCTTGTAATTGGTAGTGGCTTTTGTCTTGGTTTTGTGAGAAAAATGTCATAGCATTGGAATTATCATGAAAATGTCAAATTTATCCATAACACAAAGTCTAGACACTAAAAATTTGGCCATGACTTTGGTGTTGGCTTTATAGTTAAAGTATCATGTGATTATGAATGCTACTACTGAGGCATAGCTCTCTGGAATGAAAAGCAATTATAGAAAATTATCTCACAATCAATATTTGTTGATTTTTTGTTCTATTTAAATAAGTCATGACTTTAGAGTGTATTGTGTCTACTACTAATGAGATACTTGGTTGTCATGATGAGAAAATAATATCATGACTATTTAGTAGTTTAGAGCTTGTATGATTATAACTCCAAGAAATTATCGTGGCCACAATGATTGTGTTCTATAGTGAAATGATTATGTAAATTCAATTATAGAGTCATAACATATACAAATAAACACCAATATTTTTCTAGAGTTATGTCCATGAAAAGATATTATAATTACTCAAGGCTAATATGAAGTATATATATAAGTCATGAAGAAAGAATTATTATAACTCTCAATCACTTCTCTCTCCTGCAAGTCTTTCTCCACCAAGCTAATCAATTTCGCTCAAATTCTTTCTGATTTTACTAACAATCATCACTTCCTCTTCAAATTAACCATTAATTTTCATATAAATACTCCAGATTTTATTTTCCAAATAATACCATTTATTTGATATTTTTGAGTACCAAACAATGTCCTTCCTAAAATGTATGTAGTGCGGTATCTAGGATAAGGCTTCAATAAAGAAAATCTTGAATTCTAATATTTTGAAAATATTGATGAATCTCTCAAATTATTCATACATCTTTCCCTTTCTAAACCACTATAAAAAAAAATTAGACCGAAGAGTTTGTTTATCATGTGTTTAAATATTCTCTAACATTCATTATTTTGTTTGTTATTTTGGATAATATGCATCTCCTCCTCTAATTCTAATTCTTCATGTGTAATAACTGGTGGCTTGAATTGGACAATAATTTTTGGTAATGCTATGAATTTATAAAATACCATGGCATTCAAAGTCATGGCATTGGATGATAAGAATTTGGGAAAAGTCATAACATTTTCAATCATAGCATTCTTTTTTGCTTCAACATCCCACTTTGAGTTTCCTTCTATTTTGTGTCTTAATTAATTCTACTACTCTTGAGTGTTATAAACATTCACCTCTTTGAATTCACCTCGGTATCACTTGATAATGCATTTACATTATTATACTTCATTTATAATAATAGTTGCACAAGTTTATTCTTAGTAATCATTATCATTGCATTCATGTGTTATAGCATTGCTTCTATTTGTTCTATCTAGTTCTCCTATAGATCAGTCCTATTCTTTGTCTCCATAAGTAGCACAAAAATATTATCTTCAAGTAATGACTTTTCTGATCTCTTTGTGTGGTTTTGATATGAACCCGAAGCTCCATGCATTTAGTATCCCTTTGAGTTGCACCCAAAATTCTTCTGAAATTATTTATACTCTAATGCATCTTTATATGACTTTCATATGATTAATATTCATGATCATGTTTAGATAGTTCAATGTAGGAGCATAATTTTGGGTTCGAATAGATATCCTTTGTTCTCCAAGATTACTAGCTTCCCCCAATTCATACACAAGATCAAATAAGTCACTTCTTGCTATTACAAAATGCTCTTTTTTCCTACACTAAGTATTTTTTCATTTAGTCTCCAAATGTATTGAAAATGCATTTAATTTCACCTCCATTAGTATTAGTTGAATCAACTCTAATACTCCAGCTTGTTTCCTTCAAAATACGTACTATTTCATTTGGAGTTAGGTAGTTGTTCTTAGTTAGCTCTTCAAATAAAAAAATATTGTTCAATGTTCACCTTACCAAATATTTTTGAGTATTTTAGTATTTTTAGATGATGTAGAAGCATGAGAATGAGATATAATTAGATTTATTTCATGATTTTAGAGTTTTTATAGAATTTTATGAATAATCATGAAATCAATATATTTTTTGAGACATTTAGCTAGTTGATAATTTATTAATCATTGAGTAATTTATGGCATTCATTTTTGAAAGTAACTCTACTTATTTATTCATTAAAATCTTTGTACACCATGATTTTACCACCTCATTAACATAATCCTTCAACTATTAAACATATTTTTTTAAATGGTTGCAACATTAATTTTATATCCTAATAACTAAGTATCCTACTGATCCTAAAAGTTATGACCACTTCCTAGTGCTATGACTTTATATTTATTAAGGCTTTTGTATTCTCAAGTTAGAGCCATAACATTTTTCCAAAGTCATAACATTTTTCCAAAACTACTCATACCAAAGCTATAATAATTATCTAGCAATCGGTTACTCCTCAAGGCCCTAACTCTTATCCTTAAGATAATGAAAAGTCATTACTTTTATATTTAGTATATTTACTAATATCATAGTTTTTTTTGTAGCACCATGACCATGTGATATATGAGAAAGGTCATGGCCAAAGTTATGGCCATTCATAGTGTTGTGACTATTTGATGCACAAAAAAAACAATTTCTAATATCATGGTCATTCCTAGTGATGCTACCATATGGTGAATGAGAAAGATTAATGCCAAAGTCATAGTTATTCTCAGTACTATAACCTTGTATTATAAAGACTATATACCTAAGTCATGAACACTTTCCAATGCAATGACTTAGTGTTATAGAAAGATTAGGATATATTCCAAATCTATGGACACATCCTAGAGTTGCAACCTCAAACTCAGATATGAAGGTAAAAAGCATGATATATTTTGAAAGCCATGACTTTCTACTTAAAAAATATAATCTATTAGAGTATAATAAAGGAAAGATTAGCATGGAAAACAATCCTAAGGGTTATTTCACACTCTTTAGGGGTCCACAAGTAAGCACAAGATATAATACATAAGCTAAACCCTAGAGTTGGGAGCATGACTCTCAAACCCCCTCTTTAAAGTAGATTAATAAAAATCAACCAAAATAGCATGGGATTAGGGTTCATGTTTGAGATTCTTGTGAGGGTTGTTATTAGGAATCTTTGTTTTATGAGAAATCTTCTCTTTTATCCCATTAATCTTTATTTAATGTCATGCTAAATTATTGTCTATAATTTGTGTAATTTTACATATGTGATGTATAAATAGTATTAGATAAATTTATTTGATGTATATGGTGAAATAAACATAGATAGATATAGTAATTAAATATAACTTAAATTTGAGATTTGATTATTTGTTGGTTTGTACATGGTGTCATGAAAGACAATGACAAGTAAACCATGAGTCTTGCTCATGAATATGAAAGAAAGAAAGTGACAACCCTTCATACTATGATGTGAGAGATAAACCTATACATTAAAACTCAAAATTTAGATAGATATTCAAGTATGGTGCTCACGAAGCTGAAAGCATGAAAAATTTTACATATCAATTCATTATACATATCTTATAAGAATTAGTTCAAGATTGAGGTGAATATTTTATAGAATATTCTTCTTTAAAGCTTTTCCTTTAGTATGAGAGTCACATCATCACTATAGAAGATAGTGATAGGTAATTTATTGGATATATAAGTGTATTGTGACTCATAAGGTGGTTACAACCCTTTGAGTTACTTTTATTCATATGGTTCCCACTAGTAAAACTTGAGGAAAGTATATGTTAATTAGACAAGTATGATACTTTTGAAGTTGAAAGTAGAAATTTTTATAGACTACATTAGTTATTGGCCTTTATGACACACGAGGATAGAGAATAAGAATGTATATATGAAATAACTATTAAGGGAAATTAATGAGTTTCCTAAAAGGTATAAACTTGTGAATGACTCTTGAACAAAGATGATTTATTATATTAGAGGTAAGTACCGAGAGGACATCTATGAGGAGATTATTATTGGGTTAGGCTAAATAATTATAACCTCCTTGTATGTCATTAGGGCAAAGGGTCATTGCACAATAACTCAATATTTATTTTGTATCCAAACCCAATATAATTCAAATTATTTAATTATGAATCACATATTTTAAGTGGATAAGCTCTAGGATCTAAGAGTCATATTAAAATCTATAATTATCTTTATTACTAGAATTGTATTATCTCATTATTATTTGATCAAACCTCTTATACAAATTTGGTAAGATTGATATTTAGATTAAAATTCCTTTTACTACTTATATGACTCATGTTGCCAATATGTTTTTGTGACACTATCACAATAAGTTTTTAGTGTCATTCCCAAAGATAATTTAGTTTAGTTAGTTAACACGCATTAGTGTAATTATCCTTGAGAAATTATAATTATTTTCTATTAGTTTATTTTGTATTATTTTGATATTTTTTTTCAAGATCTAATTAGCTAGTTTTGTTATTTTGTTTGAAAAGTGGATTAGTATGTTTTGTAATTTGCTTGTCTTTTTTCTTTTCCTTTCTTTTCTTGTTTAGCCATATTTTACGAGAAAAATCTTTTGGACTAATATAACCCTTCTATACCTAGAAATTGAGAGAACCATAAGAATAATTTTAAAACAAATAGCTAATAAAGAGCCTATGAAGGTAACTAGTAGTAAAAGAGAGACACAAGGTAGTGATGCGAAATAATTTTGTGTTATGATCACCCTCCTTCAACCACTTCACTTTTGCTCTTTGCTTTCATAAGATTTCCTCCATGTGAATTTTAAGTTAAAATATTTACGGCTGCCTAAATAGTATTATTCCATAGGAAAAGTTTATTTTAAGAGCTAACAAATCATTCACCCTTTTTGGAACAACTACCAAACTCCAACTAATCATTCCTTTGAAAGAAGAAAAGGTAGAGTATTAGAGTTTAATCAGTTTATTGAAATTGTAGTGAAAATGGAAGATTTCTTACACAAGCTTGAAACCCAATAGGAGAAGAGAAAAAAATCAGAAAAAAATATGAATTTGCAAACAAATAAATTGTGAACTTACACCTCATTTATCAAATGGAGGAAGCTAATAGATTACAAAGAAAATGATATTTGTTTTGATATAATAATAATGTCTCAATACATTATTATCTAAACATGAAAAATTACAAAAAATATTTCATATGGATCTATGGAATGGACTATAAAATATTGGGCAAGCTCTTAGAAACTTTGGGAAAAATTTGGTGACCTATAATAATCAAGGAGGATCAAGCCTGAATTATCAAAAATTAAGAAGATAAGAGAAGTTAACTCTAGAAGAAAGTAGGAATGTCATATTAACAAAACTGAGAAAGAGAAATGATGATCAAGATACTTAGATGGAAAAACTTGAAGCAAGATTAGATCACACAAGTTTGATAATGAAGAATATCAAAAAATCAAATTAGATAATTAACATTATCGATGAAGAGAAAATAAGTTAACGAACTGCCAAGTAATATTGAGGCAAACCCAATGAAGTACTAGTATATATTTCTTTGAAGTAGAAAAGAGCTAGGACAACATATTGAATAAGAGGAACCTAGAAATTCTAAAGCCGATAACACTATGAGGTTCTCAAAACTCATGGCTCCCATTGAGAATTTCCCAAAACACATGGCTCTCACTAAAAATATTATCACAGATAAATACTATAGTGATGTGGCACCTCACAGATAACATTATCGATTAAGACTTTTGTTTTATGTGCAAATCCTGTTATTCTTTTGATTTTTAAAGCAGTATGATCTGGGGTTTTTCTGGCAATTATGAATTGACATTTGCTCTTATTCAATGATTGCCCTGATTCTTCTTCCGGAGTTTGAAGTAGACTCATCATATTTTTCAAAGACGAGTCGCTGGCATTAGTAAAGATAATAACATCATCTGCATATGCCAAGCAATTCACATTAGGTGTATTTTTAGGTTGTTTAAAAGTGGCAATTTTACCCTTACTCATTTCCACTTTTAAATTTACTATCAATAGCTCTAAGTATATATTAAATAGAGCGGGTGATAGAGGATCTCCTTGTCTTAATCCTCTTAACGGCTTAAATTTTACTCCTGCCTGCCCATTTATGTGGATTTTTACTCAAGCACTAGAGATGCATCTAAACATTAAATCTATCCAGAAATCTGAGAAACCCATTTTCCTCATTACATAACATAAAATATCTAATTCTACTCTGTCAAATGCTTTCCATAGGCCAAGCTTTAAAATCACATTGTGCCCTCTCGTTTTAGCTCCAAGTTCCCTTACCAGTTCCATGGCTAGATTGATGTTTTCCATCATAAGCCTAATTTGAACAAACCCCACTTGCTCCACCGAAATGATGGTAGGAAGGATTTTGCTCATCCTAGTTTGTAGGACTTTAGCTAGGATCTTATAAGCTGCGTTGCATAGACTTATTGGTCTACAATATTCTCTTTTTTGCGAGATTTTTTTTGGAATAAGGATGATATATGAGCTGGCCCAGGCTTTAGAGACTTCTACACCCACAAAAATCCATGCAATGGCCATGGTCATGTCTTTTTTAATAATATTCCAACAATGTTGAAAGAATTCATTGCTCCATCCATCTGGGCCTTCAGCACTGTCTTTATTCGAGCTAAACACTACTTCTTTAATTTCTTCCTTACTCGGAATTCTTTCTAGTGCTTTGTTTTCCTCCTCAGTGATTTTCTTTTCAATAGCATTCATTAGCATATTTCCTCTCGGACCGGTGCTCCTGCATAGATGACTTTTAAAATAATTTTCTAGCACGATTTTTATATCTTTTTCTTTATCTATCCACTCACCATTTGCATTTTTTATTCCTTTTATTTTTTGTCTTTAAACTTTTACTTTTTCCATCACATTATTGAACATCGTGTTTTTATCTTTGTCCTTTAACCATTTTATTTTAGACCTTTGTTTCCAAAATCTTTCCTCCATGTGCAATCTATGCCTTAATTCCGCTTTAGCTTTACTCAAATTAATCCTTGAGATTTCATCTTGCATTTCCTCATATTTAATCTCCATATATGCCACCTCTTCTTCTACTTCCTGTATTCTTTTAGGGATATTTCCAAAATGTTGTTTATTCCATGCCCCAATGGTAATTTTTAGTCTGCGTAATTTTGATGCCAAAATCTGCATTGGGTTTCCCAAAACTGGGATTTCCCATGAGTTTTTTACTATTTTTTCAAAATCTCTATGTAATACCCAAGTATTTTGAAATTTAAACCCCATGTGTATCCCATTATTATAGTTTTTAAAAAGAGAGTAGAAGCGGACTGTGATCCAAAAAGGTTCTATTAAGATGTTTAACTTTTATTTCACCTATCTTGTCCAAGATTTTTGTGTTATAGAGAACCCGATCTAATCTTGACCATATTGCTCCTCTCATTTTCCAGTTATTGCACCAGGTATAATTTAAGCCTAGAAAATATGCTTCTATAAGGTTAGCATTAGCTATAGCCTCATTGAAGTGGGCTATAGCTATCGAATTAGGGGGCCTTCCTCCCCTCTTCTCGGTGGAGTTTATAACTACATTAAAGTCTCCACCGATGATCCAGGGGACCTTTCTTTTAGATATCTCTTTCATCTCCTGCTAGAGTTTTTTCGTTTCCTCCTTCGCATTGCTCGCGTACACTGCCGAGAAGATAACTTCTTACAGGTTACCTCTCCTGAAATTTATTATTTGTTCTATTTCTAAGAGATTTTTTACATCCAAAGTGTTGCTCCATATTATCCATAGCTTACCATTCCGGTTCGAAAAACACTTATCAAGGCCAATTAAATTTTTGTATTTTTCTAGTTGATTCGCGCTTACCATTGGCTTAGCAATTGTTAATATTTTAACTTTATATATTTTAATTAGTTTTTTAATCATATTTAACATTGGAGTGTTAGCTACTCCTCTTTTATTCCAAAATAAGCCACTATTCATTTAGCATGTGTTTAGCTTGTGCCCTCGTGGAACACTTTGATTCGTACCTCAAGTTCAAGTATTTTTTCCTATTTCTAGAAGACTTAATTGTGCTTTGATGGGTGTGATCTTTTCTTATAGGTGAGCTTTGTTGTGCTTTATCCAGCTTAATGGCCATACTTTTGATTTCATTTATCGCCATCTCCCTACTTTCGATCTTAGCCATTTTTTGTTTATGTGCTTCTATGTCATCCAGCGCTGTACATGCATTTTGTTTTTTCTCATTTTTGTTTGTGCTGACTAGTGGCCAGCTTTTCACTTCTGATCCGTCTTCCGAGATGAGATCATTCTCTGCCCAATTATAATGTTTTATGCACCTTCAAAATTTTAAGTCCATTTTTCTCACCATCTTCCTAACTCTATTTTCTTCTCTTTTATTTTCCCCCAGAATTCCACACCCTTCCACTCCCCTATCAGTCTCTTCTAACCACCTCCTTGTATCTTCTAATCTCTCCCTCAACCCTCTCTTCTCTACTGAACTAACTTTTCTTCCCTCAATCCTCTCTTCTCTGCCTCCCCTCTAATTCCTCCCCCGCTCCCCTTTCTGGACCTTTCATCTCATCCCCTTCTGCCTCCATTGTGGCAGTAAATTCCTTGGAGCTTTCTATCTCCTCTGCCTCGTTCACTGTCCTCCTTTCTTTTTGAACCCAAACCACTCTTACTTCGTTTCTGCCTCCTGTTTTACCATGCTCTTTTCCTTCCCTCCCTCCTAGCTTTATATCTACCTTACATTTCACCCTCTCGTGACCCATCATAAGACAATTCTCACAATATTTTGGCATATTTTCTAATATTATAGGCTGCCAGAAGCCAACACTGTGATCACTGCCCACCCATATTCTATTTGGGTGTTTTTCACGAAGGTTAACCTCTATGCATATTCTTGCAGTGCTCGGCCTTGTCATACAGACCGTAGCTTGGTCCAACAACCATGGTGTTCAAACACAGAGAGCAATAGAATATAGAGAGGACATATTAAAAAATGCAAAGGGAGGTTCGGGAAGGAGAACCAAACCAGGGCATTCGAAGGTTCTTCTGAGGTCTTGAAGGTATCGACCATTTGAATACCCTCATAGGGTATCCCGTGATACTCCATTAGCCCCTTAACCATATTTTCAAGAAGTTTTCCTCCTCTTTGAACTGTAATAGAATGTGCTTCCCATCTAGCCACACCCACTTCACTACTTCTCGAAGCTTTAACGATGCGAGGAAGCCATGGAACTGCTCGAACTCTATCCTACCATGCAAAAACTTACCAATTAGTGTGAGATTGAAAAGTTCAACAAGCTTTGCAATCTCCTCCTTCGAAAATAAAATAGCCGGGGACTCCTCTTTTGCAGAAAAAGTTCGGAAATAGGAGCTCGGGTTCTTTGAAAATGGAGGAGAATGATTTTTTTATCAAAGATCAAATCAGTTTTAGCCATTTTTGGCTGCAAATTGAGCTTTTTTCACACAAGAATGACGGTTTTTTTTTATTCTTCTTATTCTTCGTATTATTCTTATATTTTTTATTCTACTTATTCTTTTTATTCTTCTTATTCTTCTTTTCTTTTTATTCTAATTAATTTTCTTATTATTCTAATTCTTCTTATTCATTATATTCTTCTTATTCATCTTATTCATCTTATTTTTGAGATTCTTATTTTTCTTCTTATTCTTCTTATTTTCCAATTCTTCTTACTATTCTTATTCTTTTTATTCTTATTATTCTTCTTAATCTTATTATCCTGCATATTCTTCTTATTCTTCTTATTTTTCTTATTCTTCTTATTCTTCTTATTCTTTTTATTCTTCTTATACTTCTAATTCTTCTTATTCTTCTTATTCTTCTTATTCTTCTTATTCTACTTATTCTTCTTATACTTCTTATTCTAATTTTTCTTCTTTTATTCTTATTCTTCTTATTATTCTTATTCTTTTTTTTTCAGCTTATTCTTCATAATCTTCTTATTCTTCTAATTTTTTTATCCATATTATTCTTATTATTGTTCTTATTCTTCTTATCTTCTTATTCTTCTTATTCTTCTTATTCTTCCAATTCTTATAATTATTCTAAGTCTTCTTATATATCTTATTCTACTTTTCTTATAATTCTTTTTATTTGTTTTTCTTATTTTTCTTATTTTTATTATTCTTCTTATTATTTTTATTATTCTTATTCTTCTTATTTTTCATATTCTTCTTATTCTTTATAATCTTTTTATTCTTCTTATTCTTCCACTTCTTCTTATTCTTTTTATTCTTATTATTCGTATTATTCTTCTTATTCTTCTTATTCTTCAATTTCTTATTATTCTTCTTATTTTTATTTTTATTCTTCTTATATTTTATTCTTATTTTTCTTCTAAATTTCTTATTCTTCTTATTCTTCTATTCTTATTCTTCTTATTCTTCTTATTCTTCTTATTCGTCTTATTCCTTTTATTCTTTTTATTCATTTTTTCTTCTTATTATTCTTATTCTTCTTATTCTTCTTATTTTTATTATTATTCTTATTATTCTTATTCTACTTTTTCTTCTTATATATCTTATTCTTCTTATTCTTTTTATTCTTCTTATTCTTTTATCCTTCTTATTCTTCTTATTCTTCTTATTCTTTTTATTCTTCTTATTAATATTATTCTTCTTATTCTTCTTAATCTTATTTTTTTTATTCTTCAAAATCTTATTTTTTTTATTCTTCTTATTCTTCTTATTTTTTTTATTCTACTTATGCATCTTATTCTTCTTAATCTTTTTATTCCTCTTATTCTTATTATTCTTCTTATTCTTCTTATTCTTCATATTCTTGTTATTTTTTTTATTATTTTTATTATTCTTTTTATTATTCTTTTTCTTTTTATTCTTTTTATTCTTCATATTCTTATTATTTTTCTTATTCTTCTTATTCTTTTTATTCTTCTAATTCTTCTTATTCTTGTTATTCTTCTTATTCTTCTAATTCTTCTTATATATCCTTATACTACTTTTCTTCTAATTCTTTTTATTTTTTATTTTCTTCTTATTTTTTATTATTTTTATTATTATTCTTATTTTTCTTATTGTTCTTATTCTTCTTATTCTTCATAATCTTTTTATTCTATGAATCTTTTTATTCTTCTTATTCTTCTACTTCTTATTCTTCTATTTCTTAATCTTATTATTCTTATTATTATTCTTTTTCTTGTTTTTCTTCTTATTCTTCTAATTATTATTATTCGTTTATTTCTACTTATTATTCTTATTCTTCTTTATCTTCTTAATTTTGTATACTTCTTATTCTTTTTATTCTCCTTATTCTTCTTATTCTTTTTTTTAAAGGTTCGTTTTATTATTAATTACCCTCTCTTTCGGTGGAGGAATACCATTTTTACAACCTACATCTACCCGTAGCCCTCTTACACCCATCTTATCCTTAAGCCTATTAGCTAGCCTATAAAAATTTGAAAAAAACTTTCTAATTAAACATTTATTCATTATATAATTAAACTAGAGTAAGCTGGAGGCTTTGCTCCAGTTTATTTATTTTCCGGCCCATCTATGCATTTTGATTTTTTCGGACCAACTTCGGCCCATCTTTTCATTTAACTTCTTGATTTTATTGGCCGTATCCTGTAGCATCTGTTTCTCATCTTCCCCGAAAGCCGTATTGTTCACGTCCTGCTTCCCGAATGTATCCAACCGAATGTTTCGAACCATCCAGCTTCTTCTTTTATATGCTCCTGCGCCTGCAATATACAAAGAAAATGAGCACGCCTACAATATAGCTTGTCTACCCTATTCCCCTTGTCCCTTATTCTGCTTATACAACATTTATCATTTCTTCGTTCGCTACCAGTCTCTTTGCCGCGCCTTGTAATTGGAGTTGACCATACAGCTTTTAACGAGCTGCAACAAGACCTAAGACTTTCTGCATAACTTTCAGGAAATATAAACTTGTTCAACCAGAATTATAACACATAACTTAGCCAAAAAAACCACCTCCAAACGCATGTAAACTGCGCACCCGATGATCACCCACAGGACCGGGTGATCAGTTGTTATCAACATAAACAAATCGAGCACCAGTCAAATAAACCCGTGAAAAAACAGCTTATTATTATATGATCTTACCAAGGGGAATATATCTATGTACAGCATTGTTTAACCTATAAAATATTCGCAAAGTTAACCATTTAAAAACCAAAAACCATCATAACATCTTCATCCTGCAAGTATAAAACATGAACCAGGTACATGTCTATTCGTGTGCACAACCTAACAATCAAGGCTGAGATTTCTGCCATTTTGTATGTAGCTGCGCTGCTGAGAAGAGAAAGAAAATCAAGACCTATGCTTATCCTAGAATCCCATGTTTTGAGTTAACCTACTTGCTTCTTTTTTTCTTTTTTAAATTATCTATTCTAAGCTATGGTCCAAATTTATTTTAAACTAACCTGACCTCCACTCTTCCTAACTCTTATATAAGAAAAGGCCATCTTATCTAATCTCACTAGACCTTTCAATTTTTTTGGCATAGAATCCTCATCGAATTCTATTTCTCATTTTTCCAAGCCTATCCTCGCGAGATAATCTGTTGGAGTATTTGCCTCTCTGTATATATGCATTATTGATGCATTTAAATCTTTTATAATCTTCATTATTATTTCTAGTTCTTCCTCATATTTCCAAAGAGAAATTCTTCCTATTGCTAAATTAAATAATAACATCGAGTCCACTTGTATTTGAATACTTTTATATTCTAATTTTTTGCATACATTTAAACCTATTCTTAACGCCCTAATTTATGATTGTAGAGCCGAGTCTGCTACACTAACCGAGGAGAAAGCTTTCATAACTGTGCCTTTAGAATCTCTTATTAACCCACCTCCTCCCACTATTCCAGTATCCCTATTAAAGCTTCCATCCATGTTTAGAGAGAATTTTCCTTCAGGGGGCCTAACCCAACTTATACTTTTTGCCCAATATTGTTTAACTATTTTTATATTAAGACCCCATTCTTTTTCCACTTTCTTATCTATAGCTAGTTTTTCTACTATAATGGGCTTAATATTTGATATGCTACTTATTTCCTGCTTAATTTTTTGTAATATATCTATCGATCCATTCTCTTTCCTTCAAATCTACTCCTATTGCGAGCTTGCCATAAACACCATATTACTACATGAGATAAATTCTTATAGAGCCAATTTCTAGAAGGGTTAGCAGAAATAGCATTTTCCCATTTTTTAATTCTTTCTATTAGACTTTTCTCTTTATTACTAATTTGTTCATTTCCTTCAAGTTTCTTCCAAACTTCTTCTGCAATTTTCCCTCTCAAGAATAGATGATCTATTGATTCTACTTCAGCAAAACAACACTCACATCTGGATACTATTTTTATGCCCTTTCTTTGCACATTAGTATCCACAGGTAATGCATTTACTATTGCTTTCCATGCTAGCGAACACATTTTTTGTGGAATACCTGCTTTCCAGACCCATTTAAATATGGGTTGAGTAGGTTTTTTCCTTCTAATCAACTCCTTAACCAATTTTAGTGTGAAATTACCTTGTGGTGTGAGAGTCCATTTCAAACCACTCTTTTTTAATATTGAGTGTGATTCTACTATATCTTTTTGTTTCTCCAGAGCTTTCCAATCATTTGATGTCTGTTTAAGCCTCTGTTTGTTTTGTTCGAAATATTTGGTCTGCATATATTTTGCCCAAAGGCTATCATTCTCGATCAGCCTCCACCATCCTTTGCAATCCCAGGTGGTGGCCATATCCGGTAAAGTAATTATTCCTAAGCCTTCTTCTGCTTTTGGGTCGCATATATCCCTCCAGTTTTTCCAGTGAATTTTTTGCTTCCCATCTTTTTTACCCCATAAAAAATTTGACATTTCTGATTCTAATTTGTTCAAAAATTTTTTCGGGGGATGTATTACAGATAAGATATGCACTAACGTGCTTTGTAACACATGAGAGATCAATGTAATCCGTCGTCCGAATCCTAAAAGATTTTCTTTCCATCCTGCTATTTTCCTCCTGATTTTATCTTGTAATGGTATTAAATATTTCTCTCTCAGTCTACCTTCATATATTGTACAGCCTAAATATGTTAAAGTTCCCTTATTATGTGTAAATCCGGTTATATTTTTAATCTTATTTATCACTTTCTCTGAAGTCTTTTTGGCTAGCATGAACTGGCACTTCTTTTTGTTTACAACTTGGCCTGTTTCTAATTCAAATAATTCTAATAATTCTATCAGATTTATTACAGATCTTTTATATGCATTTGTAAAAATTATTAGATCATCAGCATAAGCCAAGCAACCTATTCTTGGGGTATTATATGGTTGTCTAAAAGGTAATATATTGCCTTTCGACATTCTTTTGTTTAGATTAAGTATAAGCAGATCTAGGTATATATCAAATAATAAGGGGGATAATGGATCCCCCTGTCTTAGGCTTCTTATAGGTTTGAATTCTTCACCTATATTGTCATTTATAATAATTCTAACCCAAGGACTTGAAATGCATTTGTATATTATGTCAATGCTTAATTCAGAAAACCCATATTTTCTTAAAATGTAACAGAGTGTATCCCATTCAACTCTATCAAATGCTTTAGACAAATCCAACTTGATAACTAGATTATTGCCTCTAGTTTTAATTGCAATTTTTTTCATCATTTCTGAGGCTAATCTAATATTTTCTATCATTAGTCTGTTTTTAACAAATCCTGTTTGCTCCGGTGATATTATTAGTGGCAAGATATTACTTAATCTGTTTTGAATTATTTTAGCTAAAATCTTATAAATCGCATTACATAAGCTTATTGGTCTAAAATCCTCGCATATCTGAGGAGCTTCTTTTTTAGGGATTAAAACTATAAATGAGTTTGCCCAAGCTTTAGGAATATCTGCCCCAACAAAGAAACTAGCAATCGCTGAAACTAGATCATTTTTAATAATGGGATAGTTTAGTTGAAAAAAATAATTATTCCAGCCATCTGGTCCCGCTGCACTGTCTTTGTCAAAATTAAAGACTGCAATTTTTACCTCCTCTTCTTCTGGGATCCTTTCCATCATTTGATTTTGATCTTTCGTAATGGAGGCCCCGATCTCTTGTAATAAGGAGTTCCCTTCATGAGGCATGTGTCCACACAGGTGAGATTTGAAGAAGTCCTCAAAGAGGGCACATAATTGTTTGTCTTCTTCTATCCATTTTCCTTCTATATCTTTTAATCCTTTAATTTTATTTTTTTGTGTTTTTATTTTGCTCATGTTATGGAAAAATTTTGTATTTTTATCCCCATCCTTTAACCATTTAATTTTTGCTCGTTGTTTCCAATATATCTCCTCCATGTATAATTTTAAACTCAATTCAGCTTTAGCCTTGTTTAAATCCTTCCTAATTTCTTTATCATTTTTATTATCATATTCTTTTTCTAGTTTTTCCACTTGTTCCTCTGCTTGGCTTTATTTGCAGGTTTATATTTCCAAAAATTTCTTTATTCCATGATTTTAGCTGTTTTTTTAATCTATATAGCTTTATCATTAGAACTTGCATAGGTTTCCCTGATGCAGGATCCGACCAAGAGTCTCTTACCAGTTTTTCAAACTCGACGTGTTTTCCCCACATGTTTTGAAATTTAAAGCTTCATGTACCTCTTTTATTGTTATAAAGTGATATGAGGAGTAGAGAGTGGTCTGAACAGGTTCTGCTTAAATGTCTAAGCCCTGTAGTGCCATGTGAGGCTACCCACTTCGCATTGCACATTACCCTGTCCAGCCTGGCCCAAATTGCTCCTCTTTTTTGCCAGTTATTACACCAAGTGTAATTTGAGCCTGTGAAGTCTATTTCTAACAAGTTAGAATTAGAAATCGCCTCATTAAATTGAGACATCGCTGTTGTGTTAGGAGTTTTTCTCCCCTTCTTTTCCGAGACACTTCTTATAACATTAAAGTCTCCTCCTATCAGTCAGGGAACATTATTTGCTGTAATTTTTTCCATTTCTTCCCATAAGATTAATCTAGAGTTTTTATCATTTTTAGCATATACTACCGATACTATGTCTTCGGATATTTTAAAGTGTACTATTTGTTCTATATCTTTTAATATTTCTATGTCTAAATAATTATGCCACATAATCCAGAGTTTACTATTTAGGTTAGAGAATGAGTTATTAAACCCTAAAATTCGACTATATTTAGATAGTTGTTCCTATTGAATCAGAGGTTCTGCAATTACAACCAATGAAATTTTATGTATTTTTATCAATTGTTTTAATCTATTTATCGAGGGGTTGTTTGCCACCCCTCTAATATTCCAATATAGATAACTATCCATTAAAACCTAATTTAGTTTGTGATCTAGTTGTGCATTTAGTTTAATATGTTTTATCTTGATGCTTCCTCATATTCCTTGCACTCTTGGGTGCAATTGATTGAGCTATTTCCTTGTATTTCCCTTGTATGCCAATTTGCATGGTCATTCTTTTTATAGCTTCCATAGATTGATCCTTTGTTAGTTTTCCCCGTCCATCCTCATACATTTCTAGGTCATCCTTTGCTACTACTATATAACTTTCTTCAATTGCTTCTACCTTACCAAATGGAGGATAACTAAATACTTCTGAATCTTCTTCTGGAAAATCCAGGAGATCCTCATCTAACCAACTATAATCCTCTATTTTTTTCTTTTAGAACTCTTTAAGTTTATTTTTTTTAATTTTCTTCTTTCTAACTTTAACTTCCTCCCATCCCTCCTCCTTATTTTCTATGCTTTTGCCCTCTATGCCTGTTTCTAAGTTGTTTCTGCCTTCCTCTATATCTGATAAATAATTATCTTTTTCTCTCACACTCACCTCTTTTTCCTTCACTAAATCTTCTATCTCTCCATATTTCGGATTCTCCTCCTCCCTCCTTATCCATTTATCTACCCTCTTACTTCTAAAATCCTGCCATTTCTCTTTGTTTACTTGTTCCGAACTCTTCCTACATTCAGAGATATCATGCCCAATTCTTCTGCAAATTAAACAAAAGGAGGGCATGTTTTCGGGAATAATAGTTTGCCAAAACCCCTCGTTTTGTTCATCTTTCCGTGTACCTATCCAGATTTTGTCAGGAAGTGAAGAAGATATGTTGCATTCGACACAAACACGGGCCTGGCTTGGTCTTGTCATGTTTACAGTCGCCTCATCCCTTATCAATGGCTTACCCAAGCAAGAGGATAATACAAAGAGAGAATGCGCATTAAACAAGTGTAATGGGAGTTTCGGGAGAGAGAACCAAACTGGGGCAAGAGGCGCCTCCTCCATAGGACTGAAATTCTTCGTCCATTTCAACACGCGCATAGGAAAGCCATTAACTTGCCACAAACCTCTATGTCACAAACAATAATAATCTTCAACATTAAAGCACTGCAGAAATATATGTTTTGCATCATAATCGGCTAGTTTAACTCTTCCCGTGAGCTTGAGAGAGGAGACAAAATGTTGCATCTCATTCGGGCGAGGCCTGCCATGAGAAAACTTCCCGATGAGCATGTATTCGTAAGGCGCCATGAAGTTCCTCATCTCCTCGGCTGAAAATAAAACCACGGGACTCCCGTTTTTTTTTTCAAAAATGCGTGAGGGAGGCGCGGGCATTCTTGTAATCGAGGCAAAAGACTTATTTTGTAATAATAAGTCATTTTATTCTTCTTATTCTTATTATTCTTCTTTTTCTTCTTATCCATTTTATCATTCTTATCCTTCTTATTCTTTTTATTCTTCTTATTTTTCATTTTCTTCTTATCCATCTTATCCTTCTTATCATCATTGTTCTTAGTATTCTTCTTAATCTTCTTATTCATATTATTTTTCTTATTCTTCTTAATCTTATTATTCTTCTTATTCTTCTTATTCTTATTATTCTTCTTATCCTTCTTATTCTTCTTATTTTCCATATGCTTCGTATTGTTCTTATTCTTTGTATTCTTCTTATTCTTCGTATTCTTCTTATTCTTCGTATTCTTCTTATTCTTTTTATTCTTCTTACTCTTTTTATTATTCTTATTCTTCTTATTCTTTTTATTATTTTTATTCTTTTTATTCTTTTTATTCTTTTTATTTTTCTAATTCTTCTTATATTTCGTATTCTACTTTTCTTCTAATTCTTTTCATTCTTTTATTCTTCTTATTTTTCTTATTTTTATTATTCTTCATATTATTCTTATTTTTTTATTCTTCATATTATTCTTATTTTTTTTATTCTTCATTTTCTTCTTATTCTTATGAATCTTTTTATTCTTATTATTCTTATACTTCCTCTTATTCTTCTTATTCTTCTTTTTATTATTATTATTATTTTTTTTATTAGTATTATTTTTTTTTCTTCTTTTTATTCTTCTTTTTCTTCTTATTCTTTTAAATCTAATTATTCTTCTAATTCTACTTATTATTCTTATTCTTCTTTATCTTATTAATTTCTTCTTCTTATTCTTTTAATTCTTCTTATTCTTCTTATTCTTCTTATCCATCTTATCCTTGTTCTTTTTATTCTTCGTAATCTTGTTAATCTTCTTATTCATATTATTCTTCTTATTCTTCTTAATTTTATTATTCATCTTATTCTTCTTATTCTTCTTATTCTTCTTATTGTTCTTATGCTTCTTATTCTTCTTAATCTTATTATTCATCTTATTCTTCTTATTCTTCTTTTTCTTCTTGTCCATCTTATCCTTCTTGTTCTTTTTATTCTTCGTAATCTTGTTAATCTTCTGATTCTTCTTATTCTTCTTAATCTTATTATTCATCTTATTCTTCATATTCTTCTTATTGTTCTTATGCTTCTTATTCTTCTTAATCTTATTATTCATCTTATTCTTCTTATCATTCTTATTCTTTTTATTCTTCTTATTATTCTTATTCTTCTTATTCTTCTTACTCTTCTTACTCTTCTTATTCTTCTTATTCTACTTTTCTTCTAATTCTTTTTATTCTTCTTATTCTTCTTATTCTTCTTATTCTTCTTATTCTTAATATTCTTCTTATTCTTCTAAATCTTTTTATTCTTCTTATTCTTCTACTTCTTTTATTCTTTCTATTCTTCTTATTCTATATATTTTATTTATTTTTTTTATTCTTATTCTTCTTATTCTTATTATTATTTTTATTCTTCATGTTTTGCATTTTTCTTTTTATTCTTCTTATTCTTCTTATTCTTTTTATTCATATTATTCTTCTTATTCTTTTTATTCTTTTTATTCTTTTTATTCTTTTTATTCTTTTTATTCTTATTATTCTTATTATTCTTCTTATTCTTCTTATTCATCTTATTCTTTTTAATATTCTTATTCGTTTAATTCTTCTTATTTTTTTTCATATTATTCTATTTATTCTTTTTATTCTTATTATTCTTCTTATTCTTTTTATTCATTTTATTCATCTAATTTTTTTTATTCTTCTTATTATTCTTATTCTATTTATTCATATTTTTATTCTTATTCTACTTTTTCTTCTTAATCTTCTTAGTCTTCATATTCTTCTTATACTTTTTATTATTCTTACTATTCTTCTTATTCTTATTCTTCTTTTTCTTCGTATTTTTCTTATTCTTCGTATTCTTCTTATTCTTCTTATTCTTATTATTCTTATTATTCTTCTTATTCTTCTTATTCTTCTTATTCTTCCTATTCTTCTTATTCTTCTTATTCTTCTGATTCTTCTTATTCTTCTTAATCTTTTTTTCTTCTTAATTTTTTTTATTCTTCTTATACTTTTTATTTTTATTATTCTTATTATTATTATTATTTTTCTTATTTTTTTAGTTTTATTATTCTTATTATTTTTCTTATTTTTTTAGTTTTATTATTCTTCTCATTCTTTTTATTCTTGTTATTCATGTTATTCTTGTTATTCTTCTAATTCTTTTTATTCTTATTATTCTACTTATTCTTCTTATCTTTCTTATTCTTCTTTTTCTTCTTAATCTTCTTATTCTTCTTATTCATCTTATTCTTCTTAATATTCTTATTTTTTTTATTCTTCTTATTGATTTTTCATATTATTCTACTTATTCTTATTATTCTTCTTATTCTTTTTATTCATTTTATTCTTCTAATTTTTTTTTATTCTTATTATTCTTATTCTGTTTATTCATATTTTTATTCTTATTCTACTTTTTCTTCTTAATCTTTTTAGCCTTCATATTCTTCTTATTCTTTTTGTTATTCTTACTATTCTTCTTATTCTTATTCTAATTTTTCTTCGTATTTTTCTTATTCTTCGTATTCTTCTTATGCTTATTCTTATTATTCTTCTTCTTATTCTTCTTATTCTCCTTATTCTTATTATTCTTCTTATTCTTCTAATTCTTCTTATTCTTATTAATCTTCTTTTCTTCTTAATTTTTTTTATTCTTCTTATACTTTTTATTTTTATTATTCTTCTTATTCTTATTATTTTTCTTATTTTTTAAGTTTTATTATTGTTCTCATTCTTTTTATTCTTGTTATTCATGTTATTCTTGTTATTCTTTTAATTCTTTTTATTCTTATTATTCTGCTTATTATTCTTATCCTTATTATTCTTCTTTTTCTTCTTAATCTTCTTAATCTTCTTATTCTTCTTTTTCTTATTATTCTTCTTATTCTTCTTATTCTTCTTATTTTCTTATTCTTCTCATTCTTCTTATTCTTCTTATTCTTCTTATTCTTCTCATTCTACTTATTCTTCTTATTCTTCATATTTTTCTTATTCTTTTTATTCTTCTTATTCTTCCTATTCTTCTTATTTTTATTATTCTTCTTATATTTCTTATTCTATATTTCTTATTCTATATTTCTTATTCTTCTTATTTTTCTTATTCTACTTTTCTTCTAATTCTTTTTTTCTTCTTATTTTTCTAATTCTTATTATTCTTCTTATTATTCTTATTATTCTTATTCTTCTTATTATTCTTATTGTTCTTATTCTTATTATTCTTTCTATTCTTCTTATTCTCCTTATTCTACTTTTTCTACTTTTTCTACTTTTTCTTCTTATTCTTCTTATTCTTATTATTCTTCTTATTCTTCATGTTTTTCATTTTTCTTCTTATTCTTCTTATTGTTCTTATTCTTTTTATTCTTCTTATTCTTCTGATTCTTCTTATTCTTCTTAATCTTCTTATTATTCTTATTATTCTTATTCTTCTTATTCTTCTTATTATTCTTATTAATATTATTCTTTTTATTCTTCTTTTTTTTATTCTTCTTATTCTTTTTATTCTTTTTTTCATACTACTTATTCTTTTTATTCTTATTATTCATCTTATTCTTCTTATCCTTTTTATTCATTTTATTCTTCTAATTTTTTTGATTCTTATTATTTTTCTTATTCTTATTATTCTTATTATTCATATTATTCTTCTTATTCCGCTTATTCTTCTTTTTCTTCTTATTCTTCTTAGTCTTCATATTCTTCTTATTATTTTTATTCTTCTTTTTCTTCTTTTTCTTCTTTTTCTTCTTTTTCTTCTTTTTCTTCTTTTTCTTCTTTTTCTTCTTTTTCTTCTTTTTCTTCTTTTTCTTCTTTTTCTTCTTTTTCTTTTTTTTCTTCTTTTTCTTTTTATTATTCTTATTATTATTATTATTCTTTTCTTCTTATTCTTATTATTCTTCTTATTATTCTTATATTTCTTATTCTTCTAATTCTTTTTATATTTCTTTTTCTACTTTTCTTCTAATTCTTTTTATTCTTTTTTTCTTCTTATTTTTTTTATTTTTATTATTCTTCTTATTATTCTTATTGTTCTTATTCTTACTATTCTTCTTATTCTACTTATTCTAAATTTTATTCTTATTCTTTTATTCTTTTTATTCTTTTTATTCTTTTTATTCTTTTTATTTTTTTTATTCTTCATGTTTTTCATTTTTCTTCTTATTCTTCTTATTCTTCTCATTCTTCTTATTCTTATCATTCTTCTCATTATTCTTATTATTCTTATTCTTCTCATTCTTCTTATTCTTCTCATTCTTCTTATTCTTCTCATTCTTCTTATTCTTCTTATTATTCTTATTATTCTTATTCTTTTTATTATTCTTATTATTTTTATTCTTCTTATTCTTCTTTTTTATCATATTTTTCTTATTTTTCTTATTCTTCTAATTCATCTTATTTTTCTTATTCATCTTATTTTTCTTATTTTTCATATTCTTCTTATTTTTTTTATTCTTTTTATTATATTATTCTACTTCTTCTTTTTATTCTTTTATTCTTTTTATTCTTAATATTCTTCATATTCTTTTTATTCATTTTATTATTCTAAATTTTTTGATTCTTCTTATTCTTATTAATATTTTTATTCTTCTCATTCTTCTAATTTTTCTAATTCTGCTGAATATTTTTATTTTTCTTATTCTTCTTATTCTTCTTATTTTTTTTTATTCTTCTTTTCTTCTTAATTTTTTTTATTCTTCTTATACTTCTTATTTTTATTATTCTTCTTATTCTTATTATATTTCTTATTTTTTTGTTTTCTTATACTTCTTATTCTTATTGTTCTTCTAATTCTTTTAATTCTTTTTATTCTTATTATTCTGCTCATTCTTCTTATTCATCTTATTCTTCTTATTCTTCTTATTCTTTTTATTCTTCTTATTATTCTTTTTCTTCTTATTATTCTTATTATTCTTATTCTTCTTTTTTTTTCTTATTTTTTTATTCTTCTTTTTATTCTTTATCTTTTTATTATTTGTATTCCTCATATTTATGTTATTCATGTTATTCTTCTTATTATTCTTATTCTTCAAATTCTTCTAATTCTTCTAATTCTTTTTATTATACTTATTATTCTTTTTATTCTTAATTTTCTTAATCTTTTTATTATTTTTTTCTTCTTATACTTCTTAATCTTCTTATTTTTTTTCTTATTCTTCTTATTATTCTTATTCTTTTTATTCTTCTTATTCTTTGTATTATTCTTATTATTCTTATTCTTTTTATTCTTCTTATTCTTTGTATTATTATTATTATTCTTCTTCTTCTTATCTTATTATTATTATTATTATTATTCTTCTTCTTCTTCTTCTTCTGATTCTTCTTAATCTTTTTCTTCTATTTTTTTTATTCTATTTATTTTTGTTATTCTATTTATTTTCTTATTAGTCTTATTCTTCTTATTCTTCATATTCTTCTTATTCTTAGTTTTCTTGTTATTCTTATTATTCTTCTTATTTTTATTATTCTTTTTATTTTTCTTATTTTCTTATTCTTATTATTCTTATTATTCTTATTATTCTTCTTATTCTTATTTTTCTTTTTATTCTACTTATTTATATTATTCTTTTTATTGTTCTTATTCTTTTTATTCTTCTTATTTTTTTTATTCTTCTTAATATTCTTAGTCTTCTTATTCTTATTATTTTCTTAGTCTTCTTAATCATCTCATTATTCTAAGTCTTCTAATTCTATTATTACTCTTCTTTTTCTTATTCTTCTTATACTTCTTATTCTTATTATTCTTTTATTTCTTCTTATTCTTCTTATAATTATTATTTTTCTTTTTGTTCTATTTATTTTTATTCTTCTTAATCTTCTTATTCTTCTTCTTATTCTTCTTCTTATTCTTATTTTTCTTATTATTCTTATTTTTCTTATTATTCTTATTCTTCGTATTCTTCTTATTCTTCTTATTCTTCATTTTCTTCTTAATTTACTTAATATTCTTATTCTTCTTATTCTTCTTTTCTTTTTATTCTTAATTTTTTTTCTTCTTCTAATTCTTCTTATTCTACTTATTCTTTTTATTTTTCTTATTCTTCTTATTTTTTTTATTCTTATTTTTATTCTTTTTTTTATTCTTTTTCTTATTCTTTTTTTATGTGTTATTCTTGTTATTCTTCTTTTTCATATTATTCGTGTTATTCTTGTTATTCTTATTATTCTTCTTATTCTTCTTATTCTTCATATTCTTCTTATTCTTCATATTCTTCTTATTTTTCTTATTCTTCTTATTATTCTTTTTATTCTTATTCTTCTTATTATTCTTTTTATTCTTATTCTTTTATTATTTTATTCTTCATATTATTCTTATTTTTCTTATTCTTCTTATTCATCTTATTCTGCTTTTTTTTCTTATTCTTCTTATTTTTCTTGTTCTTCTTATTCTCTTATTTTTTTTATTCTTCTTATTCTTTTTTTTCATATTATTCTATTTATTCTTTTTATTCTTATTATTCTTATTATTTTTTATTATTCTTCATTTTCTTTTTATTCATTTTATTCTTCTAATTTTATTTGATTCTTCTTATTTTTATTATTATTCTTATTCTTCTTATTCTTCTAATTTTTCTTATTCTGCTGATTATTCTACTTCTTCTTATTTTTCTTATTCTTCTTATTCTACTTATTCTTCTTATTCTTCTTATTCTTCCCTTCTTCTTAATTTTCTTTATTCTTCTTTTTCTTCTTATTTTTATTATTCTTATTATTATTCTTATTATTTTTCTTATTTTTTAGTTTTCTTATTCTTCTTATTCTTGTTATTCTTCTAATATTTTTTATTCTTATTATTCTACTTATTCTTCTTATTATTCTTATTCTTCTTATTCTAATTTTCTTCTTTTTCTTCTTATTCTTCTTATTCTTATAATTGTTCTTATTTTGTTTATTCTTCTTTTTTCTTCTTTATCTTTTTATTATTTTTATTCCTCATATTTATGTTATTCTTGTTATTCTTTTTATTCTTCTAATTCTCCTTATTCTTTTTATTATTCTTATTCTTCTTATTTTTCTTAATTTTCTTAATTTTCTTATTCTTCTTAATCTTCTTATTTTTTTTCTTATTCTTCTTTTTATTCTTATTCTTATTAAACTGATTTCAATTTCAATTTCAATAAACTGATTAAACTCTAATAAGAAGATAAAGATTATTCTTATTCTTAATTTCAATTTCTTATTCTTATTCTTATTCTTATTAAATCTTCCATTTTTACTTCAATTTCAATAAACTGATTAAACTCTAATACTCTACCTTTTCTTCTTTCAAAGGAATGAATAGATAGAGTTTGGTGGTTGTTCCAAAAAGGGTGAATGATTTGTTAGTTCTTAAAATAAACTTTTCCTATGGAATAATACTATTTAGGCACATCACTATAAGATAAAATTAAGAACTTGTGTGATCTAATAAGAATAATAAGAAGAATAATACTATGGAATGATTTGTTAGCTCTTAAAATGATTTTTGATATTCTTCATTATCGAACTTGTGTGATCTAATCTTGATTCAATTTTTTTCATCTAAGTTTCATGGTCATCATTTCTCTTTCTCAGTTTTGTTAATATGACATTCCTACTTTCTTCTAGAGTTAACTTCTCTTCTCTTCTTAATTTTTGATAATTCAGGTTTGATCCTCCTTGATTATTATAGGTCACCAAATTATTCCCAAAGCTTCTCAGAGCTTGCCCAATATTTTATAGTCCATTCTATAGCTTCCATATGAAATATTTATTGTATTTTTTCATGTTCAGATAATAATATATTGAAACATTATTATTATGTCAGAACAAATATCATTTTCTTTGTAATCTATTAGCTTCCTCCATTTGATAAATGAGGTCTAAGTTCACAATTTATTTGTTTGCAAATTCATATTTTTTTTCTGATTTTTTTCTCTTTTCCTATTGGGTTTCAAGCTTGGGTAAGAAATCTTCCATTTTCACTTCAATTTCAATAAACTGATTAAATTCTAATACTCTACATTTTCTTCTTTCAAAGGAATGATTAGTTGGAGTTTGGTAGTTGTTCTTTGTTATGAATGATTTATGTATATTATATCATTTAGTTGGAGTTAAAATATTATTATTATTATTATAAATGATCTCTCACTAATGAATGAATCTCATTGTGTTAATAATAATATAATAATAATAATATTATTATTATATTATTAGTATTACTATAATATTATTATTTAGTTGGAGTTAAGATAATAATTACATCATTTAGGCAACCATTTATTATTCATAAATATTTTTAGAAAACATAAGAGATTCATTTAGTTGGAGTTTTTTATTTATTTATGTGTATAATAATAATAATAATAATAATAATAATAATAATAATTACATCATTAGTCTATGACACATCATTAATGATCTCTCACTAAAATTAAACCCAATCAAATATGTATCTCATACATATTATCTTAGTGTGACTCTCATATTTTACTTGTGGTGGTGGGTTAGTAAGTTGATTGACAATATAATCATCCATAGATACTCGATATATGTGCATGTATACACTCTTTATATTTCTTCAAATGAGATAGAAAAATATCAGAATGTGTTTGGATCTTTAATGTGATTTTGGTTTCTTAGTCTATATATGTTATGGCCCTATTGCTATCACAATATAACTCTACTAGATTTGTATTGCTATAAACTATCCTCATAGAAGAAATGAGCTTTTTCATCCAAATAACTCAGTTGCTTTAGAATAAATTATGTTTTGGGCCTCTTTACTATCCTCAACAATGATACTTTACTTTAAATATTTTTGCTAACTACACCTCCATTCAAATAAAACACAAACCTTGATAGTGATTTATATTCATCCTTATTAGATTGAATCCTAACAACTGTGTACTCATATAAAAGTAACTCATTTTCATGTACTCCATACATTAAGATTATTCCCTTAGTTCTTCTCAAGTATTTAAGGATATTTTTTTACTATTTTCAAGTGATTCTCACCAACATTAAGTTTATATCTACTTATCATACTCAAAGTATATGAAACATTAGGTCAAGTACATGATATATCATGCATTATAAATTCTATTTTAGAAGTATATGTAATCATTCTCTTGTGGTCCCACTCATTTCATGTCATTGAATACTAACATTTATTAGAAATAGATCATGAGACATTAAAAAAAAAATCCTTTTCATGGAATTTTGCATATTGAACCTTTTTAGAATATTTTTAATATGTGTACCCTCACTTAGGCCAATTAAGCTTTTTATATTTATTCGTATAGATCATTATACCTTACACATATGTAGTTTCATCTAATTTTTCATTGAGTTAATATTCTAAAGCTAAAACTTGACATTATATAAGGCAAGAATATTATTTATTATGAGTAAGTTATCATAGACATAAACTATTAAAAAAATTATTATGCTCCTCTTAACCATCTTTTAAACACAAAGTTCATTAATAGTTTTTGATAAAATAGATTACTTTAATTGTTTTATTAAATTGATGATTTCAATTTTGAGATGAATGCTTCAATCCATATATGGATCTTTGAGGCTTATATACCTTTCTAGAATTTTTAGGATCAATAAAACCTTCTAATTGTATCATTTTCATATCCTCTAGTAAATTTCCATTAAGAAATAATATCCTTTTATTCATTTACTATATCTCATAATCGTATAATGCATATATGATAAAAAGAATTTGTATAGATTTATGCATAGTAACTGATAAAAACATTTCATTATAATCAATACCATGAGTTTCCATGGAATCTTTTGTAACCAATCATGCTTTAAAGATAAGTTAATTTGTATCCATGTTAATTTTCTTTATAAAAACTTATTTTCACCCTATGGGGTTTTAAACCTTTTGGTTGATCAATCAAGTTCCAAATTGATTATTATACATAAATTATATCTCAAATTTTATGGCATAAAACCATTCTATGGAGCCTGGACTAGATATGGCTTCTTGGTATGATGTGAGCTCATCATGATCTATATATATATATATATATATATATATCACATCTTGATTTCTTAGTCGTGATAAATTCATATTTTATATGATTATGATGTATCCTACTAGACATTCTCTGACCTTGTGTTACTTGTATATGTTCAACAACAAATTGTTAGTCTTGCTACTTTTTTCCTATTTAGTTAAATTAAATGTTATTTGGTGGTGGTTGAATTTCTTCAAGCTAATTATTTTAGGCATAAGCTCTTTTCTAAAAGATAGAAACTCGAGCAATAAATACTTTCTTATCAAAAATATTATAGAATTAATATCCTTTAGTTTCTTTAGGATATTCCATGAAATACTATTTATTTGATTTTAGTATTAATTTGTTAGAAATCTGATACTTCACATAAGTTTCACAACACCAAATTCCATGAAATAACATTCATAAAAGTCACATAAGAACATTTTGCAGTTCATATCTCATATAATACCATTTGATTTGCCTTAGATAGACTAATATTAATTATAAATGTGATAATCTTTAGAGCATACTCCTAAAAGAATATAGGAAGATCCACTTGACTCATCATAAATTGAAGCATATATAATAAAGGTCAATGTCTTCATTCAAAGATATTATTCCACTAAGCTATTTGTGTTAGAATTGATTGTGAAATAATTTTATAATCTTTTAGGTAGTCAAAAAATTCTCATCCGAAGTAATTTAATACTTTTTCTTAAGTTGTTTCATACCTCATTATTGAGTGTTTTGAATATTTCAAAAGATGCACATTTATTTTTTATCATATAGATATAAGTATATCTACTAAAATCATCTATAAAAGTAATGAAGTACTAGGAACCCCATCTGGTAGTCAAACTTATTGATCCACATACATTACTATATATAATGCCCAATATATCATCAACCCTTTCAATATGAAATGTAAAAAGGATTTTTGTCATTTCAAAAGATTCACATTAATATTAAACTTTTTAATATTAATATTATAGATCAACTTTATGGGATTATCAAAGTTTCGAACATGTAGGACATTTAACAAATATGCATCCTCCTAAACAAAACAACCATGACAAATGGATCAAATATTATTCTTAATAATAAAAATAAATTTATAAATGTCTAACAAGTAATAAATATTATTTTCCTCTTCATAGCAGGAACATAAATAACAATTCTCCAAATCCAAAATAAATATAAAAGGTAGAGATAAAGAATAAGTTTCTATAGTAAAGTAGCAACTCTTGCTCTGTTGCCAACATACTACCTCCTGTTTAGTGAATGATATACTATTTCTTAGATAATTCACATTAGAACAATTGTAAAATCCATAACTTGGTCTAGTACCCAAATAATAAGTAGATAAATTAAATTCTATGACATATATACATGAAGATGTAGTCACAATACCATTCATTTTTTGTATCTTTCAGGTAGAGCTTGTAATTTTGTTTCCAATAACCACCAAGCTCATGGTAGAAAAAATAACATTCTTCCTTCTTAAGTTATTTAACCTTGGCTAAAAATTACACTTAGGGTTATGTTTGAATTTCTTGAAATAATTAGGCTTACCCTTACTTTTCATTTTATATTCAATTCCTTACCCTTTTGAACCAATAGTACATTATTAACAATCTTAATGTTTTGCCAAAATCTTAAGCATCTCATGTTGCTTAGTAACTAATTTCTTCATATTATATATATTATAATTCATTACAAAATCATCATATGCATATGGTAATATTTGGAGAATAATTTCAACTATCAACTCTTGGTTAATAACTAGACAAAGTTTTTCAAGATGATCTAAATAATCTTTCATTTTTAGAACATGATGGCTTACTGAGTTTCGCATAAGCATTGTACAAGAAAGTAATTCCTTGATGGTGACAAACCTTTCAATACAGATATTCTCTTGGAATATTTCCATGAGATGACTTATCATAATGAATGCCTCCATATCAACCATTTGCTTATGAAGTTTAGAATTCATGAAGACAAGCATAAGATAAGTGGCATCAAGAGAATCATTTTCATACTTACTATAAGTATACTTTTGGATTATAAGGGCATTATCAGTAGAATTCTTAGGGATAAGTTAGTTTAGGATATATAATTTACTTTCTTACATAAGAATAATTTTTAAACTTCTATACCAATCTAGAATATTTATTCTATTGAGTTTGTCATTATCAAGGACTGATCATAGAGATAGGTTAGATATGTTTAATGAAATTATTATTTACAAATCATATGTACACCATATTTTATTAAATTATAGCAAGAAAAAACCTATTCCCAGTAAATTTTTTTTTTTGAATTAAAGTCTCAAGATATTAATTCAATAATTTAAAACTCGCGGCATTAGTGGATGACTATGTATATTTTAGCTAACTTTTAGTAAGCTTTGGTTATTTAGGTAGATAACTTCTTACCAATTATATCTCTTATAATGCTTGGATAATAATAAGATATAACATCACATGATTTTGAAAATTGTATTAATGTTCTATGTCCAAAATAATTTTTATAGCTCTTAAGTCAAACCAATTTATACATATGAAAAGCATCATTATCCATCACTTTTCACCAATATTGTCCAATACACTAATGCTTTGACAAACCCAAATTTAGAAAATCAAGGTCTTAATACTGGTAAAAATTTGAGACTTTTTCATTACTTAAGTTTTAAAAAATGATTTTAATTATCATGCATTTAAATATTGTAAGATGTTTCTAGTGTTGTATGTATATATATATATATATATAACATCACACACACACACATGTATATATATATATGTGTGTGTGTGTGTGTGTGTGTGTATGTATATATATGTATGTATATATATTTATGTATGTATATATATATATATATAACATTACATGTATATATGGCATAAAATAAAGATCATAGTATGATCTTTTGTCTAAATTATTCTTTGGTCAACCTAAAGAGAATTTTCATATTTATGAACATGCATTAAATTAGAGGTGGCAAAAGGGTCATGTCATGCCAGCATTACCAATTTTTGGGTAGCCCAGTCGAGCCACCATACCGAGTTGGGCACAGCCTAGTAAAAAAGTCATGTCATGCCCGGGATGACATGACTTATAGTCTGCTCATAACAAACATAGACTACCAAACTCTTGTTGGCTGCTAGGCATACTAAGATATTTTAGTTTCTTATTATTTCTATTGTGGAGAAAATAACTTTCAGCTCCACTTATTCTACCAGGTTAATAATGTAACATGAATATCCAACATGAAAAATCTAACCTAATACTCCATTTCTAATATGCCTAACAAACATATTAATAGATATTTCATTATTAGATATATTATCAATTGTGATACTAACTATTTTAATTTGAATATGATAATTTCTAAAGATTCTCATCATATACTCATATATGGTAAGGTCATAATAAGGATTGAGAAGCTCAGAAAATCTTAAAATCTATTTATTAAGTTTTCATATAGAATTAGAGATGAAAAATGTGTCCGTATCTGTGGATTTCCAGCCTAATTTGATCCGGTCAAATAGTATAGAAATCCATTGACTATATAATGGATTTGGATATGGATAAAAACCAATTTTTTTGAATGGATATGGATTTAGGCATATCAGATCTGAAACCCATATGGATATAATCCTTGTACTAGAAGATTGGTTTTGGATTCTCCTACAAGGTGGAACTCCATTTATCTAATGCTTAAAACTTCTTTGGCTTATTAAAATGTATTTCTTAGACTTAAGTTGTTTGAGTCACACTATATGCTTGTGCCTAGTGAAGTAGAATGGAAGACTGCAAAGGATGTTTGTGATTGATTGGAGTTGTTCTATAAATTCACTGAGTTGTTTTTTGGGACAAGATATCCAACTACCAATATCTTTATTCCTATGATTTGTAGGATTAAAATGACATTGAATGAATGGCTCATATTTTCCAATGTAGTAATTAGTACAATGGCAAAAAGTTTGGTTGCAAAATTTGATGCATATTAGAATATGATTCATACATTGATGAGTGTTTCTTTGCTGTAAGATTGGACTCTAGGTAATTAGATAATTTTTCTTCACTTTTATATTCCTTTGGTTTGTCCAAATGATTTTAGTGAATAAATTAACAAAATTTAATGATTTTGTTATGAGTTGGTGGAGAAATATTATACTAGAATATATAAAGAGACAGATACATAATCTATAGTGCATGGAATGGTCACTTCAACTTCAAAAGAGAGTTCAATAACTATTTATAGTGATTATCAGTTATTTTTTGAAAATGATGAAGACTAATAAAACTAATAGTTTCATAATGAATTGGACGTGGACCACTACTTGGAAGAAGATATTTTGCCTGATAATTCTTAGTTTGCAATTTTATTATGGTAGAAGTTGAATGAGGTAGTGTATCATATCTTGCAAACTCTTGTGAGAGACATATTAGTGATTCTAATATTTACTATTACTTCAAAGTCTGTAATCAGTTCTAGTGGAAGATTAGTAAGCCCTCATCATAATCAAAATCATCCAAAGATGATAGAAGCCTTGATGTGTGCTCAAAGTTGGTTGTGGAGTGTAGTGAAAAAACATTATAATAAATTTATTTAATTGATTATTTATTTTTTATTTACCTAGAATTTCATATTATTAGTACAATTTTAATATGAGTTTGCTTTTTATATATTTTTTTCTTGGTGCAGATGACTTGTTTGTTTTAGATGGTTATGCATCATTTTATGACTAAGATATTCACGCGCATGATAAAGGAATTAACTTTTATAACTAATAAATTTTAATTCATATTGTAATTTAAGTATTCAAATATTATGTTTTTTTTAATAATTTTAGGATCCGAGATTACACATGATCAATAATAGTATTTTCATCAACTTTTATGAAGATGAAGTCTACTAAACTTTGTTTAAGATCATAAACAATTTGAATTTGTCATTTGATATAAATATTTTGATTTGTGATGTTTTATAAACTTTAGACTTTGCTTTATATTCCTAAATTTATGAATCATGAAGTTATAACTAGTCTCATAAGTTAGCAAAATATCTGTCAATGTCGCATGGATAAATGTGATATCCATAGAAAATATCCAAAATCCAATGGATAGGATATGGATTTGAATTTTTTTTATCCGTAGTATATGGATAAGGATATGGATATATTATTTTTATTTAGGATCAGATATAGATTTTGAAAAATCTAATACAAATCTGATCTGATGCCATCCCTATGTAGAATCTACAAAGTATGTGGTGAGGCATGCAAATAATATATTATCATGACTATTCTAGATATCAAACATCATGGACACCACTCCACTATATTGTCTAAATTCATTAATTATTATTTATTTTTCAAATTTATAATATTTAATTATGTACTTCTAGCATGTTAACCTAGGAATCATATGATAAGCATCGAGAAGTAGGTTTGCAAGATACTGACTATATTAGGATCCTTTAAAAATCTAATTAGAAGACCCATGATCATAATTAGTTTGATCATGGATTCCCTCCTAAATCATTGAGGAATATGAATGGGTTTAAAAAAAATATAGATTCAAATACTTCACCACTCATGCTTAGTCAGGTTTGCCTGGGATCTAATGCTTTATATTTTTTGGTGTATTGATTAACATGATTCTTTAGGTGGCCCATGCCAGCTGTACTCCTACATGTGTATATTTGTTTATAATATATACATTATTCTGATTTTTCATCGACATCCCTAGTATTTTTATTTTTTTAATATGTTATAGTTAGTCCAAACTATAGAAGTTCTTCTAGTTAATTTATATTTTAAGCATTTAAGCATGGGTCGAGGCATGAAAGAAAACGTAGTTTTGGCCTCGGACATTTCGTAGGGTTCTCATTATTATTTACATCTAAATCTATATTAATGTCATTATCATTATAATCACTATTAGCTATTTTTAAAATTTATGTTTTAAGTAATTTATGTATTTTTTACAAAAAAATTAAAAAATACTTGGATTTTAGGGAGGAGAGAGATATGGCCATAACCAGAACACACACAACCAAAGGTAATGGAACACTAAGATAGACTCTAACTTTATTTTAACTTTATAAAAAAATGGAGAACAAATGCAGAATATAGGAGCATGAGAGCAAAGAATAGAGAAAAGGATAGAAGAGAGAGTTGGAATGAGAAATGAGAATGAAAAATTTCAAATTCATAATCTATATTTATAATTTTTTTTTATAAAAAATATATTTTTATCTTTTTAAAATTTTTTTGAATATTAAAATTGATAGAAACTTGACAGTCATCAGATTTCTGCCCTAGCCATTGGAAAAATTCCAATGGCCAGAATTAAAACACAATTTTATATTTTAATAATATTTTTTGAGGAGCAACCATTGTGCTCGATAACCAAAAAGACTATTGGGAGAAGAGGCATGACACACGGTGTGCTTGATGCGTGTAGTTGTGCATGTCGGTAGCTGAACCAAATGATTCGCCAATCAACATGGGAAGTTTCTTTATAAAACATGCCATGCATGTATGGCGGATTTATTTAAAAAATTTAATTATCAAATAAAAAAATGGTCTGGGTGAGGTGGGCCCTGGCCAAGTGGACCATGTTTTCTTCCTAATCCACTATCCTAGGTCACGATTACCATGCTAGTAGATCATGTCAATGGGACAAGCATGCTAGTCATGCTTGGTCCGGCACGAGGCATGAAAACCTCTAGCCCAATATGGCATGAATCATACCTCAAGCCGACATGACCCATGTTGAAGCATGGTTCTGGACCGTACTGTGCTGGTTTAGGAATGACTTAGTCAAACCATGCCTCATGCCATGTCTGAGCTGTCCGACCCACTTTACATCTCTATCTTCAATATAATGAAAGAAAAAACTAATCATATTAATTTAAAGGGTCATTCTATACATCATGCATTTTTCACAAAAAAAAAAACTAAATAAATATTAATTTATTAATTACATAATTATGATTTTATATTTAATCAAATTACATATTATAGATTACTAATAATTATTTTTTTATTTAATTAAATTAAATTAATTAGATTATTAATGATCTTAAATAAATTGTATGTTAAAATTTCATGATTAATGAATTAAAGTCACTTATATACAGATCATTTATACATATATAATTACATATCCATTTTTTTAAACACAAAAAAAAAATATTAATTAAAATTACAACAAATTCAGCACACACATAAACTATCTATCCATCTTAATCACAATAGGAATTAAGGCATTGTAGATTGAAGTTTATAATGCAGCAGCATTCATTAACCAAACGAAAGAACAATGGATTTAATTTACCAATTATGTAATAAAAAATTATCTTAATTTTTTAAAAATTTACACCTTGTGCTTTAAGGTGCAATTGATTCATTGATACTCTCTACAATTAAATCTACATGAATGAATATATTCACCGACACTCTTAAAACATAATGGTTGTGTGCTATTATTTTAGTTTTATTTAATAAAACCTTTTATCTAAAACAATTTTTTATTTTTTTTATACAATTGGAAAAATATCATATTAAGTTCCCTACAAAACTTATTATGTTCCTACAAAACTTATTATGTTCACCAACATAATTTCTGAAATATTTTTTTTATTTTCTCTATATCTCATATAAGTCACATATCATATATAGAAAAAATGATCTTGATAATACCCTAATCTTATTTAATCTTATCATGTTGAATTCTTTATGCTTTTATTAAAACTTATTATGCAAGACATGTTCATTTTATTATAACATACCATCTCGCAATTTCAAATATCATTTAATAAAGTCTTATTGTATTAAAATAAATCATCTTATGCTTTTAATAAAATAGATCACTTTTAATTTTTTATTAAAATAATATTTTAATACAATGAATTATTTGAGACTAGATTAGTACTTTGTTTCTGATTAGTTCTAAGTGTACAACACTATAGATTCACATAACATTGATAGTAGACTTAAGACTCCTTTTGAGCTCACAAATCATAAATGGCCTCTAGCAAAATATTATGACTTTCCAAATTCATAGTCAATATTATTGTTCATTTGTCACATATATCTCAATTAAACAAAAGATAAGAATTAAGTTATCTTTATATAGTTCAATTATATTTCTCTCACTAAAGTAGACTTATAAAAAATAACATTAATAACTTTTATTAATTTATTTAATCATTGTCATGTATTTTTTAGTCTCACTTATCAAGTGAGTTAATGATATCTCTCTTCAAAAAAGAGAGACAAGATCCTTCTTATTCACATTTATCTCACTTATTTATTTAGTCATATTTAACCACATGGTGTGTTATCATCGTGTTATGGATAACATTTGGTTGTGCCAAAACACATAGTTGCTCATGTATGGATCCACAATAATTAAAGTCTAAGGACTACAAATATAACTATATAAGAACAAATTATGATATTTAATCTATATAGTATTTTCATAGTGGGTCGGTCTAATATATTATTATCCAACAAGTACCTATGAGTTGACATAATATTACATATTTATGATCAGTAAAATTAAATCAATAGTTAGACTACATTATGGTCTTATTTCATGATTTAACCAAATAAAAATGAGCAATTAGAGACTTTTATATTACATTTTAAAGCAAAAGGGTTTTATTATGAAGTCCTATATTGGATGGTCATAAGTAGAGTCAACTATTCTAGAATTAATTATTAATAATATAATAATAAATATATCTTTATTTAATAAATTATATAATGAGAATAATTTATCATTGGCTTATGATACATCACTAATATAAAGACCATACACAAGTGTTTTATTTTTTTATTTTTCAATAATTAAACTAAGTGAGAAAATAATTTTCATAGTAGATCAACTTGACATAAAACTAAATTGATTCTAAGATATACTAGTTAATCTTATGATTCTATATCTTTTCTTTATGATTCTATATCAAAGTTTCATCATATGATCCAACAATTTTATTCTTCTATAATTTGAACAATCTTAAATATTATTTTTTTTTATAAATTAGTACCATAAAACTATATATTCAAGAGTTCAACATTTTTCTAAGATGTCTCATTACAACTATTTGTGAAATAATATTTGTATTTATCTAAACTAATTTTATTTTGCATCAATACTCTATCATTCTTATTCTTAACATACATAACATGGGTTAAATATCCCTTTTTTTTGTTCTCACTTAATGCTTGCTTAAAGATATTTTTTTCTCATTCTTTAGAACTAAATATTTATATAAATTATTGAATGGTCTTTGTTTTTTTTCTTTTCAATTGTTTTACAATTATTTCAGCATTCTTGTAAAATAAATGAGGCCCATGGTCCTATTTTTTTACTAAATTTTAAAGTACTTCATTCTAATGATTTCTTGTGCATTAGGATTCAATCATCGTGACTTCTTTTTTATGACCATCTTCTCTTTTTGCCTCTCATCTTTTCTGTCTTGCACCTTATTTGATTTGCAAAATTTTCAAAAAGTTATTTGATCCATATTTTATCTATACACTACATATTTTTAAAATTATTTTTGATTGACAAGCTATATAAGATCTTATTTATACATTTGAGCATAATTCTCCGTTTATAGTATATTTCTTAATTCTTGGTTCTACATGATTTTGAATTCAATAAGAAATTTTATAATGTAATATATAGTCTCCTAACTAGAAAATAAACAATCTTACTTCAATGATAATTGCTCACATAGGTCTCTAAATGTTCTCATATTTTCTTAAAAAATATTAAATATAAATTTTCATATTTTTTTGAACTCTAAAAGCCAACCATTATAAATTCTTTCATATCTAGCTCTCTCTTGGCTTTCATAAATGAGATAAAACTTATTGGGTGCTAGTGGGTTTTTAAGAAGAAATATACCATGGATGTGAATATGCATACTTGCAAAGAATTATAATTATGACTCCAAGAAAATAGATGTGAATACTACTTTTCTTAATGGAAATTTTGAAGAGGATGTGCACATAATTAAAGCAAACTTGTCGTAGTTGCAATATTTTTTTACAATAATATAGTCAATGAGTTTCTCTTAATCATGAATGAAGATGAATATTGTGTCAGTTAGAAGATAAATAAGAGCATTGTTGTCTTTCTAGTATTGCATGTTGATGATATACTTCTCAATGGGAATGATATCTTTATTTATAACAAATCAATACATCATTGGAAAGCTATTTTTTTTTTTTGAACAACTTAGGAGAAGCCACATATCGGTGTGAAGATCTATTTTAAGGATGTTGTTTGGCCTAGGTCAAACTACATGCATAAATAAAGTGCCAAAAAAGGTTAACACTGAAGAATTAAAAGAAAATATTCATATATGTGTCATGACATATACTGTATATGTAATTTGTTTTTACTTAATAATCTGTTTTTAATATTTTCATGTAAGTGTAGGAAAGGAAATATTAAAAGCTGAAATTTTTGGAGCAGCGCCTGGCCCGTTCCATGATCCGACCCGCTTTGGTTAAATGAACCGGATGTTTATTTTTTTGTATAAAATGATTTGTATTTATTTTTCGGGTGGCTATTTTTGACTCGGTTGAACTGTTCATCATCCTCTCTTCTTCTCTCTGCGCGATTTCACGACTACTTCGTGCTGCATACTGTAAGATGTTCTATTCTTGGTTTTAATCTGTAACGCATAAGCATTTTCTGGTGGAGCTAGCTAGTCGTGCTGAGCGACTAGCGAACCACGTTATTTCATGTGTTGATTTCTCGTGTTTTTTGATTCTATTGTGGATGCTGTTGGATTGGGATATATATATTGCTTGTTTTTCTGTGTTTTCTGTTGTTTCTATTCTTAATCTCACTACCCGTGGAAGCGCGATTGCCCAACAACATAACTTTTTCAATGCACAAGTGTCATTCATCATAATAAGAGGGAGAGAGAGAGAGAGAGAGAGAGAGAGAGCATATGAGAAAGGTTCCATATACTTTTGTTGTTGGATTTATCATGTATGTCATATTATGTACTCACTTTGATATCTCTCAAGCTAAGGGTATCAAGTGGGATTGGCGGCCTAAGCATAACACAAGGCACAACCTAATTGAGTCATACCTAGCTTAACACGGCATAGCCCAAAATCATGCTTGGACATGGATCGTGTCAGCTTAAGGCATGGCTCATGCTCTTCTAGGCCATAGGTTATCATGCCTCGTGACCCGGGACTAGGAATGGGTCACTGATCATAAAAAATTGGGTAACTAGATTTCTATGATTTGTCCATTCCTAGACCCATTTATTTACAAAAACTTATTTTTTAAAAATTTTTTTATTCAAATTTATCCTCGAGTCCACATGATGGATTTTTTAATGAAACCTATCATTTTAATGAGGTGGATGTCAATGGGATAGAAATCCCAATCACTCATGGTCATTGATTCGTCACGAGTCCATGCAATAACTATGGCCTATGCCTACCACAAGGTGAATGTGTGCATGTGCCTGATAGCTATAATAGTCTCATCAGTGTGTGGTGGTGATGGTCGGTGCCTATGGTGGCACTACCCACAAAATTAGCATGATTCAGCATGACCCGAGACAACCCAACACATTAGGCACAAGTCTGCCTGAAATCATGCTGGTCATGTTGTGCTGAGCCAGGAAGACTATCATTCGTGCTGTGTTGGGCATGACGTGACTTCCATGTTGGGCCATGCCTAGTACAACACAACTCATTTTGATTCCTCTATCTCAAGCATGATGAGTAGATATTGATAATGATGATTCTAGATCATAGTTTGGCCACACATTTTATTTTAATGGTGGCGTTGTAAGCTGAAAGTTTGAAGTCAAAGACAATATTGATTATATCCTAAAAGCCGATATATTATTGTTAGTCAATCATCAAAGGATATAGTTTGGATCAAGAAATTCACTTCTGAACATGGAGTGGTTCTAAGCATTATGTATCTAATGCAACTCTTTTATGATAATAATAGAGTAATTGCACAAGCAAAGGATCCTTAATATCACTAGTAATCCATATACATACTTCAATGATTTCACCACATTCAAGAAACTATTATTAGAGGAGACATGGAGATTTGCAAGATTTTAATTAATGATAACATCATCAACCCACTAATGAACCTAAAATATATCATAAATATGATCGCTACACTAGATCACTTGGTATTTGACACATGAGCAATTTGTCTAAATGTAAATAAAAAATTATTGGTATATGCTCATAAGTCTAATCATGAGATGACTGTAGAGCAAATATTTATCATTTAGCATTATATATAATTTCTTTGTTATGATTTACTTCATATATGTTTAATATGAATAACAATAACAAAGTCCCTAGAACAATAATTTAGTTCCATGTTATTCTTACATACTTAAATTGTCTATGGTTAAGTATTATTGAAGAAATGGATAATAATAATAATAATAATAATAATAATAATAATAATAATAATAATAATAATAATACATTTAAAACTGGTATATGTTTCGAGTGATGACAAGATTATCATGGACAAGCAATATCAAGTCAAAACAATGATACATATAGGAGAACATGCACTATTTTGAATTTTCATGAGAATTTTTTATGTATTTGTGTGTGTTAGATGTAGTTCACATAGTGAAAATGGTGTAAGTTTTAGACTTGAGATCACCATTATTTCTTACATGGCAAGTTATTTATTTTAACATATTCAATATCATCTACAATAGGATGAACTATAAAGTTGTGATTGAGTATGTCACAAACCATGAAGATGGATACAAATAATCAAGATATTACTTGTCCTTCATATATAATAAGTTGCAAGATCATGTTTAAATGAATTGATATGTGATTTTGAACTTGTTTGGTTTGATAGTCTATTTAGGTATCAAAAAATTAATTATCTAGACTATATGAGCATGATATATTCCATGACTTATGCCCAATCAAGATATCAAAAACAAAGTAATATTAAAGATTCAACATCACATTATCTATGATAGTATATCACTATGGAGGACAAAATAATATATCTATGATAATATATTATGCTGCAGAATGCATACTCTCCGTGGCTTTAGAAGCAGCATCCCCAGTCTTATCCATAATATTTTGAGTCATCTCTCCTACCCTCCCTTCTTTGACAAATCCGCTACTAAAACATAATTGGGAAATAAGCAAGAAATCATACTACGTGTCTTAACTTCATGCAAAAGAACGGATTGATGCAATACATTTAACATTTAAAAAATGTATCTATTCCTGTCATCTTATTCGATTACTTTGATTTTTAATCATTTTAGATTTTTTAATTATATTTTAATTTATATCTATAATATTAATAAATGTTTATTAATTTATTTTTTGATAATTGATATAATTTTATCAATAAAATTGTTTATATTAGTTTATATTATATATAGTTATAATAATTATTATTACTAAATATTGTATTCACATTTTTAAAAAGTTTTAAAATTATTATATTTTCAAATGTTATGATATTTAAAAATTTGAAAAAATATCAAAAATAAATTTTTTGTTATTTCATTGTTTAAAAAAAAGCTATAAACCATTAAATGCCTAAATACTTAAATCAATAACTTCGAAATCTTGAAAACCCTAAATAGTTAAATCTTTTAAACAGGTATATCCTAAATAATAAATAATAAATCTCATTTTTATTTTTTTCATTATAATTTTAAATATTCATTTTAATTATTTATTTGTTTATTTTTATATAAATATTAAATACAAAATAAATTATAAGTTAGACAAATATAATTTATATAAATTATTTTTCCACAAAAAAATATAGATAAACTTATTAAAAGAAGAAAAAAATTAAAAACAAAAAATTATTATATAGTAATATATTTTACTTTGTTTCTGAATCAGTTTAGGTTTCATAATTATATTTTAATTGATATTTAACTTATTAATAATAGATTATTTATTTATTTTTTAATCATTATTAGAATATTTATCAATAAAAATATTTATATGATATATAGATTTAATAATTATTATAACTAAAAATTTTATTTATTTTAAAAAAAAATTAAAATTATTATATTTTCAAAGATTATAACCTTTGAACGTGTGAAAAAACAAAAAAAAATATTTTTTATTATTATTTCATTGTTTAAATAAAACCTATAAATCACTAAATGCCTAAATACTTAAATCACTCTACTACAAAAACCCGATACCCCTATTTAGATAATCATTTAAACGGGTATACCCTAAATAATAATTAATAAATCTCATTTTTATTTGTTTTCATTATAATTTATAAAATTCATTTTGATTGTTTAGTATTTTATTTATATATATATATATTAATTATAAAATAAATTATGAGTTAAAAATATAATTTATAAAAATTATTTTTCATCACAAAATAGATAAGCTTATAAAAAGAATAAGAATTTAAAAACAAATAATTATTTTAAGTAAAATATTTTGCTTTGCTTTTGAATTATTTTAGGTTTTGATATTATATTTTAAGTAATATCAATCTTATTGATAATAAATTTTTAATTTATATTTTGATAATTATTAGAATATCTATCAAAAAAATTGTTTATATTGAAATTATATGATATATAATTATTATGATTATTATAAATAAATATTTATTCATTTTTTAAAAAAATTTAAAAATTATAATATTTTCAAAGGTTATAACCTTTGAAAATATCAAAAAATAATAAAGATAATTTTTTTTTTATTTTTTTTCTTAAATAAAATCTATAAACCACTAAATGCATACACAGTTAAATCAGTAAACTCCTAAATCCCATAATGCCTAAATACATAAACCATTAAACTGCTATATACTACTTAATAATTAATAAATCTAATTTTTATTTCTTATTATTATAATTTTAAATATTCATTATAATTATTTATTAGTTTATTTTTATAGAAATATTTATTACAAAATTAAGTATGAGTGTGACAAATATAATTTAATTAATTTATTTTTCATAAAAAAAAATATATGCTTATAAAAGAAGTAGAAATTTAAAAATTTAAAATTATTATCCAGTAATTTATTTTACTATAATTTTGAATCAATTTGGATTTTGTAAATATTTTTTAATTAATATCTATCTTTTTATTAATAGTTTATTAATTTAATTATTGATCATTATTAGATTATCTATCAATAAAATTGTTTATATTGAATTTATATGATATATAATTATTAATATTATAAAAACTAAATATTGTATTCACATTTCAAAAAATTATAAATATTATTATATTTTAAAAGGTTATAACCTATGAAAATGATAACAAATTATAGAAAATTTTTTTGTTATTTTATTTTTTTATATAAAACCTATAAACCACTAAAAGCCTAAAAACATAAATCGCTAAACTTCTAACGACAAAACCTCTAAATACTTAAACTATTAAACTGGTATACATTAATAATAAATCTTCAATCTCATTTTAATTTATATTCAGTATAATTTTAAATTTTTATATTAATTATTTATCAATTTATTTTTATAGAAATATTAATTACAAAATAAATTATTAGTGAGCCGGATCAAATCTAAATAAAACTGGTATCCCTAAATAATAAATAATATATAATAAATTTTATTATAACTTTAAATATTCATTTTAATTATTTATTTGTTTATTTATATATAAATATTAATTACAAAATAAATTATGAGTTAGACAAATATAATTTATATAAATTATTTTTCATTAAAAATATATAGATAAACTTTTTAAAAGAATAAATAATTCAAAAACAAAAAATTATTATATAGTAATATATTTTTCTTTACTTATGAATAATTTTATATTTTGTAATTATATTTTAATTAATATCTATCTTATTATTAATAAATTATTAATTTATTTTTTGATTATTATTAGAATATTTATCAATAAAATTATTTATATTGAATTTATATAATATATAAATATAAAGATTAGTATAACTAAATATTGTATTCACATTTGAAAAAAATTTAAAAATTATTATATTTTCAAAGGTTTTAACCTTTGAAAATATCAAAAAATAATAAAAATAATTTTTTTGTTATTTTATTTTTTAAATAAAACCTATAAACCACTCAATGCTAGGGGTGCTCATGGGACGGGACGGAATGGGGATTACAAATCTACAGTCCCTTCTCACAGTTCAGTGATTTTTTTTGAAAATCCAGATCCGTCCCATAAGTTGAAAATATCGGGACGGGACAAGACGGAGATCGGGGATTTTGGGTAGGATAAAATGGTTCGGGGACAGAACGAAGTTCGGAGATTTATTTCAATTTATTTTTTTCAAACTGGTCAAGTTAGTTCATGTCGAAACCTTTTGTTGTACCATTTATCATTCCTTAGTTATGTATCTTTCAAACTCAAATTGGGCAAATTTTATTTTGTCAAATAGACTGAATACTAGAAACAAGTTCCATTACCTTGTCAAAAGCTTTGATGTGCAGAAAAGGATAGAAAAGTTAAATAGAACGGGACAGAGTTGTGTGCTTAAATTGGTTCTTTGTTTTTTCACAAGTTGGTTTTGTTCAGACGAGTGAAAGTTAACCATAATAGCAATACTATATTTTTTAATAATTACTTAAAATATTAAGGAATAGCTAAAGATGATCACAAACATTGGTAGCATCAATAACTACTTAAGTAATTGCTAAAATTAGGCAGCTTAATATAACAAAAAAAAATACAACTAATAACAACCATGATAATGATCATTTCAAAGGTCCGTCCCGCAACATCAACGAAAATCCAAACCCAATTAATTATCTCTTCTACAACTCCTCTCTTTTCTTCATCCACTGTAGAAGGACAACGAAAGATGAAAATATGTTAATAATGTAGACATAAATTTCTAAGATGAAAGAGTAATAAAAAAACAAAATATTACCTAATAAATTTTAATACACCCATTCCAAATTTAGTTGGCCAACTATAGTTTGAAGAATATTTGGATATTGTGACCCCTCTGAAAATTGTAATTGAACCATATTTTTATTAAATTTAATGAATAAAATAAGTAAAAGTGAAATTAAAATTTACAAGATTTGTATACTAACCTGATTCATTATCATCAAGGTCTTGAACTAATTCTTCAATTTCAATAGGTTTGTTTGAGCTTCTAAACCAATCTTGTAGACATATGAGAACTTCATCTATAATAGGTGTTAAAGAACTCCTAAATTTATCTAAAGTTCTTTCCCCAATGCTAAATATAGATTCCTAGCCCACAGTAGATGCTTGGATAGAAAATACATCCCTTGCTACAATTACCAAAGAAGGATACCTAACCTCATTTACTTTCCACCAATTTAGAAGATCAAAATCAATTCTATTTTTTTTAAGTTTGTCTTTCAAGTACCTATCCAACTCTTCCAAATCTGCAACTTCTTGTTCTTTCTCTAAATCAACAAAAAAAATCATCAACATAAGTATCACTACCATCAAAGAAATTATCATTTTTATTCAACACAGTAGAAGAGAAATCATCTTCTTTTGATTTATCTTCATTTAAATTTTTATAATCATCCATCATCTCATTGCATTTATAAACTTTTTTACCAAATTTTTAGCCAATTACTCCTCATAATGCTAAGTGTACTTAACCTTGAGATATTTGAGCTTATATCTAGGATCCAACATTACTGCTACAAAAAGCATAATATTTGTTGACTGAAGAGAACCCCAATATTTGTTGAATTTATGCCTCAAGTTCATACCCATTTCAAACACCATTGTATCTAGACTATTTTCACAAATCTCAATTTCTTTCAAAATTCGAATAATCTCAGGAAAATAAACAATAGAGGTAGAATATCTCGAGCCAGAAAATTTACAAGTTATCTCATAAAAAGTTTTCAAGAAACGAGCCAAAATTTTGGCATTTGTTTAGTCTCTCTTAGTTGAAACGTTTGAACCAAACTACTTCAAAAACCTTTTGTCTTTGTCCTCCAACTTATCAAATTCTTTTTGATATTTTATATCAGTTTGTAGCATCAAATAAGTTGAATTCCATCTTGTAGGACAATCTAATTGCAATGAAGATCCATATGACAAGTTTGCTTCTTCAACACATAACTTAAACATATCAAATCTTTTAGGACTGGTCCTCACATATTTCACCACACCTCTAATTTTTTGAATAGCACCCTCAACTACTGCAATGTCATCTCTCACAATTAAGTTTAGGATATGAGCACAACATTTCATATGAAAATGCTCGCCTCTCAAAGGTACAACACTTTTCTTCACAAGCCTTTTTTTCAATTGTTCAACTGCAACATTATTATTTGATGCATTGTCAATAGTAATCCACATCAACTTTCTCAAACCTCATTCATTCATGCAAATCTCAATAGCATTTCTAATATTAACTCCAGAATGACTTTTAATTACCCAAAAGTTCAAAAGCCTTCTATACATATTCCATTGAGAATCAAATAAATGAACAGTCAAACATATATAAGACAAATTTTGAATGCTAGTCCAAGTGTCGGTAGTCAATGAAACTCTACAACAATGAGATGATATGCTATCAAATAATTTCTTCTTTTCCTTCACAAATAAAGAAAACCAATCCCTTAGTGTAGAGTGCCTAGATTGAATTTTAAATTGAGGCACACTAACTTCACAAAACTCCTTGAACTCATCCCTCTCAACATAACAAAAAGGCAATTCATCTTTCATGATCATTTTTACCAAAGTCTCCCTAACTAGTTGTTGATCAAATTGCCAACAAGTTAATTTGTTATCCTCTGAAGTAGTACCTTTAGTGAAACTCACCAAAGATTGTGACTTTTCTTTACCTTTGTGAGCTTCTATTAATTCTTTTTTGTGTGGAAATTTCCTACAAGTCTATCTCGGGTATTTCCATAAACCCGAATTACCTTGATCACTTTTTGCCAAATATTCTTTCCTACACCATATACAAGCTGCCCTACCAGTTTCATTTCCCTCTGAATCAACTAATATCTGATAAGTTTCCCATACAGCATACTTATACTTTTTATGAGCTTGAGGTTCAAATGTACATTGACTTTCTTTTACAATTGGAATTGAAGAACATGTCGTAACAATAGGAGGGTTCGTGAAAAAATGATGATTGGATTTACCAATACTTTGATCATTTGAGATGTGATCATCTTCAATTTATTGTATTTTTCATTTGCCGCTGGATTGTGCCATCTGCATTGCTATTAATTAATATGATATGTTAAGTATGAATACATATAAATATTTCAAACAAGCAAGCTCTACAAAACTAACTGTAACACATTCAGTCCACTCATTCGGCCCAACAACAACACCACAACCAATACTCAACAAAACTGACTGAGACACATAATAATAATAATTAATCACCTCAATTCTCGTCAGAAAAACAACCAAAAAAGGATGGTGGCATCTGAGACACGGTGGAGGCAACCAGAGTAGTGTGATGAACAAGTGCTGGACCTAACTTAACACGGCTTGGAATGGCGCTGAGGTTGGCCTGTAACTCGTCGGAACAGTAATAGGTATCGTAATTGGATGCTGGCAATAGCGGACATTTGTGGATCTATTCTTCATAGTATATATATATTAT